>CM021102.1:802754644-803112500 GCA_007115665.2 Sequoiadendron giganteum
ATTAGGGTTTAAGGGTTGAGGGTTGAGCGTTGATAGATTAAGAGGGTATAGGGGTTCAAGGATTAGGATTTAAGGGTTGAGGGTTGAGGGTTGAGGGTTTAAGAGGGTATAGGGGTTGAGGGATTAGGGTTTAAGGGTTGAGGGATTAATAGGGTATAGGGGTAGAGGGATTAGGGTTGAAGGTTTGAGGGTTGAACATTGAGGGTTGAGGGATTAATAGGGTATAGGGGTTTAGGGATTAGGTTTGAAGGGTTGAAGGATTGAGGGTTGAGGGATTAAGAGGGTATAGGGGTTGAGGGATTAGGGTTTAAGGGTTGAGGGTTGAGGGTTGAGGGTTGAGGGTTGAGGGATTAGGGTTTAAGGGTTGAGGTTGTAGGTTGAGGAATTAAGAGGGTATAGTGGTTGAGGGATTAATAGGATATAGGGGTAGAGGGATTAGGGTTTAAGGGTTGAGGGTTGAGCGTTGAGGGATTAAGAGGGTATAGGGGTTCAGGGATTAGGGTTTAAGGGTTTAAGGGTTGAGGGTTGAGGGTTGAGGGATTAAGAGGGTATAGGGGTTGAGGGATTAGGGTGTAAGGGTTGAGGGATTAGGGTTTAAGGGTTGAGGGTTGAGCGTTGAGGGATTAATAGGGTATAGGGGTAGATGGATTAGGGTTGAAGGGTTGAGGGATTAAGAGGGTATAGGGGTTCAGGGATTAAGGTTGAAGGGTTGAGGATTGAGAGATTAAGAGGGTATAGGGGTTGATGGATTAGGGTTTAAGGGTTGAGGGTTGAGGGTTGAGGTAATAAGAGGGTATAGGGTTTGAGAGATTAGGGTTTCAGGGTTGAGGGTTGATGGATTAAGAGGGTATAGGGGTAGAGGGATTAGGGTTGAAGGGTTGAGGGTTGAGCATTGAGGTTTGAGGGATTAATAGGGTATAGGGGTATAGGGATTAGGGTTTAAGGGTTGAGGGTTGAGCGTTGAAGGATTACGAGGGTATAGGGGTTCAAGGATTAGGGTTTGAGGGTTGAGGGATTAAGAGGGTATAGGGGTTGAGGGATTAGGGTTTAAGGGTTGAGGGTTGAGGGATTAATAGGGTATAGAGGTAGAGGGATTAGGGTTGAAGGGTTGAGGGTTGAGCGTTGAGGGTTGAGGGATTAATAGGGTATAGGGGTAGAGGGATTGGGGTTGAAGAGTTGAGGGTTTAGGGTTGAGGGATTGATAGGGTTTAGGGTTGAGGGATTGATAGGGTATAGGGGTAGAGGGATTAGGGTTGAAGGGTTAAGGGTTGAGCATTGAGGGATTAATTGGGTATAGGGGTACAAGGATTAGGATTGAAGGATTAAGGGTTGAGCATTGAGGGTTGAGGGATTAATAGGGTATAGGGGTACAAGGATTAGGGTTGAAGGGTTGAGGGTTGAGCATTGAGGTTTGAGGGATTAAGAGGGTATAGGGGTCCAAGGATTAGGGTTTAAGGGTTGAGGGTTGAGGGATTAAGAGGGTATAAGGGTAGAGGGATTAGGGTTGAAGGGTTGAGTGTTGAGCATTGAGGGTTGAGGGATTAATAGGGTATAGGGGTAGAGGGATTAGGGTTGAAGGGTTGAGGGTTGAGGGTTGAGCGTTGAGCGTTGAGGGTTGAGGGTTGAAGGTTGAGTGTTGAGCGTTGAGGGTTGAGGGTTGAGAGTTGAGGGATTATGATTCTCCCTCCCTATCTATCTCCCACTCTCCCCTTCTCCCAATCTCTCCCACTCTCTCTTTCTCCCACTCTCCCCTTCTCCCACTCTCCCACTCTCTCCCTTCCTCTCTTTCTCCCACTCTCCCCTTATCCCACTCTCCCACTCTCTCCCTCCCTCTCTTTCTCCCACTCTCCCACTCTCTCCCTCCCTCTCTATCTCCTACTCTCCCCCTCTCTCCCTACCAATCTCTCTTTCTCCCACTCTCCCCTTATCCCACTCTCCCATTATCCCACTCTCCCACTCTATCTTGCTCCCAATCTCCCCCTCTCTCCCTCCCTCTCTATCTCCCACTCTCCCCTTATCCCACCTTCTCCCACTCTCTCTTTCTCCCCCTCTCCCTCTCCCTCCCTCTCTCCCTTCCTCACACACACTCACCTCTATCTCCTCTATTGTAAGGTTGCAGGGGAAAAACATAGAATTAGGATAGAGGGTATAGACAAAGAGGGAGAAACTAAATATATTAAGAAAACCATATTTCACATAATGCACTCGCATTATAATGCGAGCGCGTTTTTTACTCCACTAAAAATGATAAAAGATTATATATACCCATGATTTCAAGGCCCACAGTTTGCTTATTCCCCTGGTTCTACACGTGCTCCGACAAAAAGTTGCTTTTTGATGATGTTGTGAAGTGTGCAAGAATTTTTTTCACATTCCATCACCTTTTCCATGATCTTTCTACCACCTTTGCATGAAATAGTAGAGTTTCCACATTGAAATACATATAATATAAATTGAAGTTTGAATTCCATTGAAAACTGATATACAATTGAAGTTTGGAGGGGAACAAGATTTTGAACAAGTCAAATTGTTGTGGAGTTTGAAGAAAGAAGAAGCTCTTAGCTAAGGCTACATAATTGGCTTGAACTCATCCATTTGAAAGTCTATTTTTTTAGGTATGTGAAGTATTTACACATTTTCTTTCATTCTATTATGGCTTGCTTTCATTTTTGTTTGTCATTATAATTTATAACCTTATGTTGTCATTGTAACTATATTTCCCTTCACAACACATTTGATTCATATACTCAAATTAGCATTAAGAGTTCCCAATTCCTTAAGGACCTCCAAAACACCTTGAAAATATTGAAAATAACTAACTACAATCAACTAGATTCCTCAAAACATCAACCAATGATTATTTCATTCACAACTTGTCTTAAATCTTCCATAATGGCACCATTGTTTACAAACACAAACTATAATTTTTAAGGCACAACCAAACCATTATTTGCTTAATAAATATTTGTTTGAGCTAGTACAAAAAAAATGAAACCTTTCAGAAGTTTTCCCTTATACACAAACTTAGTTACTTTGTTCACCTTCCACATTACTAGTAGCCAAGCATCTGCAAACTGCCACATGTATCTCCCAAACCATGCACACACTTCAGACTATGATACTCATTTTTGATGCAGAGTTAGAGGACCCAAAACCATTCAAGATTTCAAATTTCCTTCAAGAGGAATCTAACAAGATTAAAAAGGCCTAATGGACCAATCCCAACACTCCTCCAAGTTGGACAACAAACATAAACACTAATTCCCACTTTTCACCCTTGGAATCTTGTTGTAGTGCAAAACCAGTTTTGGGCCCTTAACTCCAAAACACCAAGAAAATAAAAGAATGATTCTAGCACCCATTTTAGAGTTGCAAGGCATACCTTAACCTATCACATGAATCCTTTGGGACAACTTTAATAAAATTGACCTTTTCACTGGTTTAGGCCTCCAAGTATGCCAATTTTACAAGGGAACTACCCTTAGATCCTCACACCAGACTTCCAAACCCAAAAACAGTCTTTAATTAGGTCTCAAAACAAGATTTTTTCTAGGTCTTAGGACCTTACCCACTCAACTAAGCTTCCAATACAAAAACCCCCATTTTTCAATACAAAGAGGGAGGGTTTATATAAACTCCTATACCTGGGCCTTCCCAGACCATTCCAAAGAATCAAACATCTTCAAAATACCTTGCACAATGTCAAAAGTTCATTACATAGACCACTCCTTCAACACTTTTTCAAAATCACTCCTTGCTTCCTCAAATTCTCATGGAAAAGTGCTTGTTTTGGCCTAAGAACCCCATCCTATTGTCATTAGTTTCATTCCAAGGCATATTAAACAATAAAATAAACTAATATAAAAATTTAAATTTTTTCCCACCAAGAAACAAGTCATAACAGTAGGTGGGATGGTCATTTCATAATTAAATTCTACTCAAACCATTGACTGGCTTGAAATGAGCAGTTTCAAAAAATTGTTAATTGCTCCCTTCAAACGTATTGTTAAGCCCTTAGAACTGATGCATTAGAGAGTTAAGACATGTGCCTACAATATTATATTAGTTTTGTATCAAGGGGAGGTTGTACCGATCCATACATGTGCAGGAATGGGAAAAAAAACCAGTGAATTTCTTAAAAACAACATTTTTTTATCATAAAAATGGATTTTAAAATGAACAATACTCCTCCGTTCGAGCCAATGGAGGTTTTTTACACCTTTTTCCATGAAAAAAAACTCCCCCCAATGCCTATAACTAACAAAAAACCACCTTTGAAAGCATATAAAAACTTTGTTTATGCTTCCATAGTTTGTACACATTTGTCTATGGTAGGTTAACTTTTGTACATGATGATTGTAAGTATTATTTAAATGAATCCTTCAATGAAATATATTTTTAAATTCACTTGAATGGATACATTTTCTAGGAACTAATATTCATCTCATTACCATGGTATAGATAAAATTATCTGCCATGCCGAAAAAAAAGACAAAGAAGAAACTAACAGACGAAGAGAACGAAACCTTCAAAGAAAATGAGAGAGTTCGGGTGGCGGCATATCATGAAAAGAATAAATTGGAAACGATTGATGTAAACAAGATTATTGTAGAGGAACCTCAATCGTAAAAAAAAGAACAAGAATTGGTAGCACAACAGGCACAAATGTGAAAGCATCGTCATAAGACAAATTCAGATATTGTAGTTGGAGAGACACCCTCAACGACAAGTGAATATGAAGGGACATCATTAAGCACAAGTGAATATGGAGGGAAACCATCTAGCACAAGTGAATATGGATGGACACCATCTACTGGAAGTGAATATGGAGGGACACCATGTACCGCAAGTGAATATTGTTGGACACTATCCAACACATCTCAAGTTGAGAGTTCATCATCACTCGGAATTGACGAAGAAGGTATGCCATCATCCCCATGTGAACCTCAAGGTATGTCTTCTTCTCCACCCTCGATCGAAGGTATGCAATCTAGCCCACCTCAATTAAATATTGATGAAATTCCTAATGTTGAGATGTATGTACCTAGGAGAACACCACCTAGAATTTTTCATAGAAAGCCAAAGTATTTGATGAATATTGATGATGAGATTTTGCAACACATGGAAGGTAAGATTTCAACAAACACTTGTAGAAGATATGTTGATAAGATTTGGGAATGATTCTTTGAAAGACTAAATGAGACTAAATGAGACTAAATGAGACTGCAAGACTCTTTGGTTGAGAAAATTGAATGCATCAAGTGAAGGCACTATTGTGAAGAATCTAATGGATGCTTATGAGAGTGTGGGTAAGACCTCACGCTCAAAGGATAATAATTTCACCTGATGTGTCATTACATGGATTTAGGTAAGCTATCAAACAAAGAGAGCTCATCTAGTTAAAAAGACTAGTGAACAAATGAGAATTAGTAGAATTTTTTTATCAAGAGCCATTCAAAGGTGGCAAAGAATTGAGTGCGATGATTCAAATGAATAATGGGAATTCTTGGGGAGACTTTCACGAAAAGATAAATAAGTTTTTGAAGCCTTGAGAACACTAATTGAAGAGTATTGGAAGAATAATGCAAGGCCTGAATCAAAGGGATGTGGTAAGAAGGAAAATCAATAGTCAGAATTGTGAGCCACATCCAAAGCATTTTTTGGATATGACTCAAACCCAATTTTTCAAAAATTGGAAAATAATTATCCTCAAATTAGTATTTCTCAAAGACTTTTTGAAATTCTTAAACCTTTTTATGTCAAGATAAATCACACACACACTACTTGTTGTTGTAGACTATATATTGAATTTTCTAACCATTATGATGTTTATCGTTCTATATGTTTAGATTTGCATACTAACAATGTTTTGTAGGATTGTGGCATACAAGTCCCACAAAAATCTTCAAGAGAGTTCTTATAAAAAAAATTATGTGAAATAGAGGATGGCCAAATATTCTATAGGATAGAATGCTTCGATGGTTCATGTGAGCGTTGCGGTGGCTTCCAACGTATGCCAGTATGTCAACATATGGAAAGCACAGATGAGGTGGGACAAAAACTAGTAGAGTTAGGGAAGTATAAAACAATGGCATATGCTACAAAAGATGGGTCTCAAGCAAAAAGGTGTGAGTTGGTTATTGAGAAGATTCCAGTGTACCAAATTATGACCACATTTTGTGACAATATACTATCTGAGTATGCAATGCATACCCATAGAGCCCGATGGTTGGACACACAATTTGAGCTATGCAAGGACACCTTTCCAATTGGAAGCATAGTATCCGTGGTTGAATTTGTGGAGAAATACAGTCTATAGCCACAATATGAGGTGCAGTCATAGTATTACAACTCCACACAAATTTTGATATTTGTGCACATAACATTCATTCATGCATTTGATAGTAAAGATGAGCAAAGGAAGGTATTGAGGGAGTACCACTTTTACATTAGTGATGATCGCACAAATTCTCTAGATTTCGTGCAAGGTTGCTTCTAGATGTTCCACAGTGGTTTGGCTCAGAGGGGCATAGCATATGATTGACATATAATATGGTTTGATAACTATGTAGCACAGTTCAATAACTCGCTTATGTTCTATTGGTTGTGCAGGATGCATGTCATTATAGGTGTTCAACATATGTGGAAATTTTGTGAGGCCGGACATGGAAAGGGGGAGCATGATGGTGCAAGAGCATGTGTGAAAAGAGAATTAGCATGAGAAGAGTTAAAGTATAAAGATAGTGCAAAGTTGATAGATGCAAAATCAATCATCGAGTGGTGTAATGCTTTGATGGGTCCAAATAATGAAGTTACATCTTTAGTTCGTATATTTTTTTGGTTGATGGATGATACTAACATTGCACCATATGAAGACTGTTGTACACTAATAGGATCGAGTGAGGTACACTCTTTCCTTAGCTCAAATGCAGGTTCATGGAGTATCAATACACGAAAGATGGCATGATTTTGTTCTTCATGTACAATGCAATCCTAGAATGATTGTGAGTTAGGGGAGTGGGTTGACAAATGGTTCACAAGTTATCTGAGCCCACTTCACATGTATCACCCTTCGACAACATTGGAACTGACATAGATGGAAGCATCAGTCGACTTTGATCACGTATCAGATCTAGTTGAACCAAGTGATATATCTACTTTCTTAGTTGTTAAAATTCCATATCGTTATCTTACTTTGTACTCTATTCGTAATGTTGATGAATTTCAAGAGATTTTATGCACATATCAATGCAGGGCATGTTTATGTAGTTATTGTAGATGAAGACAATGAAGAGGGAACATACTATTACTTGTGTCGTTGTGTTGAAGCCAAAGAAATTGGAGGCCCTAGTTATAGATGGAGAAAACATCGAATACCCTATAGGCTCAGTTGTGGTTATTGGAACATGGCTTAGAAGGTACCCACATTCAAGTGTTAAACATTGGTTATTTCAGGACTTTGGCATGCATCGTAAGATTCTTCATTACTTGAACTTTGTCGTGACATTCAATGTTCATTTGACCAAATATGGGGGTAGACCTTTAAACAAGACCTTGTGGAAGGTCCGTGAGTCTGACCATGAGGCTATACTTGACACAATAAAGAGTAGAGCAGACCCAGATGGTTCGTTGGATTAATTTGTAAGTATATGCACATTGGTTCTTATTAATCTATACTTTTATGCACTTTAATTTTTTTGATGCCAATGTTATCATCTTATTTTATAGTGATTGGTGTCCCCTTGCAAAAATGCAGATATATGAGCCATCCAAGAGAATGTCAGCTAGAAAAGCAATGCAACATCTTTATTTTGATGATCTTGACAAATCTCAATCAAGATTTTAAGCCATTAGAAAAGTGTGTGCAAAGCTTGGTGATGAAATTTTAAGTTATTCATTTGAAGTTAACCTTATCATGAGCAACTATGATGTAGACATTATAAGAGCATTTGAAATTTCAACTTATTCTATTCATGAGAGGTGTTGTATGCAATAGGTATGTTGGAATTCCCAGTGAAGATGTATGACTAGGAGTGACTAAGTTGTGAAACTTGCATGCCTATCTGTAAGTGCCTTCCATCTATTTTTATTTAATTTCCATTTTGGATGCCCTTTCTTTTTCTCTTTTACTTTGCGTATTTGTAAGTAAACTACTATAAATTGTTTGATCTCTCATAGTAGAAAATGCTGATTTAAGAGCCATCAAAGAGAATCTCAGCCAAAAAAGCAATGCAACATCCTTATTTTGATGATCTTGACAAATCTCAATTTTGATTTCAAGCCATTATAAAAGAGCGTGTGAAGCTTAGCGAGGGAATGTCAAGTTACTCAATTGAAGTTAACCCCATAATGAGCACCTATGATGTAGACATTTAAAGGAAATCTCAAATATATGAGTGACATTGTAAAAGATCTATGAGAACGAAGTCCCTGAGGCATTGTAATAAGATTTACTTACATAATGAAAAACTCTTAGATCCACAATTGTAATAAGATCTACTTACATAATGAAAAACTCTAAGGCATTGTAATTAGATTTTCTTACATAATGCATTGTTGGGGCAAAAATTATCATAAATCCAAACCCTTAGATCCACAATTTGTCTCAAGAAAAACTCACTCCACCATGCCAAACCAAAACCCTTATTTTATGCAATATATTATCAAACCCTAGGGTGAAACCTCATTTTTCATGCCCTTTTCCATCAAAATCTACAGGGGAAACAACATAAACCCCATAAAATTTATTCCCTTTAACTTAGAAACTTCTTGTCTGATCCTATAGGATCATGTTGGACCCCTCTATAAAATCCTCTCTCAGTTTTGCTTATCTTAGAGTGGTTTTCCCGTGGCGATGAATTTTTATTTGATGGAAAAAGTGTCAAAATCAAGTTGTGCAAAGTTGCAAAGTGGTGCAACTTTCGTTTTGCAACTTGTGTGACCAAGAAAACTATTCCAACACATTCAAATAGGTATTTTTATGCTAGGAATGGTGCTCTTTTGCATTGAAAAATGTGAAATCACTTCGAGCTATGTTCCATTGGATCGATCCCTTAAGGGTCCAAAGTGTAAAATGGTTGCAAACTTTAGCATGCTATTACTCGGATAACGTGATGCTTAGAAAGATCTCGTCTGATCCTACACAATCCCATTGGGCCCCTCTACAAAAAACTCTCTCAGTTTTGGCTATCTCAAAATGGTTTTACCATGGCGGCAGATTTTCACTTGATGGAAAAAGCATCAAATGCAAGCAATGCAAAGTTGCAAAGTGGTACAAATTTTGTTTTGCAACTTGTGTGACCAAGAAGATTGTTCCAAGACATCTGAATAGGTATTTTTATGCTAGGCATGGTCCTCTTTTGCACCGAAGCATGTGGAATCGCTCTGAGCTATGTTCCACCAAATCGATCAGTTAAGGGTCCAAAGTGCAAAATGGCTTTAAACTTCAACATGATATTACTTGGATATCATGAAACTTAGAAAATTATCGTCTAATCTTACAAGATCATGTTGGGACCCTCTACAAAAACCTCTATCGGTTTTGGCTATCTCAGAGTGGTTTTCTTGTGGCGACGAATTTTCACTTGATGGAAAAAGCATCAAATGCATGCAGTGCAAAGTTGCAAAGTTGTGCAACTTTCGTTCTACAACTTGTGTGACCAAGTGGACTATTCCAACACATCCGAATAGGTATTTTTATGCTAGGTATGGTCCTCTTTTGCACTCAAACACGTGGAATCGCTCTGAGCTATGTTCCACTAGATCGATCCCTTAAGGGTCCAAAGTGTTAAATGGTTGCAAACTTCAACATGCTATTACTTAGATATCATGATGCTTAGAAAATTCTCATCTGATCCTATAGGATTGCGTTGGGCCCCTCTACAAAAACCTCACTCGGTTTTGGCTATCTTAGAGTGGTTTTCCCGTGGCGGAGGATTTTCACTTGATGGAAAAAGCATCAAATGCAAGCAGTTCAAAGTTGCAAAGTGGTGCAACTTTCATTCTACAACTTGTGTGACCAAGTGGACTATTTCAACACATACAAATAAGTATTTTTTATGCTAGGAATGGTCCTCTTTTGCACCAAAACATGTGAAATCGCTCTGAGCTATGTTCCATTGGATTGATCCCTTAAGGGTCCAAAGTGCAAAATGGATGAAAACTTCAACATGCTATTACTCAGATACCGTGATGCTTAGAAAATTCTCATCTAATCCTAAAGGATTGTGTTGGGCTCCTCTACAAAAACCTCTCTTGGTTTTGGCTATCTCAAAGTGATTTTCTCATGGTGGCAGATTTTCACTTGATGGAAAAAGCATCAAATGCAAGCAGTGCAGAGTTGCAAAGTGGTGCAACTTTCATTTTGTAACTTGTGTGACCGAGTGGATTGTTCCAACATGTACAAATAGTATGTTTATGATAGGCATGGTCCTCTTTCACACCAACACACGTGGAATCACTCTGAGCTATGTTCCACCGGATCAATCCCTTAAAGGTCCAAAGTGCAAAATGGATTTAAATTTACCATGCTTATTACTTGGATACTGTGACACTTAGAAAATTCTCGTCTAATCCTATAGGATTTAGTTGGGCCCCTCTAGAAAAACCTCTCCCGGTTTTAGCTATCTCAAAGTGGTTTTCTCGTGGCGGCGGATTTTCCCTTGATGGAAAAAGTGTCAAATTCAAGTTGTGCAAAGTTGCAAAGTGGTGCAAATTTCACTCTGCAACTCGTGTGACCAAAATAACTACTTCAACGCATCCGAATAGGTATTTTTATTCTAGGCATGGTCATTTTTTGGACCAAAACACGTGGAATCACTCCAAGCTATGTTCCACCGAATCGATCCCTTAAGGGTCCAAAGTGCAAAATGGCTGCAAACTTTAGCATGCTATTACTCGAATACCGTGATGCTTAGAAAATTATCATCTAATTCTACAGGATTGCATTGGGCCTCTCTACAAAAACCTCTTTTGGTTTTGGCTATCTCAAAATGGTTTTCCCGTGGCAGAATTTTTTTTTTTTTTTATGGAAAAAACATCAAATGCAAGCAGTGCAAAGTTGCAAAGTGGTGCAACTTTCGTTCTATGACTTGTGTGACCAAGTAGATTGTTCTGAAACGTCCGAATAGGTATTTTTATACTAGGAATGGTCCTCTTTTGCACTGAAACATGTGGAATCGCTCCAAGCTATGTTCCATCGGATCGATCCCTTAAGGGTCCAAAGTACAAAATGACTTTAAACTTCAACATGCTATTAATTGAATACCTTGACACTTAGAAACTTCTCGTCTGACCCTAGAGGATCACGTTGGGACCCTCTACAAAATAAACTATCGGTTTTGGCTATCTTAGAGTGGTTTTCCTGTGGCAGAAAATTTTCACTTGATGGAAAAAGCATCAAATGCAAGCAGTGTAAAGTTGCAAAGTGGTGCAACTTTCATTTTCCAACTTGTGTGACCAAGCGGACTATTCCAACACGTCCGAATAGGTATGTTTATGCTAGACATGGTCCTCTTTCACACTGAAACACATGAAATCTCTCTGAGCTATGTTCCACCGGATCGATCCCTTAGGTTGGAGGAGTCTAAAGTTGCAAATTTGTAAGTTGCTTAAAGCAACAAATTTGAAATGCAACAGTTACTTGTTTTGTAAGTTGGTTTTTAGTTAGTGTAGGGCATGGATTAGATAGAGAAGGGTGTAAAACACTATGTAAAGCCTTGAAAGTCTCAAATAGAGGTTGTTGATGAACTTTTGGAGAAGATCTAATAAGAATTATTCACATTGTTCTCTATTTTTTAGATTTTTTATACAAACTTGTTGATCTTGTACTTGGTATGACCTCTAGCTTCCTGTACGGTCCCAAGGCTGACATGGATTGAAAGAGGGTTGAGTTCACAAGAACCCATCTCTCATGATAATGAATGGCCCAATTAACACTCATTGCATCTAGGTGATGCTCATAGAGGTAAGGCACGAGGCCTTCTCGAGAGGTCACCCATCCCGATACTACTCCAGCTCAAGCGCTTAACCACAAAGTTTTTTCCCCAAGGTTAAGCCCACTTAGCTTGCAACCATATTTGCAAAACCTTCAGCAAGTGTTGTGCCTTATGAAAAATTCATTATAGAGCCCCTTTAGCTCAACAATCGATAAGTAGGAGGTATTTTCTACAATGTGTCAAATTGTGTAGTTTTCGAGTATAAAAGAGAATAAGAAGGGAAGATTAGGGTAATCAATTTGCAGACTTATTTTTATTATTGATTTACATTTTCCGAAATCAAGAAAATTAACCTTCTTGTGGACTTAGGGTTGCAAGATTTGATCTACAAAATGTTCCACCATTTCTTCAGTAGGATCAAGAACACACATAATGAAGGTGTGTTTGCAGCCATAAAAGATTATGGTTTGAACTATTAAGAAGAGTGATGTTTTATCTCGACCAACCATATCTATACTATGGTTTGTTTAGAAACAAGGATGGGTTCTCTCTTCATCGACATATACATAATTCCTCGATGTGTTCACACCAGTGTTAGAAGACTTGGAATCACCTTAGACTTGACAAGCCAATTTTTTACTTGGACTCGGGCTTGGAGCCTAGACTCGACAAATAGAAAAAACTAAGAAATTCAAATATTTTTAAGGATTTAAAACTTGTTTCATGCACCCTTTAATAAATAAACCTTAAAGACACAATAGCATTATCAAATAGAAATTACTCTGATCCCATACATAAACATACATCAATCACATAAGTATAAGCGTAAATTTTAGTTGAAGGAAATAACACATTTAGATATATAAATATTGTGATATTGCTATCAGGATTCAATCATGTAGTTTTACAAGTCAAACTCATTGACCCATGATTCATGAGTAGTGGTTCACAAGAACCCATCTCTCATGATAATGAATGGTTCATAAGGAGGAAGATAAATCTTCATACATTTCTTCTATCACAAATGAGATAAGTGCTTGGTTTCATGAAGGTCATTAGGCAACCATTAATGGGGAGTGGATACATGAAGAATCGACGGAGAATGATAATGACTTCAGACTTGCTATAAAGGATAATTTTTTTTGTTTCAATGATGCAAGAGGCTTTTGGTTTGACTACCAAAATGAGCCTATGAAGAATGCATGTGAAACACCTTTGGACCTTGAGGGTGTTCTTACTCTATCTTAAGGATCATGCATTGAGGATGACATATATCAATGCTAGGGCTAACCAATTAATAATTATACACATGAATAATTCAAGCATGTACATGTCAATAAGGGAAGTACAAGTACTCAAAAACACGTAAGCCTCAAAAAGTATACACACGAATACATAGTATACACAAATTCAAAAAAATTACATGCACAAAATACAAGGTATACGCATGAAAACACGTAAGCCACAAAGTATACATTTGAATGCATGTAACTCACAAAGTATACACGTAAGTTGTAAAGTATATACTTGAATACACGTAACTCATATCTATTGAACCATCAATTTAGAATGCAAATATGGACATGCATCAATTAAAAATATTTGTATTAACCAAATAGCCATGTAGGAATACATCAATATATGTCAATATAAGTATGAAATATATGTACAAAATAGCCATATAGGCTTATGAGAATGCCATATAGGCATATAATGTCAAATATGTACAAAACTGCCATGTAAGCATACAACAAAGGGCTCTGGAATCAAAAGTCATTGCTCTCCATGCTATGGAAATAAAATCTTTCCATTTCCTTTTTGACCGGATGGCGATAGGTTTGTCACTCATTTTTGATGCGCTCGAGGAGTGCTCCTATTGTTCCTCCTAGGGTTTAGTTCATTGTGAAGTTTTAACTATTGCAATAAGAAGTAAATAAATGAATATATAGAAATTACATTATAAAAAATGATATATTTGAAAAAATAATCACTTACCGCCATCTCACGATCTCTCTCCACAAGGGAAATATTCTCATGCCCATGCTCAAGCATGCTCAAGCCCTATTTAAACCATACAAATAGAAATTAAACTACGTGAATCAATAATGGTTTTATTTTTCACTAACTAACATATATAATAGCAAATGTAAATGTAAATTTACTAATTTCCCTCATACCTCTCCTATCAGAGCCATTGAGGATTATATAGCAGATTTCACACCAATATCCATTGCCCTCGTTAGCTTCAGAGGTGTATCATCGTGCAACATCTGAAAATAAAACAACAAATTATACAACATAATCAACAATGTGCATATAAACTACACAAATCTATTAAGTACTTGATTCATTAGCTAAAATATTTATTCTATTACCTTCGTGTAGGTTTGAGTAAATCCACTGCCATTGGGAAGTGTTCCATCAAAACCTCCAATATTAGTCTATTCAACATCCAAAATCACATATTAAATTACCATTCGTAAAAAAATGCTATTAATATGCAATAAATTTATAACTGCTTACTAGTTACATACCCTAGCAATAAGTGTACTGCAAAAATAAGTTGGTGAGGGGCCAGTGTGTCCAGTCTCAACATTGTGACCCTGCAATTTTATTAAAATCATAAAGCATTTTTAGTTAATCTTGCATTTCAAAATCAAAATTTAATAAATTAAATTCAATGAACATGCACTAAATTTTACCTGACTATCAATGCCATATGTCTAATGCAAAATGTCATATGCCCTCTCCATCTCCATAGCTTCAGATGGATCCTACGTACCAGTCTCCTGAGTGTCGATGGGGTCATATGAACAAGTAGCCCTGCAAGATTGACATACATGTGTTCGAAGACCACCACTCGAAGACTCCCCTGGATGGTGCTATAGAATAGGGCTAGTATGATGGATGATGCTCTAGATCAAAGTGTTGATCACTTGCAATTTCTCTACCTCTGCAATTTCCTTCACAATGGAAGGCATAACAACGTGCTCACAAGGTGGCCTAGTGAGAGCTCGTCTACCTTTCCACGTAGGATCCAGCTATGCACTAGGTCTATCTTGAGCTGAAGCCCCACCTCTCCCTTGGAAATACCTCATATCAAAATAATTTTGGAATCTTGTTCAATATGAACTCACTGTATAATTTCCTAAGGAAATATTGCGGGACCTCACAATTTTTGCACGGTGGGTAATTGAAGACCATGTACTACTTATCATAAAATTGGTCCCTAATCTATTGGCGGTGGCACCAATAGATAGGAAACCTCTTCGCATTGAGGGTGAGATTTTGATTTGTGCGTGGGTTGGTGAATAATGAGCACAAATCACCTTTTGTAATTGTTAAATCCTTTACATTCTTGTATGATAGTTTATTTGCATAATAATCCCTAGCCGCCTACCTCCTATCTTGCCATCCAGTTAATTCTTTGCTAATTGAATCTACATTTTTTAACATATCTTTTAATGAATTTTCTAGGGTCATTCTTTCTGTGGTTGAACCATTTGGATCACTCAACCTACTGATCAAATCCTCAATTTTCTTTTTGTTGTTCTCAATTTCACTCATTATATTTTGTTGAGTGCCAGGAGGGGGTTGAGTGATTGGTGGAGGAGGTTGATGTTGTGGTTGATTTTGATGTTGAGGATTTGGTTGGTCTTCCTGTTGAATATTTGATTGGTCCTCCTATTGAGGATTTTGAGGGTTTGTAAGTTGATTTGCATCTCCTAAAAATTCAAACATATATATATCAAATTCAACCTAAAATTAACAAATTCAAAACAAAAACCATAGAATTCTTACCTCTCACAGCTTGTCATCCTCATGGCACCATCGTTGCGAAGAAATATCAATTGTTGGTGAAGAAATTTGTTGAATTCTTCCTCCTAGAACGCGAGTGCAAAATTGTGGGGTTTTTGGTCGCAGCTGCAAAAAAAATAGTCGAAATGCTAATGAGAGATTTGCATTTTTTTTCTTTTAATAGTCAATAATGGGATCATGTTATAACGCGATCGTGTTATCAGTTTATAGTTGTCGAGCCTCAGGTTGAGCATAACGAGCCATAACATGCTCACGTTATTGATTTACAATTTTTTTTTTGGAGGGTGTCCACGGAATTGCTACCCATTTGCATGCACCCGCCCAATGACCTTTTTTGACTTTAAGAGTGAGTCTGTCTGAAAGTATATATTTGTTAAAAAAAACTAGTGAAAATTAATAATGACCATTCGTGGTTCTTGAATATGCACTATATGTTCAGCTTCTAAGTTTAAAACAATTATTCTACAATTTTCTTGTTGTGTTTTAAAAATCATTAAAAATCAAATAACAGATCATCCTAGAAACCACAAATCAAATAAAGTTAGAAAAATTCATGATTCGAGAGTGGAAATTTCAACCAAGTTTGTCAAGAAAACCACGAAAGTCAAGAAACTCAAGAGACCACTTGGTTACCAAAATCTTTTGAGGAAAAGGCGTTTCTTATATCAAAGTCAAAAAATCTTGCTGCAACACAGAACCATCATTCATAGGTATCACGATTTCACTAGAGGTTATACCACTGATTATGCCATAGAACCTCTTTATTCACGAGCCTTCTTCCAAAGGAGATCCCTCACACAATATCATAATCATAGTCAATGCATATGTCAGTCCTACATCTCACAACTGATGATCGAATACTCCACAAGGCCAAATCAATTTTTGCAATAAAGAGTCTTAACCATCCACCCTTTGTTTTAGCGCTTTGGAAATCTATTTCAGCGCTTTGGGACTCTATTGTAGCACATCCACAAAATAGCACTTCCAAGCACCGTTTCAGCGCTTTCGATCACTATTATAGATCTTTCATAAAATAGTGCTTCCAAGCATTGTTCCAACACTTTTGAGCACTATTTTAGTGTTTTCACAAAATTAGTGCTTCCAAGCACTATTTCAGTGCTTTCGAGCACTATTTTAGCATTTTCACAAAAATAAAACTTCCAAGTCCTATTTTAGCGCTCCTAAACTCTATTTTAGCACTTTGAAAACAAAGAGTTTCAAAACATATCAGTCAGTTTTTTTGTCATCTACACATGGTTTTTTGTCAAAATAGAAGTATATTTTTAACAGAGACACTGTCTAGAAACCAAAATCAGATAGGTTCCTACAAGTTACTATTCTTTTTCAACTAAAACATAGATCTTAAAAATAAAAAAAATGTCAAAACAAAATAAAATCTCAATTATTAAGCTAAATTTTCGTCATTAGGATATTATCATCCTACTATCACAAAACAAGGCATAGTAATCAAATTTTTAACCTAGTCTTATCAATAAGATATATTATCTTATTTGACTTTGTTAAAAATTCACTCGAAATCTTTCCAACATAGAATATCAAAGTTTTGTAGGAAGAGAAAAACACTTGTATGCCAATCTTCACCAGGTTACAAAAATAGAGTCTCTTAAAAAAAGAACTTGAAACATCAAATACAATGGAAAAAGAAAATCCTTGGAATAGCTTACATCAAAGTGACAAGAATGAAATAATAGTAGAAGACATACAAACAACACAACAAGATCCAAAATTCCATAAATTCATGGAAAAGATCTTAGAGCAAGACATGGAGAAATATCTCTTAATGTTGGTTGAATCAGGTTCCAAGCTTCCCAAATACTTCAATGTAAATCGCTTAAAAGAAGTACCTAGAATAAATGAAACTGAAATACCACAACACACACAAGGTGTAGATCTGGTTGTTGCCTTAACAACCCAAATGCAGAACTTACAACAAAAAATACAAGACATGACGAAGGGAAACATGAAAAGGTATGCATTACAGGACATTTTTCCTTATCCTTTTGACCCAATAGTCAACATGATACCTTTCCCTAGACATTGCAAATTTCCAAAATATGAAAAATACAATGGTAAGATGGATCCAATCGATCATATAAGGGAGTTCAAGACCATGAGCTTAGAATTTGTGCAAGAGGAAACTTACCTCATGAGGTTATTTCCAAGAATTTTAGGAGGGCAATGTATGGAATGGTTCTCCAAATTGCAACCAAGAATACGAACCTTTGAAGAGCTTGTCAATAGGTTCATCTCCCAATATTCTTTTAACATCCAACATGATGTCACGATAAAGGATCTATATAACATGAAACAAAACAAAGGGGAGACATTCCTATCCTTTTTACAAAGATGGCGATGACTATTTGCTAGATATCCTCGCTCCATACCTGAGGAAGAAAAAATGGAGTTGTTCATAAACAATTTGGCAAATGAGATGATTTACATAATTTAATTACAATGTCCTCCTATGTTTGAAAAGGTGATTGAAAATGGCCTAAAGATTGAAGAAGTGCTGGTCAAAAGAGGAGTTATTAAACATTACAACAAAAAATCAAATAACACAAACTCCTCAAATAAATACCCCAACAATGACAAGCCAAAATTTTGGCAAAAGAACATAAATATGGGGACCAACGAAACGACAAATGATTTACAAAATTCCAAACCAGTTTTAGACTTGACAACATCTACTTTAAAAAAAAATCAAAACAACGATCAAATCATCAAGTCAAATTTTATTCAAAACAATGAAATAAAAAAATCACAAACGTACCAAAAATCATCAAACCAGCGTAGGTTCACACCTTTAGGCCAAACATTGGAATCAACAATGAAAGAACTAGTCACAAGTGGTCTTATCACTATGCGGCAAGAAAGATTATGGGATCCAAAGGTCAAACCACCATGGTGGAATGATGCATATTATTGCAACTTCCACAACAATAAAGGCCATAAGAAAAATGATTGCATGGAGTTAAAATAAATAGTTCAAGATTTGATCAACAATAACAAGGTATATGTAGAGGGACACCAAAACAATAATGATCATACAACCTTCAAGGACGCTTTACCAAACTATGACAAAGGAGCATCATATTCTACGAGCAACAAAGGTAAGAATATCAATCATGTCTATGATACCATGATCCTTTGCCTTACTGAAGTAGAAAAGGATAATATCATTGTTCATGACTTAGATAAACACAAAACCAATGACATTACCCCATTGGATTTTCTCCCAAGCATACAAGTCTCTGAAAATTAAATAAATGTTTTAAAAATCAAAGAATGACAAGACTATCAACTAGTTTTGTCATGACAAGGGGACAATCCAAGGTATTCTTAAAGGGAGTTACGCCTAAAAATGCAAATCCACCTCCATCTCATTACAAGATTGTCGATCAGCTTCAAAAAATTCTAGCCCAGATATCAATATTGGAATTCCTTAAACTATCATCATCACTTAAGGAAGTTCTAGAACAAGCACTAGTTACCACCATGGTACCTGAAAATCTAGATGTTTGCCTATTCTAGGCTATGGTGGGACATTTGACTACACCCCATTGTCTATCATTCTCTGAATAGGATGATGTGTCGCTTAACCATCCTCATAAACCACACTCCATATAGAAGTCTCGATCCACAATCATCGTGTCAAAAGGGTCTTAATAGATGGGGGAGTTGGTTTGAACAATTGCACTCTAAAGTTAATCCGTGCACTAGGGTATTGAGAAAATGTTATTGACGCCCGAAGGAAAATGACAATAAAGGCATAGGATGAAGAAGAGAGATCTTCTAGGTGACTGATTGTGTTACCCATTCAAGTGGGACCGATGATGAAACACATAGCATGCCAGATACTAGAAAAAGAGTTAACTTACAACATACTCCTAGGATGCCCATGGATTCACAAAATGCAGGCAGTACCTTCCACATATCACCAATGCTTAACATTCTTGGTAAATGGATAGGAGGTGATTATATGAACAAATAATAATCATCCTCAACATTGTGACACACTCAAAATATCTCAAGACACCTTTGTGCCTCATAATAGGGAAGAATGCAGTTCAAATTCATCAAATGAAGAAAAACGTCCAAATATTACCACCAAATGGGTTGAGAAGAAGGATAAATCAAAAGATACAAATCTTGTTGAATTTCAATTAACATAAAATCCAAATCCCCAAAATTCTTTATCACAGAAAATCCAAGAATAGGTCCAGCTAATAGATAGGGGAATGGGACAATATTCTATTGAGCAATCTCTTAATCTTTCACAATTGATGCCATCTCCAAAGAAATATGAATAACCATCAATGATCAAACATCAAACATCACTACCTGTAACGGTTCTAGAAGAAATATTTGTAAAATCTGGTACTATAGAGGATGAATTAGAAGAAAAATATATCCTTGATTGGTTATATAAAAATGGAGAAACATCAACATCAACAAACATCAACATCAACATCGATAAGTATGGCAAAGGGAAGGATGTTTTAGAAAAAATGGGTTATGTCAAAGGATAGGGACCTATTGGAAAAAGGAAGGAAGGCATCATAGAACCTATTCAACCTCTTACCCTTCACTCAAAAGATAATATAGGACTGGGATACTTAGAAGAACAAAAGCAAGAAATGACAAATAAGGCTATTGAAAGAATGCTTCAGGTTAGAGATAGCTCTAAAATGGATTCAAATGAATATGAATGGGATCTATGTTCAAACATATCTTACACAGATGTCCAAATTAATGTCATAAAACAATATGCACCTACATGTGAGGAGGGACAGAGCTCTAGATCTAGACCATTCGTATTAGGATCACAAAATATCGATGAATCAAGTGAGGAAGAACAAACATCGAGTGAACTAGACAATATTGAAGAGGGTACCATCATTGATCTCAACATCCCTAATAACAACTATGATGACATAGTTGTCTTAACCCTTACCCCCATTAACTTAATTCAATTCGATGACTTCATGCCTTTAGTCCATCCCGACCTTATTGAATGGGAACTTGTTGAACCTATAAATGTATCCATATTTGCAAACGATGATGCCATCATAAATTTCCTATGTTGTGACGAACCTGATACACATTCTATCCATAACTCTCATAACGATGTGACTCGGTAGGAAGGTGTCAAATCTTCCAGTTGCAAAATTACAAACATGACTAATGGATCTAATGGTGAAAACCATTCTATGACAACATTAGATCTTGAAAAATAAAAAATAAAGAATGAATTTGATAGTGAAAACCTCTCTGAGGCACTGAAAGATGGGAGATTTGACACTCTTTCAGAGCATTATCATGAACGGTCATCAGTTCTGGTGGAGCCAACACAGTTTGTAAAAATTGGCACTAAAGGAAAAGCAAAGATTTTACATCTGGTAGAATCTATGACAGAGCAAGAGATACCTAAATTTATCAAATTCTTTGAGGAAAGAAGCATTAACTTTGCTTGGTCAAATTCCGATATGCCAGGTTTGGACCCAAATCTTCTAATGCACCATTTGTCTTTGCCTGCTGGAATCAAACCTGTAAAGAAAAAATTGAGAAAAATGCATACCCATATTGCATTAATGGTAAAGGTTGAGCTAAATAAATTATTAGATGTTGGATTCATTAGGTCTATTGATTATGCCGAATTGATATCAAATATTGTACCTATCTCAAAGTTGGACAATAGTATTAGGATATGTATAGATTTCAGGGACCTAAATAAGGAATGCCCCAAGCATGATTTCCCATCACCTAATATAGACATAATTGTGGACCTAACGACAGGGCATGCCATGTTGTCAATAATGGATGGTTTCTCCGGATACAACCAAATTAATATAGCTCTCCAGAAGATCAGGAGAAAACTTCATTTACATGTCCATGGGGAACCTTTTGGTGGAATGTCATGCCGTTTGGTTTGAAAAATGTAGGGGCAACTTATGAAAGAGCAATGACCACGATCTTTCATGATATGATGCACACCTTTATGGAGGATTATGTGGATGATATTCTGGATAAATCTTATTCTAGGGAAGGACATCTGGATATCTTAGGCAAAATTTTCACAAGGCTAGAAAAGATCAATGCTAGGCTAAACCCTAAGAAATGTATCTTTGGGGTTACATCAACAAAACTCTTGGGATACATACTGTCTGAAAAGGGTATTAAAGTAGATCTAGCAAAGCTAAAGGCAATAATAGAAATGCCACCACCTAGAAACATCAGTTAGTTAAGATCACTACAAGGAAGGCTACAATCAATTAGGGAATTCATCTCCTAACTAGCAGACAAAATTCATCCATTCAATCATCTATTGCATAAAAATATTGTATTCAAATGGGATCAAGGGTGTGAAGCAACTTTCAACCAAATAAAGCAATATTTGATTTCACCACCTATTCTCATGCTTCCTATAGAAGGAAGACCTCTAATGCAATACATCGCAACAAAAAATATTTCTTTAGGGCTACTATTGGTACAAGAAGATTATGAAGGAAAGGAACAAGACATTTACTACATCAGAAAAACTTTGAATGGATATGAAATAAACTACACTTTCATTGAGAAACCTTGTTTGGCGGTGGCATTTTCTACTCAACAATTGTGGCATTACATGTTGACTCACACAATTAGGCTCATAGCAAAAATTGACCCATTAAAATATCTACTCAGTAAGGTGGCCTTAATAGGTAGACTGACCAAATGGGTCATGCTTTTGAGTGAGTTTGATATTCAATATGTGGAAATAAAAGCCATCAAAGGTCAAGTAATCACCGAACAATTGGCTGAAGCTCCTTTACCAAATGATCGACCTATGACAATGGAGTATCCTGATGTAGACATTCTGACAGTGACACCACAACAATGGATACTGTACTTTGATGGATTGTATACACAACGAGGATCTAGAGAAGGGATCTTGTTCATCACACCTCAAGGACACATTATCCTAAAATCCTGTAGACTAATGTTTCAATCTACCAGTAATGTGGCAAAATATGAGGCATTAATGATTGGAGTCAAAGTAGCGATTGAATGGAAGATCATAAAATTACAGGTATATGGGGATTCTCAACTAGTCATTTCTCAACTAAATGATGAATATCAGACGAAAGATAAAAATTTGATTCCCTTTAAACAACTGATAGATGATCTAAAATAATACTTTGTCAATATCAAATTTGATCAAATCCCTAGGGTAGAGAACAAAGTGGCAGATGCTATGGCGACGATTGCTTCACTCTTACAATTGCCATAGAAACGTGGCTGTTACGAGTTTATGGTAGAACAAGTATCATTTCCTTCTTATAATAGCTCAAAATCTAGCACCATATACCATTTAGATACCATTGAATCCTCTGTCTATGAGAAAACCTATTCTTAATTAAAAGATAACATCCTCCCTCTTGATCTTTCTAGGAACCAAAAACACAACTTAATCTGCCAATCCTCCCAACATATTTTAATCATCGACATTCTTTATCGTCAAGGTCTAGATGGTACCTTACTTTGATGTTTAGAACATAATGAATCTGAGACAGCCTTGCGTGAGGTTCATGAAGGTATTAGTGGCACTCATTTGATTGGTATAACTCTAGCAAAGAAACTCCTTTGTTTAGGATATTACTGGCCATGTATGGAGAAAGAGTCTTATCAGTTTGTAAAGAAATGCCAAAAGTGTCAGATTCATAGTAATCTAATCCACCTACTAGCTCAATAATTGCATCCATTCACATAAACGTGGACCTTTTTTCAATGGGGACTAGATTTGGTAGGAAAGATAAATCCATCTTCATCCAATGTACACAAGTTCATAATGACAAGAACATAATACTTTACAATATGGATAGAAGCAATTCCTCTCACAACTATCACCGGGAAACATATCTCATCATTCATCTTGAATTACATAATATTTCAGAATGAAATACCTCAATATATTATCACTGATAATGGATGACCATTCAAAAACCAAGATTTCCAAGAATTGTGTGAGAAGTTTCATATCCAACATCGTTTCTCAACACCGTACTATCCTCAGGGAAATGGCCAAGCAGAGGCCTCTAACAAAACAATTATGAAAATACTCAAGAAAATGGTTAAGGATGTTGGAGGTGATTGGCATGTTCAACTTAATCCTACAATATGGGCCTACATAAGCAACATCAGAACATTGACACGAGCTACACCATATGCCTTGGTATATGGATCAAAGGCCATACTACCCATTGAGGTGGAGATTCCATCACTCCATGTATCACTCAAGGGAATCATTTCAGATGAAGACTATAGGGCATCCAAGCTTCAAGAATTAGAATTTTTGGATGGGCGCCGTCAACAAGTTGTCAATCATCTCACGACATATCAAGGAGCTACAATCATAGGGTTAACCTATAGTCTTTCAGGTTGGCGATTTGGTCCTAAAATAGAACCCTAGAAATCAGTAGGACATGGAAAAGAAAGGGAAGTTTGAACCTAACTAGATAGGTCCCTTTGTCATTATATCAGTGTACTGATCAAGAGCCTATCAACTATCAAGATCAGAGGGGGATTCGTTTGATGAACCTATCAACAATATCCATCTCAAAAATTTCTATACCTGAATTACCTAGTGTATGGTTCAAAATTCTGGAAAGTGATTGCCTTGATGAAAACCTAGGAAATAGGCATCTTAGTAATTAAAAATAACAAAAAAAAAAGGAAAAAGGAAAAAAAAGGAAAAAAAGGAAAAAAAGGGGAAAACACAAAACAAAAGTGCATTTAAAACATATGGTGAAAACCTAAAAACAGGTGCTATGTGTGATTTTAACCATCCTTTCCATCTATTTTGACACATATCATGATCATTAGTCTTTCCACCATTACTATCACGATCATTAGTATTGCCATCATTACCATTTAATATCATGACCATTAGTCTTTCCATCATTACCATTTCATATCATGATTATTAGTCTTACCATCATTGCATCCATTATCATTTCATTTTATATGGTCATGTCTCACTCTAGCTTGGGAGCAACATCTCGATCTCACTGGGGGCAATAAAAAATCATCTTAGCCAAATGGGTAAACAATGTCAACAAAGTACACCAAAAACAATGATCAAAGTGTAACATCATCACCATCGGAAAATTCATCAAACATCCGTATCATATCAAAAAATCCAAAAAAAAAGTCAAAAGGTCAGTCTCAAAAACGTAAAAAAAACAAAAGTCCATGTCAATCAAACTGCGTGGTATGTGCATGTATAATGTAGGTATGGCTAATCTTTGATCAGCCCGCAAGGCCCCTAGGATAGGTCTTTACATTAGGTTTGATCCAAAATCTTAGAAAATCACAAAAACATCATCAAATCAAATTAGGATGGATGATCTAATCTGAAATAATGGTTGAAATACTTTAAGTAAAGGTTGGAGATGTTTAATTTTGATCATTGTTATCATTTATTTGGAGCAACTCGATGATGTATTGAACTAGAGAATCAAGGAAGAAGAATGGTATTTTCTTTGTCTGTTGTTTGTGAATTAGTCATTATTATTGTGTGAATTGTCACAAGATGTGCTCTAAAAAGTATCACTGATGACATTCAGAATTCACATAGGAAAGTGATTGATTCTTGTTTGTTTATGCGAGAAATTCTTAGGTCATCTCGGTTTAATTATACCGAGATGCTTGTGTTCACTTGCATTATCAAAAAAAATGGAAGTAGTACTTAGGTCGTCATGGTCTAAATTATACCATTGATGATTGTACTCACTTTCAACATTTCAAAACGCTCGATGATGATAAAAATCACATATACATGGACTGTTAAGATGCCAATATTTGCATGGTTAAATTAATGTACATTTATGTTAGTTTTGAATTTGTAGAATATATGATTCCAAAGGCTAGTGAATCAATAACATGATGGAGCAAGCATAAAATCCGCAACTAAATAAGTGTACATCATCAAGTCTTAGTACATTAATCAATCCTATACTGGGGAATATCAGTCAAAGTTGATAAACCACATCGACTAATTATATCTATATCAGCTTGCATGAGTCTGTGTCAGTTGAACTATGTGGTCTCTGTGTGTATAACATAGGCAAGGCTACTCTTTGATCAGCTCCTGAGACCTCTAGGATAGGTCTTTAGGCTAGTTTTGAATTTCAAAAATTGGAAAATCACAAAAACATCACAAAATCAAGATGGATGATCTAATCTGAATAATGAACGAAACACTCTAAGTGAAAGGAGGATACGTTTTACTTTTGATCAATTATTATCATTTCCTTTGGAGTAACTCAATGATATAAACTAGAGATACAAGGAAAAATAATGATATTTTTATTGTCTATTGTCTATACGTTAATCACATAAATGTGTGAATTGTTAGGGGGTGTGCTCTACAAAAGTATCACCGATGACATTCAGAATTCACACACTAAAATGATTAATCTCTGCCTTTTTACACAAGAAATACCTAGGTCATCTCGGTTCAATCATACCTAGATGCTTGTGTTCCCTTGCAATATCAAAAATCATGAAAGTAGTACTCAGGTCATCATCGGTCTAACATATACCATTAACGCTTGTACTCACTTTCAACATCCTAAAAAGCTCTATGATGATACCAAGCACAAAAGTACTATTAAAATATCAATATTCTGCATATAGTTGCATCATAAAAATGAGATTGCATACCACTTTTGCAGAGTAGTTGTTATGCAAAGGATTCAAATTGATGATTATCTTTTCTACAAATACGATTGAGTATACTTGACATTAACCAAAAATCATCAAAAACATATAGGTGTTTCATCGTTTCATTTGTATACATTATAAAGTATTTATCATCTCATCGCTCATACATTTGGCATCAAAATCATATAGGTGCAGTCATCATATCATGTTTCCACATCATATAAACATTTTAGAAATAAATCATATCATTACATTCATCTCATAAACATGCCATTTAATCCACATTCTATTATTGTCATACATTTATCACCAACATGTTCATTATATCATATCATTTATTACATTATTACTATAGGCATTTGATCATTTTCAACCCATACATCATTATCATCCATGAATTAAATTTTCATAAAAATCATCCACATTCTATTATTGTCATACAATCATCAATACATCATGTTCATTACACCATATCATTTATTATATTATTACATAGAATCATCATTTTTTATGAATACATCATTTGTTTTTAACCATATTTTATCATCCATAACAAAAATCACCATTTTCATTATTACCATATGAAAATCATCATTGTTATCCATATATCATCCATCACAAAAATCATAATTTTCATTCATACATTTTACAACATCATATATCCATAAAATCATATATTCATACATAAACATTAAAATTATAATCATCACATGATACATAGAACATTTAATATAAATGCATCCATCATAGACCATCATAGAACATCATAGAACAATGAAATCAACTATACATCATATAAATCATATATATAATCAAATATCAAGTTTACAATGAAGTCTGAAATAAGAAGAGATACATCGTCAAAACTGGTTGACTCGTACTATACATCATGTATCAAAAGGTATGCCTCAAAATCATATAGCAGTTAGGATCTGCTACTACTAGATGGTACTGCCATCGAAGGACCAGTACCTTCCCCACCATAAGTCCCAGGATCTCTCGGGTTTCTTGGATCACTCTAAGGAGGCTACATCACACCATCGCTAACTGTTTGGGTATGCATCCTACTAGGTCTTGAAGGGGCATAACTCACTCTGCAATCGGTAGGAAGTACATCATGGTACTAACCCCTATAGAACTTTGCCTCTTGGACAACCCACAGAACATCCCTCATAGAGTTAGCAATGGAGGTACCATCAACTACCCTCTCTGCAATCTCTCTAGCACTATCCCTCTTGGCTGTCAAAGTACCAAACTATTTCTAAAAAACTGCCAATTGTCCCTGAACCTATGCCAATGCATGTGCATGAGCTTGTGCCTAGGTCTGCAATTGTGTCTAAGTCTATACAAGTAAACCATGTGCCTACACTAACTGACCCTATAGAGTCTATACCTGCACCTATAGGCTCGCAATCTATATCTGCTGATCTACAAGAGGCATCTCAAATACTTACCTCTTGCGAGGCCTACTCAAAGATGGACCTACACTACTTGGCCCAACCCCTCTGCCACCTCCACCACCACCATCCCAATCATCGCTCTCCTCACTGCTTCTCTCTTCACAGTTGCTCGAATTAGTGTCAGATCCACTATCCTCCTCACCCTCAATGACTACAATGAGATCCTTGGCAACATCCTCCTCCATAGGTAATGGTATTGTCTTATCTTAAATAGTGATCCAAGAACATGGATGCAAAGCCAAAAACTGGGCATACTCCTCTGTCACTAGTGCCTCTGCAATATCCTGGTGCATATCCCAAAGCTGATGGTTGCAAAGCTCAATATCCCTCCACTAATGTTTCATATGAAAAGCATGGCCCCCAATATCACTCCGCTATCGGGCATAATGAGCAGCCCCCTGAGGCATAAACTACACAATACTATACTGATTATAGACCCACCTCAATATAAATCTCTCAAGGACAAAATGGGTCCTACTAATCAAATACATAGAATTGCACAAAAATCTGAGCACTGCACCATCCTCCTCCCACTGCTTGCAATCTAGGTAAGGCTACCATATGACACTCTCTAGGTCATCCAGAACATGTCTCCAATTCTCTAACTTACCCATCTGAGACTAGGTAATTTGACCTCTGTAACGAAAAAAATATGGTCTACTTGTAAGTCTATCATGTATCGACAATGGTCGCGCAATGGAAAAATGCTCCCATGCCCGAACTTGTAGTAAAGTCACTCCTGCTGATAAAATGTGTCCTCTGAAATATACCACTAAGTGTAAATCATGATAAAGGTGGGCTAGCATACACATCCCCCACGTTATCTGGTCCCATGCACGACCATGCTCTCAAGAATACGATCCCAACCCACAAAGAATCCCTTTGACTTGCGATCAGGACAAAGAAAGCCTCCAATGAATGCAGCAAGCACTACTGGTAGAGTAGCATAGGCATTAGACATTGTCCACCACCGAACACACAATTGTGCAATATGATTATCTTGAAATACTCTACGAAGAGCATCTCTCCCACTAGCCTCATGTGAGTCATAAACTACAATCTCTCCCATAAAATGTATCCATAATATCTGCCACACATCCTCTGGTGTGACTATCATCTCGTTGGTTGGTAGGTGGAAGGTGTTATGATCGTTGTGCCAGTGCTTGGCTAAGGCAGTA
Organism: Sequoiadendron giganteum; assembly: GCA_007115665.2. Taxonomy (NCBI): domain Eukaryota; kingdom Viridiplantae; phylum Streptophyta; class Pinopsida; order Cupressales; family Cupressaceae; genus Sequoiadendron; species Sequoiadendron giganteum. Next base: position 802,783,763 of record CM021102.1, read on the forward strand.
AGGAGACCCTGATTAATCCTAATCTTGGGCATGTCAAGGAGAGAGGAAAGACCACATCGAGAGATGATCTGAATCTCATCAGGGGTAAAATGTGGAATCAAATCAAAAGTCCAGGGAAATCTCTCTCACATCTGTAGGTTACCCAGATACTCCTATCATCATAAAAGGTTTAAAAATCAGTACACTATGTCAAAATTCACAAGTCAATCTACTATCAGATCCAATCAAAATTTGGTATGAATTTTTTTATCAAAATTCATGAACGAACATCAACTAACCTCACATATCATGAGGTTCATCACAAACATCATCTAATCTCACCTATCATGAGGTTTATCAAATATGAAATCATTCCTCACCTATCATGAGGATCAAATAAGATTATTTCTTGCCTATCATGAGAGTAAGTCTTATTTATCATCAGAATCAATCATCAGGAATTTGGATTATCAAATCATACAAAACCAAAGAATGGACATGATCGAAATGGAAAAAATCAAGGTTAACTATGTCAAAATTTGCAAAATCTGACATGGATGCGCTAAAACAGGCATCCAAAGTGCTATTTCATCATTTAGATGTGCTATACCAGGCACCCGAAGCGCTATTTCATCACATCGATGTGCTATAACATTCTATCAAATTGCTACTTTACTCAAAGCCCTATAATAGTCTATCAAAGCATCGAGGTTGTACATCGATGTGTTAGAACTTTCTAGGTGCTAAAATCAAGCATCAAAGCACTAAATAAATCTAAGTATTGAATCTTCAAAGTGCTAAAATATCCTACGAAAGCGCTAAATAAATTAACGAAAGTGCTAATTCCTTAAAGCGCTAAAACATATCCTAGAAGTGCTACACTGAGGTGCAAAGTGCTAAAGCGTGACATTGATACACTAAAACTACAAAAAATATAATTGCGAGAAAATGGCATGAAAATCAAGAAAGTACAAATTATGAGATGGATTACGGGTATGTACCAGAGGTCCGTAGGTGGTCAGGTGTTGGTGATGCTGTACATGCTTGAACCAGTGGGTGTGGTAGGGAATTGGCATCTTGCTCTAGGTGGCTCAAAAATCTCTCTCACTAGGTTTTGAAAAGTCAAAAAGCACAAATGAGTGTGAAAAGGACAATTTGACTTTATATAAGTTTTTCAAAAGGAATTTTGAGGGGATTTTTATTATTTTAATTAATTTTATTTATGAAATTAATTGAAATTCATCCATTGGACAAATTTTTGTCATCAATATCAAGAGATAAATTATTTCTTCATTGGATCTTCATCAAATCATCATCAAATCATCATGAAAATTCTAAATTTCAAAAAAATCAAAAAAATCATACAATCATTAATTTATCTCCTGAGGGGACATATTATCATCAATCATCTGAAAATCACTATCTGGGGCATGTCTAGGGCATACTAAAAAAAATTCGTCGATACTGGCAGTAGCAGCAAATTTTTCTTTGAAGCAATGTGTAAACACATCACTTGAAAGAGGGGCAAAATGTATACACCTAAAATTGGTCTAGAGAATCCGATTAATTAAATATGACTTATTTGATTATTTATCCTAAATTCCTCTACTATTCAATAAATTGAAATATTTATTTATATAGGTCACATTCACATTCACATTTAAATTCTTCTATTTTTTCTATTATCTCATCTTAATTAAATTAAAAAAATTAAATACTTTGTTTGATTTAATTATCATTTCCCCTATTTTATTCTATTACATCAATCTTAGTTGATTAAATAAAGATCAAACACTTTATTGATTAATTATCATATTCTTCTATTTTAATTTAATACAAAAATTCTATAGTTTTTTCTATTAAATTTATTTATCCCTCTTTTGCTAATTTAAATAAAAGCATAAAGAATATTCCTCTATATTTCCTCTAAATCAAATTAGATATCCTATGTCTAACTTATGTTAAAAATATGTCTAAATTAATTGATTCAATCTTCACGAGAAGATTTGGAGACAAATTGGAGACAAATTGGAAATCCATCTCTCAATCCTCTTCCATCAATCCTTCCTATCTTCTTGCCTGGTGTTTTCATGGGTAGAGGCAATTCCCAATATATTCTCCATTTCCTCCATCTCTCACCATTCAATCCTCTAGATTGAGTCCAAGCCTCTACTTTTTTTCCCTTGTGCAAATCTATTGCCGAGAAATCTATAAATACAACTTCATTCAACAAAAAAAGGATCCCTGATTATCAAGTTTATGCAATCTTATTTTGTAGGAAATAATTCAAGAATCAAGCATCAAGCATAAATCCATTCAAGAATCCAACATTTTAGAATCATAATCATGGCTACCTCCTATAGTTTCACCCATATTTTCATGTCAATTCATGTTACAATTGTTCTTTTATCATTTAGAATTATCATATAGCTTCACATCATTCCATCGACATCATTCTGTTCTTTAGATTGTCATTTTAACACTTATAGTGTTTCATTTAAATTTGAGAGCACTGTAGCTTAATAAATCTTTAAAGATAGGATACAATGAGACGCTTTCAGTAGATTCTTGCTTTAGATTAGTTTATTTGTTTAATCTTTGATACAATGTTTCATTAAGGAGTATTTTTACTCTTCTTTAATTTCACATTTATAGTTACATTTTCCATAAGACAAACTTTAGATCATTTCTTAGCTTGCATACACCTTGTTGCAGACCCTGGCTTTGGAAATTCATTAGATTTTAGAGGAGTCCATAGTTACAAAATTAGATTTATCTTTACTGTATATTTCCATCAATTTATCCCTTTGTCATTTAGATTGGATCTTTAACTCACAAGGCTAGTTTGAGACCACTCTGTCAACTTGTCACCATTCTAGTCTTGTCATCCTTGAGGTCTAGATAAATCAGATTTATCACCTTGGATATCTTAGTTTGGTTAGTGACATTACCTTAGGTTTACCATAAGGTGCTTAGTTTTCATATCCTTAGTCATCATTTTAGATCACATTACCATTACCCCTCCTCATTATTTCATATTGAAATTACATTTTGCATACCTTAGTTATAGACACATCATATATTTTGGACCATAGTGGCATTACCACATCATTTCCTCATCACCAAAATGTCTTCAATTTAACTTGATATGCTCCATAGTCAAGTTGAATACCAATTAATCTGTAATATTCAATACCAACAAGCCATAGAACTTAGAAGACAATTCACTCATCCTCCACCTAAACCAAGCACATCCCCATAGTCAACCACCCACACACCCCTCTTATCAACAAAAAATAAGCCCTAGTCATTCATCCACCTATCCTCAATATCAAGAGTCACTTGCCTTTAATACACAAAAAATATTCATTATTCATCATTATCCTAACTTGACAGGGGGAAAAACCATCCCCTAATCCATTAAAATTATCCACATCCTATACTAATTCAGCATCCATAAATCCATTCCAATCCATTCCAATCCATTCCATCTAATAAAAATACATTTAGTTATGGTCTCCAAAATCACATTCCATTGTCTAAACCTTGGGATACATGTCAAAAGGAAAGTCCAAATCATGAAACATAGATCCCCATTTTTGTCAAGGTCAAAGTAATCCTTTCTGTGATCCTATCCTTAAGTCCATACGAGAATTCCTTCTAGATAATCATGGAATCCAAAAGACACCTATCCTTGATCAAGATTTTCTTCTCAATCATATCATCCAAAATACACCTATCATTGATCAAGATCCTACCATTGAACAAGACATCCAAAATGATCTGCTCATCAACCTTTATGCCATTCATGATCAAATATTTGAATTTGATCCTATCCAAACTCCAAACACCTCCATTTCCCAAAATGAGACACTTGCCTCCTTTGGAAACATTTATAATCAAACAAATGACATGGATAACATTCAAGAAGAACATAAAGAAGCTATTATTGATCAAGTCAAAGAAGAAGATGCAAAAGCTATCATGGATCAAATCAACATCCCAAATGATCAAGAAGAAATAAGTATGATGAATGATAAATCCAAAATATCCTATCAATTAGGATCGTCCACTTTTATCAAGGCAAACTTTCTTGTAGAGGAGAAGATTCCAAGCAACAATTTCCACATACACAATGATGGGTTCACATATTGCTTTCAAAGTAAAAAATACCCCATTGCAAATAAAATATTTCAGAGCATGCAGTATCAGGGAAGAGGACTAGGTCTACATGAGCAAGGCATTCAAGAACCAATACAATTCTATGAAAATCCTAGAAATTAAGGTCTTTGTTATTCTCCAATCAACAAAAAAAATGATGTTAGTGATACCTCCATGATACTAGGGGACACTTTATCCAATACAAACATAAAAAATGGGGGCCATGAGTATTGTCATAAGGTTTCTACCAATATTCCTTCCATCCATACCATAAACCATCATTCCAACATAATTAAACCCATAAATTGGAACCAAAAAAACAAAAATCTTACAAGTCTAAAATTAAAAATCAAATGTCAAAGGCCATTGAATACAAGTATCCAAGTGGATAAATGAAGTTAAAATGGATTCCAAAGACAAATGGGGCAAGCAAAGACAAGAATTCAATGCCAATATCCAATCAAAATGTGGAGCCAAAAGAAAAGAGGTCTCCCTACATATAAAAAATTTCCATCTCCTTCAAAAAGTTCATCATGCAAGGAATATAAAATTCGTGGTTCCAAACACTATCCCAATCAAAATTCCAAAATCCATCATCCACCATCCTAAGTTTGGAAAATCAGAATTGCTACATTCAAACACCCAAATAATCCTTCCATAGCTACCATAATTCGTCATAATCCAAAATATTGTCTACAACCCAAAACTCCTATTTCATAAATCTATCGCATCTTGTAGAAACTCCTTATCATAAGTACTCTCATGGAACTCATTCACGATGGGCATATTTCGATAAGGCTAACCTGAATATAAGAAAGGATCGCAATGACATCGATTAGTTGTATATAAGTGTTATGATCCTGAAAAGATAACTACTCTGTAAAGGTCATTATTGGCATATCATGACACCAAAATTTACATCAACACCATCAAAGTGATCACCTAGAAAATACAAAATCCAAAAAATTCATAAAATGACAAAATCCAAAAAAAATCGAAAAACTGTCAAAATCCCAAAAATTTAAAAAACAACAAAATCCAAACAAAATCATAAAACCTCAAAATCCAAAAAATTAAAACATGTCCAAATCCAAAAAAATCCAAATAGCTTCAAAAATCCCAAAAATAGATTCAAAGTTAGTCATGTCAGTCTAAGTCCAGTTGAACTACATTGCCTTTGCAACTTCACGTATGCAATGCCATCTATCGATGTGGCCCTGAGGCATTAGGTCAGTCCTTTAGGTTTTCTCAAATAAAATTCAAATCATGATTCATTCAGGTTTGTCAACAAAACAAAGTTCGGTCATGTCTAACTATGAGGTCTTTGCGCATTGTTACATAGGCAAGGCCATCTATTAATGAGTCCTTGAGGCCCCCTAGGTCAGTCCTTTAAGGTTTGCCATATTAGTCACAATCATTCATACATAGTCAACTTAGACACATATAGTCGTCAAAACATCACAAAAGTCATGAATCAACAAGGCAAACTACTTAATGAGTCATCAAGTCAAATCAATAAATTTTTCAAATCAATCAAACATCAGACTAACATCAAGACAATCAAAACTATGTCTTATATAGGATGTGTCCTTCCTGAAACTAGACATTATTATTGATCAAACTTTGTCACTCATCTTATATAGGTGGTTACATGGTTGAAACCAAACTTGACATCTTATATGACATGTTTCGTCTCCTGAAACTAGGCTCTGTCAAACATTCAACCCATCACTCATCTGAAACTAGGCTCTGTCAAACATTCAACCCATCACTCATCTAGTCAAACATCACAAACACTCTGAATGACTGTTGACTTTGTTGGTCTATTTTTTCTTATCTTTTGAATCACATTACTAGCTACCTCAAAGATGTCCCATGAAGGACTTAGAGGAGAAATGATGTCTCATGAATTATCTTTTCTTTGATTTCTATCTATTGTTTGTCTTGACCAGAAAGACTAGGGAAACTCTGCCCTTAGCATGAGTCAGGACATTCCTTGTTTGTGACTGTTTGTTTTGTAAATGAATGACCTTGCACACCATGGTGTTTGTTGTCCATTTTTCATCTTTTACCACCCAATGATGTTTAATGCAAAACCTTGCATAGCGAAATATTTATCTTTAAGTTGTCTCTACCAACACCATGTTAACATTTTCCTCTCACTACCATTTCTTCTATTGAATATCTTCATCATCCTTATCTATTTTCCTCTATTCTTTGTCTTTCATCTGTTATTCTTCTCATCCATTTCAACAGCACACTCGCGTTCTTTGAACCCACATGTTCTCTCGAGGGGGCATAATACCACTACCTCCTCATCCTACTCATGCTAGGGCATATTTTGACTAAATTTCTTTGACACAACATGATAAATTGCATTATATCAGAGGGGCAAAATGTAGACACTAAAAATTGTCCTAGGATTGTGAATATTTTCTTCATAAATTCCCCTTCCATCCTTGATAATTAAATAATTTTAATTATTTAATAAATGATCTCCATCTTTTATTTCTTCTTTCGATGAATTAATTAAATATTATTTATTTAATTGTGTCACTAATGTCATTTTCCTCCATAATTAAATAAATTTTATTTATTTAACTATTTCGTCATCTTTCCTACTATAATTGAATAATTATGTCAATTATTTAATTATTCATTTAGCCCTTTTCTACCATGAATTAAATAATTTTTATTTGATTTATGACTCATTAACTTGTCTTTTTCTCTCCCACTTTTTAAATTAAAAATTCTATTTAATCAAAAAGAAAATCTGCATTTTTCTTCTAAAGTTCAATAATGTTTCCATTATTTAATCCTCCACTTTCCTTCTCGAATTAAATGATTCTTTAGAATTATTCAGTTCTTCTATCAATCTTATTCTTATCCCCTCTTGTCTCATTTAATTACAATCATTGATTGTGATTAATTCATTTGATCTTGGTTGTCCGTTGACATTTGTACTTCTATAAAAGACGCCTTTCATTGTCATTTTCATCAATCTAGTTTATGCATAAGCACATGTTGGTGAGACAATTAACTTCAATATTTTGCAATCATAGACATAGGCTACATTTGCACACTCATATCTGAGGGCATTGATCATTTACAAGAAAATGGAGAAGGCCAATGGAGGTGAACCAGTGATGGCATGAAGACATTGGGTAACATGGTTGCTTTGTTTTATTTTTTCATGCTTATTTGTTCTTTATTACTTGATTTCCCAGGTTTGATTTTAATTGATTTAATACCTTTATCCTAATTTTTACCCTAATTACACACACACACACACACACACACACATATATATATATATATATATCTTGTGTGGTATATATATATAGAATATAATATGTGTAATGTTTGATTTATATATTTAAAGCACATATTATTTATCATAGCGCATTTTATAAAACGTTGTATATGTTTAAAGGAAAGCGCATAAGTTAACATTTGTTGTTATAAATATTAAATTGCAATGAATATATTGAAGAACATAATATAACGTTGTAATATTTACAATTTTGTGGCTAAAATCTGTGAATAAAGAAAGATAAAGACTAAGTCAATGAAGACTTATTCACTCAGCATGGAAGAAGGAATATAGATTATATGTTGCAAAGAGATTAAATATAGATTTTAACAAATATAATAAGTCTTTGCAATTCTGTTATATAGGGCACTAAGATATGAATATTAGGCACCAAGTTTGAAGTATATGAAACATGTAAGAAGTCTAAAATCCATGCCATGTACAGGTACAATATTTTGATAAATGTTAAACTCAGTCAATGAAGTGCTGGAAAAAATATGAGAGGGTAGTTGACTTGCAAAATTAATAGGAAAGCTAATGCTTTTCATTACTATCCTTTGACTCAATAAAGATTCACGTTGTCTATAATAAAAAGTCCAACTCAACCATTGGAAGAATGTGGAATTTCATGTGTTGCAATATAAGATTTTTATCACCTGAGTTGTTGCATGTGAATAGGAAGGTGACATAATTGCTAGATTGTTTGTAGCCTTTGGAAGCTCAAATTTTAGTATATTGCAGAGAAGGGGGATTCACTACTCATGAGTTATCTTCATTCAGAGAGCCTCACAGGGAGAGCTGCCCTAAACTACCTCAAGGAACAGTGCAAGAATTCTAGAATCAGAAAGAGCGGGTCACAAAGATTCTCTAGAAAAACTTACAAGCTCTTAGCCAAAGGATGTCAGTAAGCAATAAAGATGACAACATGACATGTTGGCATCCTAGAGGTGAGTTGGTGTCTCGTACAAACCAAAGAACAATAATACCACATAAACCAACTAAGTGACTACTAACACTCAGATTATTGAGAACTACCAGAATGCGAGAAAGTAGCAGAGTACAACATAACAAACATAAAGAATTATAAATGATAAAGATAAAGAGTATGAAGAAAGCACTTACAACCAGCCAAGTAATGAAGCCTCTAACATGTGAATGTCTTCAATACCTACATGTGTAAGATCTAGAGAAAGTGTTGGGGCTATATAGGGGTTTACCTCAGTCAAACTCCCATGTCGGTGTTCCCACCTCCATGAATAGCTAGATAGAAATAGAGATTGTAACCAAAATCGACAAAGCGTGTGGTGAAAGAAAAACCCGCTTCAGGAGTAGAACCCGCATGACCAAGTATGAGTGATAAAAGAAATCTCCACTCAAGGAGGAGAACTCGTATCATAGAAGAGGTGATAAAATACATGCCTCCTCGAGGAGGAAAACTTGTATCACGAAGTAGAGATGAAAATATAGGGGATATGGAATCCGAAGATTCTCACAAGCATGAAATAAGGGAGATAAAGTTACAAGAGCCAAAGGAGTTGCAAAAAGGGAATTGAAAGAGCTGGGGAGTGTTGCTATAGCAAGTTATATGGAGTTGTGCAAGCAAGAGAGAGTGAGAAAGAAGAGGAGAGTTCAAGGTAAAACCCAAGGAGAACCAAATAGATTGAAAGAATGGATTAGAAACAGAGAATAGGAGGGAAAAGAAGCTTCTCGAGTCATTTTAGGGCATCTTGAGTTGTTACCACCGACAAAATGAGATGGAAAGTGGCAAAAATGCATGGAAACGGTTGTTTGAATGTTGAAACATCATAGGACTCTAGCGCAACACATGGATGTTTGCGCAACGTGCTAGTTTCTAGACAAATCATGCTATAAAATGAAACAAATGAGAAAGGCACAAGGTTCAATACAAAGATGACACGCAAAGGTAGCTCCTGAAAAGGGGTCTTTGAGCATCCTAAGAGGGAAAAATGCCTATGCAGAGGCTAAAATGAGCCTACACAAGTACTAAGGGAGTGGACACTAAAGTAGATACAAGAATGTATGTGAAATTACAAGGGGTGCAATTTTATGACTATACATTTTAGCGACACTTTAGCAAGCATATGTATCTACACTAATATGAACACTAAAGGAAATATACTAAACATAAATAACATCATATGCCAAAAGCATATTGTAGAGGAAGAAGAAAAATCTTCAAACCAAGGAAGCTTGCCCTCATGCTGAAGACCTACAAAAAAAATGCATTAGATGAGAAAGACCTGCACCAAAAAGCAATGTTAGAACATAAAAAACTAAAGGATTTGAGTCATCAAAGTGAAAGAGACCTCGATATAAAAGGTTGTCTCAATACTATGCACCATCCCAAAATTAGGAAACAACACACAAAAGAATTATAAGATGAAGAGAGGAAGGGCATATACTTAGGATGAAGAAGATACAGATCTTCAATCTGGTATATAAAAGACAAGAGAGAGAATTTAAGAATGTAGACACCTCACAAGCCCACATACCTGCAAGGAGGTGTCCTCCAAGATCTCTCAAATGAAGGATACCCAAAGAATTAAGTGTCTCACAAGCCTAAAGATCTACAAATAGGCAGCCCCCAAGATATCTCACATGAAGGAAGCCTCATGAAGTATGCACCTTAAAGGCCTATGGACCTACAAGAGGGTATCCCCCAATATATCTCACATGAAGGAAACCCAAAGAAGGAGACTCCACAGAGTCAAATTGGAAAGTGACTTTAGAGGTGAACTTGCAAAGCGACATATTAATCTGCAAATAAAACATGTCTAAAAAAAAAGCTACCACACAAGAAATCAAGCAGATAGTCACACAGACTGTCAGAAAATTTGGAAGTTTTTCAAAGGAGTCCCTCAAGAACCCTTCAAAAGAAGAGGGGTCCACTCAAGGGATGCACTATTTGAAAATTGAGGTCTAGTAAGGCTACCCCTAAGCTAGAGGAAAATATATGAAATAGGTCTAGTCAGGTTTCACCCAAGATACACACCTTAGAATTCATTTGAGATAGAAGCTTTCAAAGGAGGTCCCTCAGGAACCTTTCAAGAGAAAAGGGGTCCACTTAATGGATCCTACATTTGAAAGTCAAAGAAAAGAGAGGAGGATCCTCAAAAGGATGCACATCTTCAGAACAAGTTATCACTGCCCCCAACACACAGGGGAGGAGAACCATGAAAGATATTTAGAACATACAAGATAGATGTAGACCTCAATATCACTTGTCATTTGAAGAAGAGGTAGGTGAATCAACAAAAAAATGAATGATGGCACCTGAATCACAAAGTTTTTTTATTTTATCTTTCAAGGCCTTACATTCACTAGTGGAATGGCTAGGAACTCAATGGTATTTACAAAAAGATTTTTTTTCTCTAGCATCTTCATGAGATTTATTGCGTGTAGGAGGAGGGAGAGTAATTAGGCAGGATTTGAGAAGCCTCAACAACATACACTCTTGCTCAAACAAAGGATGAGGATCAGGTAGCAACCCTTTCTCTTGCATAGAAAATTTTGACTGCTCACAAGAAGAAGATACAAAGATGGAAGACAAAGGAGGATGGGCCAATCCATAAGAACGAGGTTGAGTGGAAATCATGTCAAAATTCAACCATGGTTTCTATTTAGCATTGAAGAAACCAAGCCCCAAATTACACTTACGAGGAGAAAATTTTATAGGGAATTGAATGCCTTGTTCATTATGCCCACAACCTTTACACCCATAGCCATATTTTCATAGAAGCTTAAATTTGGGGCCATAACGTGTTTGCAAATGTTGAAAAGGAGGATCTTCATAAAGAGCATTATTACAGAAATGGGGTTCAGACTCTTCTATGGGATCACTATCATCCTTTTTAATAGGACTTCCACCATTATCCCCTTTAGTCGAAGTATAATAATCTTTCTCAAAAGGAGGATCAATGCTAAGATTACAATTCACATTCACATTATCCCGCGATACAAAAGAATGGCCATCTTTGATAGTGAGTGTAGATACTGTTATCAGAAGGCTTGAGTGGATTGGGTTGACTTTGTATTCCCCACTGAAGGGTTTTGTAAATTCTATAGAACCCCAATCATCACCAAGACATGCATTCCCCTTAGAAGAGGTAGACTTAGAATTCCTTGCTTCAGAAGGATCTTCTTTAGGGACATTTATCTCAAGAGTATCCTTTGTAGTAGGTACTGCTAGAGTAAACATTGACACATTGGAAGACACTAAATGAATAAGATTAGGCACAACCAAAACCTAACCAACAGTTGCCATCTCACAAAAGTGCATAGCCTCAGGGTTTAACTTGAATATGACTACTTTATTGTTACAAATGAACTTAATAGATTTAAAGCAAAGTAGAGGGGACTGCACCCATAGCATTAATCCATGGTCTACAAAGAAGAAGGTTATAGGGTGATTTTTCTGACATAGCATATACTAGAGCGGGTACAATAATGGGTCCCAAACTCAAAGGCAAGACTATCATTCCTAAAGTTTGGCGATCAACATTATCGAGCCCATGAATGACAAAAAAATAAGTATTAAGAGAAGATGAATCAATATTAATCTTAGGCAATAGATCAATGCTACATACATTGAGTGTGGAGCCAACATTAGAGAGAGTATGTCTAATGCCAATATTGTTAATGTTAATTGTAATCATTAGAGGGTCTTCTTTCTTCTGTACTTCTAGAGGTGGGAGTTCCTATGGATAGAACATAATATTCAATGAATCCGCATGAATATATTCCATAAACGCACCAACATTTGTCAGCCTAGTAGAAGAAGGCAAGAGGATCTTTTTCAAGGCTTCCTAAAGCATACCTTGATAAATCAGAGAAGACTAAAGCAAGTCCCATAGTGAGATCTTGGTCGGAGTAACTTGGCATTTCTCAACAAGATCGTAATCACCAGGTGTTTTATTCATAGGTTTAGGAGCTTGAAGAAGGCTTGGTTGTTTATTCATTTTATTCTCATAAGTATGGGATACCACTCTATAAGAGGGAGCCATAGAAAGATCAAGAGAATCAATATCAAATGGAATACTATCAATAGAACAAATCCTTTTAGGAGGACTATTTGGAGTTGCATAAATGATTGGTCTCTTAGGCCTTTGAGGGGCGGCACCGACATAGATTACATTTATAGAAACATCACAACTAGTAGAATGATTATTTGAAGATATATTCTCAACATTGATCCAAATAGGATCAAATGTAGAAGGAGATTCATCATTCGATAATGCATCATCTCTAGAAGAGAGTGCATCATAACAAAGATGAGATTCATCATTCACCAATGAAGCATCTCTAGAAGAGAGTGCATTGGGATGAAAAGATTCATCATTCACAAATGCAATATCTCTAAATGAGAGTGCATTGGAATGAATAGAAGGTAGATTAATGTTAAGAAAGGTATCAATTATTTCACCTTATCGCAACAAAATATCCTCTAAAGCAAGAATTTTGTTAGAAGGATCAAAGATATCAAATAACATAGGCAAAGCCAAGTCACTATCACATGCATGTAATGGAACATCTTTAACACTTTGACTAAAATTAGATACTGAACTAATAAAATAAGATATTGTATTCATTTTTAATATACTAAGCTAAATATAATAAACAATGAATAAACAATTCTAGTAGTGACAAAATTGAGAAAAACCCAAAATCCAGATTTTCAGATTTTTTCGATATTTTTTAGTTTCTAGTAATTTACATTTTCAGAGATCTTCAGAGTGGAATTTGGGGTCAAAAATTGCGTCGATCCTTAAAATTTGATTATCAAAGGCACAATATTTTAGGGATTGAACTAGTTCTCTATGACACCTTTCAAATAGTGCAAACGGTTTTGAATTCCAAGCACCAAGTCGAAAGTTATGACCCCGCCAAGTAGGGGTAAATAAAATCCTACTTTTTCGGTTCACGTCAAGTTTAAAAAAATATAGAGAAGGGGGATTCAATACTCATGATTTATCTTCATTCATAGAGCCTCATGAGGTGAACTTACCTAAACTACCTCCAGGAGTAGTATGAGAATTCTAGAATAAAAAAGAGTAGGTCACGAAGATTCTCTAGACAAATTGACAAGCTCTCGGCCAAAGGACGTCAACGTGGAATACAAATGGTAGTGTGGCATGCTGGTGTCCTAGAGGTGCGTTGGCATCTCGTACGAACTAGAGAATGAGAATATCACAGAAAACAACTAAGTGACTACTAGAAATCCGATTAATAAGAATTACCAATGTGCAAGAAATTAGCAGCATACAACAAAACTGAAATAAAGAAGTATAAGTGACAAAAATAAAGAGTAGAAAGAAAGCATTTACAACCAACCACGTAATGAAGCCTCTAGAACATGAATGTATTAAATACTTCTGTGCGTAATATTTGGAGAAATTGTTGGGGCTATATAGGGGTTTGCCTCAGTTAAACCCCCATTTTGGTGCACCCACCTCCACAGGCAGCTAGATGGAAAGAGAGAGTGTAACTGTAAATGGAAAAAGTGTGTAGTGAAAGAAAAACCTGCTTCAAGAGTAGAACCTACACCACCAATTATGAGTGATAAAATAAATCATTTCTCAAAGATGAGAACTCATATCATAGAAGAGGTCATAAAAGAAATCGCCGCTCAAGGAGGAAAACCCATATCACAAAGTAGAGGTGCAAAGATAGGGAATATGGAATCCCAAGATGCTCACAAGCATGAAATAAGGGAGATGAAGCTACAAGATCCAAAGGATCTCTAAAGAGGGAGTTGAAAGAGCTAGGGATTTTTGTTGTAGCAAGTTGTATGGAGTTGTGCAAGCAAGAGAGAGCAAGAAATAAGAGGAAAGTTCAAGGTAGAACCCAATGAGAGCGAAATGGATTGAAAGAATGGATTAAAAAGAGAGAATAGGAGGGAAAAGAAGCTTCCCGAGCTATTTTGGGGCATCCCAGGCTGTTACCACTAACAAAACGAGATGACAAGTGGCAAACATGCATGGAAATGGTCGTTTGAACACTGAAATGTTGTAGGACGCTAGTGTGGCACATAGACATTTGCGCGATGCACTAGTGTCCAGACATATCGCGCTACAAAAAAAAAAAATAGATGAAAAAGAATAAGGTTCAATGCAAAGATGACATGCAAAGGTAGCTATTGAAAAGGGATCTTTGAGCATCCTGAGAGGGAAAAAGGTTGATGTAGGGGCTATGATGAGCCTACACAAGTACTAAGGGAGTGGACACTAAAGTAGATACAAGAATGTATGTGAAATTGCAAGGGGTGCAACTTTACGACTATACATATATATAGAGGTGCTCTTCCTATCATTTGTTACACTTCTCATTCTAATTTCTCTGTTGTTATTTTGATGTATTTTCTATGCAAGTGAATTAGAGAGATTGAGAGTTAGTGAGTTACTTTGTTATTTTGCAATTGTATTGTTGAGTGAATTTGTAAGAGGCTAGTTTTTGGAAGTTAGTTGAGCTTTGGACAAGTAGCATTAGTGGTGGTGAAGGCTAAGGTTGGAAGGCAACATTTTTAATTTGGGACTCATATCCAAGCATGTTGATTTCTATTCTTCCATTGCTTATGTTTGAAAGTTATTTGAATGTAATTCCTTTGTTTGGAAAGATTGTTTGAATGCAGGATATGCTTGTTCTTATGAACTTAGATATTTCCTTGTGTTGGAATAGTCTTGAATGCATGATATGATTTTTCTTATGAACTAGTTATTTCCTAGCTTTGGAATAATATATGTATGTATGGTATGCATGTTACAAAATTAGTGAATTCCTAGAATGGAATATATGCTTGTGTGATTCTTGATCGAGTCTCAAATTACTGAACCATATTATTGGGATTACATTCATATAATGTTAGAATATGTGTGGATTAAATTTTATTAGAGCTATACTTATTTCATTAGTCTATATGGATATTACATGAAAAATGAAATAAGGAATAAGTTGTTATCCTATAGTTATTTTACGAATATTTCAATTTAAACATAAGTGATATGTAATCAGAGGTTTAAAATTCAACTATATTTAACCTTAATTACAATTATTCCCCATCTAGACATAATATTGTGACTATGTTTCTTAATCATTGAAATTACAGACTAGGTTCACTATTACATAAATTAATGAAATTACTAATTACTAAAATGTTGTAATTATAAATCAAATACTGAATTGAAAAATAAATTGAAATGAAATTAGAGAGAATGTAAGGTAGGAGATAGAAGAAGAATGAGATGAAATATAGAAAGATCAGATGTAGGTTGATAATGGAGTTCATCCTTCAAAGGACTATGTCTCTAGGCCCGCTTCTCAATGTTGGACTGCTTTCATTAATATCACCAAACACCTAAAAATGCCTTCTTACAATATTCAAACTTCAAAACCTGCACAAAATTCCTCACAATCTCTCTCACTTTTACAATTTTGGTGTATAATAACACCTTGTAATTCTTCTCCTCCAAAAATTCTCACACTGGAATTATTTCTCCAAATAAACTTGATTAATTTTCAAGCCAAAACTCTCCCCCTTTTATACAAATAATTTACTCAATATGGCTAAAACCATATGATTTAAAAATATCACCCACACCTCCTATTTACAAATAAAAATCTTTAATATTTGGTTCATATTGAACTAATCCCATAACAACCCCATTTAAAATTCTTTCCAAATCTTAAATATCTTCTAAAAGCCTTTTAAATAGCCCCTTTAAATCTTCAATTTATCGGGCTTATAAAATTTCAAAAGATTTAATAATGTTAACCACCGTTTATATCAAAACGATTGTTATCCTAGAATATGTGCAAAGGAGGTGTTTGGTGTAATGGTGGGGTGCATTTGAAGGCATATGGGAGGTTGAGGGTTCAAACTACTTGACACCCATTTTTAGCTTTGTCGTTTATTAAAGCAATTTTGGGATTTATTAAATATCACTATTGCCTCTTTTATAGCCGAGTAAGGTGGATGGTCTAGTGGTGGAGAGGGTATATAGGGAGGGGGTGGTCTAGGGTTTAACCCTCACCACCTCTTATGACATTTTTGACTTAGCTGCCAATGCCACATGGCATCCAGCCATGTGTCACAATATTATCAACACTTTGATGACACGTGTCATAGTATAATTGGCCACATCAGTTGCTAGTCCAACTATACATGCCACATCACCCTGCCAAGTATGCCACCGCATCATATATATGGATGCCACATGTCAATCCTAGGTGATGCCATGTCAGCATGCTGATGTCATCATTTGACCTAGTCAACCCATTCTTTTTGGCAACTTTGATCGGCCATAACTTCATCATACAGACTCTATTTTGATGAAATGAATGATGTCAAAATCATGGCGATGAGATCTACAACTTGGTGTTGTTTTTCTCTCATTTTGAGATGATCAAATTTTTGCCTTTTTCTTGGCCCCTTGATTTTCTTGTTTAATCAAACCTTTTACTACACATAACTTCTGCATACAAAATCGTTTTGAGCCCGTTCAAGTTGCATCAGGACTGTGTCGGTGAGCTCTATGTGATGAAGCTATTTTTGGTTGAATTTTGAGACTGATTTTTTTAGGTTTCCTGGATCCATCTAGATCATTCCTCCCCATTGAGAAGCTTTGGGACCTCCAAAAGGTCTATTTTATGTACAATTTAAGCTAGGGAAATGTCACCCCACTTGCCTAGTATCATTTGTCCTTCTTGCTAAAATTTTGAACATCTAACCCATCACAAACATAAAGAAATATGAGATAGTTTTGTTGATACAATCAACTGCATGTTCATCTATATTCACTTTCACATTCATCATCCACATAGAAATAACTAGTAGAATAACAAGAAACAGTACTGAATACACTAATGTGAAGGAAATAGTATCAACATTTGAAATCTCTTGAACAGGAACATTATTAGGAAATGAAACATTCAAACCCCCTTTTACCACCTCTGGCTGAAGGCCTGAATTTTCTTGAAACTGATCCTCACACTGTCTTGTCTATGACACCTTATCATGATTCAAATCTTCATGCTTAGTATCACTGGTTGTTACAAACATGAGGGTTGAATTATTGCTTGCATTTACAATCATCTTGAAATGCCCTGTGTTTACAACAAATTTTTCATTCTTCATGTGATGAGCTCTAACATTGAATTCAATTCCATCTTTAAACAAATGATACCTATTAAGTTCCCTGTAGAAAATGGATTTTATGTCATACAAATAAGGACTCCTTAGAACCATCCCACAAATGTCAAGTGGAATGACATCTAACTCTACCTCATAAAAAAACTTGGATGTGATTGCAAATCTGAGTTTTCACTACTTTGACAAATGTATTCGAGCATTATCATGCACCCAACCCAATGGATAAGGTCTAGGATGAGGATTTGTTTTTAATCCCAATTGCTTAACAAATTGTGATCCACTATCTATTAGTGTATCAATCTTAGTTTTTTTAGCAATAGCCCTTATATAAAATAAGTCATTCCTTTTACTTTCAACAAGTACTTTATTACAACTTAGAGAAGAAGCATGAGAACTAGTATTGACAATAGGAGTATTACCTTTGATACCCACAACTAAAATTTTGGTTTCATCATCAGAACCTGATCCAAGATCCTATACAATAGTTGCGGTCTTCTGCTTACCCTTTCGATCCTTGAACCATTTTGGCTTTTGATCGGGATGCATTTTCCAACATATTTCATCATTGTGCCATGTTTTCTTGCAATGTGACCAATAAGGCTTTTCGTCCTCTTTCTTTATAGTAGCTATTCGTTGTGATTTATCTTTCCCTTTCTTGCTTCCTTTGTTCTTACTTGAGCTCATCAATAGATTGTCATGGCCATTCCTTGAGCTTGTTTCCAAATTGATAGCTTGCACACTAACTTCATCAATGTTAGTTGGATAAAACATAAGTATGGTATGTTTTAAACTCTCATGTAATCCACCTATGAACTTTAACAATTTTTCTTGTGTGTACAATAGAATGCCCAAAATTTATATCTTTTCCTAAACTCCTATGTATATTATTGCACACTTTGTCCTTTCTTGTCCTGATGATTTCCAATTCATTATTGGTTTTTACATATTCCCTAATGGATAGAACTGTTTCTTTAATGCAACTATAAATTCAAGCCAAGAAGAAATAATTTTACCATATCGGCTTAGATCTTCCCGAGTTATGCTCTCCCACCAAATTAAGGTTGTGCCTCCTAGATGAAGAGTGGCTAATTGGATTTTTTGAGAATCCTCAGTAAACTTCTGAATTCTACAATAAAATTCAATTTGTGTTATCCAATTATCAAGTTTTTCTGCATCTATTTGTCCATTATAAGTTGGCAATTAAAATTTAACATCATGTTCTAACAAAGCTGAATTAGTTTGTCTAGGTTGTGTCTTTTTAGAAGAGTTAGATGAAGAAGAATAAGATGAAGATGATGGGGATGGAGGTTCAGGAGGGTCATGATCACCTCCTACTCCTTTACCTTTATCTTCTTTAGAAGTGGATTCAATTTCATTCTTCTTTCCATTCTTGAGTTCCTTTTTCTTTTGTCACTCTTATCTCTCTTAGAAAAGAACTTCCACCATAGCCTTCATTTCGAGAAATGATTTCTAGAAAGATTTATCATCAAGCTCTATAGGAGTTTATTCAGCTACCATTTCTAATCATGGAAAAGACCATCATTTTCCAATCTCAGGATTGAACTCTGTAAGTGCACCTTCTCCTTGCTTCAATTTCAACTTGGTTAACATTCAGTTCTGCAATTTCTTGCAAAATGGGCTCCGATACCAATATGATATATAATTAGAGGTTTACAATTCAATTGTATTTAACCTTAATTACAATTATTCGCAATCCATATAGAATTGCGTGACTATGTTGTTTAACCATTGAAATTACAGACTAGGTTCACTTTTACATAATTAATAAAATTACTAATTAATAAAATGTTGTAATTATAAATCAAATATTGAATTGAAAAATAAACTGAAATGAAATTAGAGAGAATGTAAGGTAGGAGATAGAAGACGAATGAGACGTAATATAGAAAGATCAAACACAAGTTGATAACGAATTTCATACTTCAAAGGACTATGTCTCTGGGTCCACTTCTCAATGTTGGATTGCTTTCATTAATATCACCAAACACCTAAAAATGCCTTCTTACAATATTCAAGCTTCAAAATCTGCATAAAATTCCTCACAATCTCTCTCACTTTTACAATTTTGGTGTATAATAACACCTTGTAATTCTTCTCCTCCAAAAATTCTCACACTGGAGTTATTTCTCCAAATAAACTTGATTAATTCTCAAGCCAAAACTCTCCCCCTTTTATACAAACAATTTACTCAATATGGCTAAAACCATATGATTTAAAAATATCACCCACATCTCCTATTTACAAATAAAATTATTTAATATTTGGTTCATATTGAACCAATCCCATAACAATCCCCTTTAAAAATCTTTCCAAATCTTAAAAATCTTGTAAAATCCTTTTAAATAGCCCCTTTAAATCTTCATTTATCGGGCTTATAAAATTTGAAAATATTTAATAATGTTTACCACCGTTTATATCAAAATTATTATTATCTTGAAATATGTGTAAAGAAGGCGTTTGGTGTAATGGTGGGGTGCATTTGAAGGCATATGGGAGGTCGGGGGTTCAAACCACCTGACACCCATTTTTAGCTTTGTCGTTTATTAAAGAAATTTTGGGATTTATTAAATATCACCATTGCCTCTTTTATAGCCAAGTAAGGTGGGTGGTCTTGTTGGCAAAACAGGGATAGAAAACTGAGAGGGGGGATGAATCAGTTGCCAAAAAATTTAAATCTTATTTAACCTTATTAACCTTTAATCTCAGATCTAATAAATAATAGTGAAAGCAAGAATCAACAACACATCAGAAACACACATAGCACCAAGATTTTTGCGTGGAAACCCTGTTAGGGGAAAAACCACGATGGAGGTTAATCCATAACTTATACCCTGTTAAAAGTATAAGGAAAATGAATAAGGAATGCACATGCATTCAAGCACATTTCCTAGAGCTCACTACTCAGAGAAGACACATTGTCTTACATAAAAGGTTCAGATCAAATCCATCTGAAGAGATTGAATTGAGAAATTAGCTTCTTCAAAAGCTTGATGACATTTCTGATTAGGCACATAAATATTTCTTCACACTTCGCTCAAACGTCTTCACACTCTTTTATGCAAGTGAATGATCTGATCTTTATTCACACATTTTGCATACACACTTCTCACACACACATCACACACACTTCAAAATGAATAAACAATCACTCTTATATATCTATTTCATGGAATTACATCAACAACTTTGTCGACCAAAAATAAAAGAATAAATGAATTACAAACTATTGGCACAATTCATGAACAAATCTCAATGCACACCAACCAAAGTTAGTCACAAAATAATGAAGACCTAAAATGACATCCTCGAATGCACCATGCATTCAATAATTAATCCACAAGGATCTGGAACATGCTATAGTCATCATGTCAGCCAAGAACATGAAAACCCGAACACACAAAGAAAAAATCTTCAATCACGATCACACTGATCAACATAGACATGCAACAAGGATATAACACAATATAGAAACATCAAAGAACATCACAAGAGCATACACAATAACTAAAATTACTATAATTACATTCTCTTCTTCTAGAAACACTAGGTACAGTAACAAAATAACTACAGGAACACAAAAACTCACAACTTGCTCCAATCTTGATGCGCACCTCTAAAACTTCTGGAGTATAAACTAAATAGGCTCAGAAACAAACCCTTTAAAGCATGACTTCTGAATACCAACATACTAAATTTTCCACCATACTAAACTTCACAGCTTTACAGACAACCTTCAACATATTTATTATAATTTTCTCAATATCCATGACATGTACAACCTTCAAGATACCAATGCTAATAGTGTTGACATCAATGACAACCAAAACATCCAACAATCTCCCCCTTTTGTATTGATGGCAACACATGATATGAAAAATACCATCAACATAACTAACTCTTCTATCAACAATTTTCCCTTTACACATTACTCTTCTCATACTGTTCTTCTCCCCCTTACATTACTCTTCTCACCTTTTTGTACTTTTTCACATTGTTGTTCTCCCCCTTTGACATCAATGGCAAAGGTACACAAGCTCTAAAACACATATTTGAATCATTTGACTACTCCCCCTGAGTAACAGCCACCACAACATCAATCCAAATCAAGATATGACTATGAATTCATAGATTGATGCAAAGACTTGCATCTTAGTTATGATTTGGAGGGGAAATCACCCCTAACTTCCCTCTGAGATTCCCAAAATTATCCTTAGGAAATGACTTAGTAAATATGTCTACAATTTGTTCCTTAGTAGGGACATACTCTAGTCTAACTTCTTTGTCACTCACTTTGTCAATCAAAAAGTGATATTTGATAGATATACATTTTTTCTTTGAATGTAGCACTAGATTCTTAGAAATGTTTATGGCACTTGATTTATCACAAAATATAGCAATATGCTCATCATAATCAATTCTTATATCTCTCAGCATCTGCTTCATCCATATTACTTGAGTACAATTGTTTGTAGCAACGATATATTTTTCCTTAGTAGTGGATAAGGAAATGAAATTTTTCTTTTTTCTTAACTAAGACACTAACATCTTCCCCAAAAAAAAGGCACCACCACTAGTAATTTTCCTATCATCCACGTCTCCTACCCAATCTGCATCAATGAAGGTGCTCAAAGTAAGATCATCATCTTTAGGATACCAAAGACCAAAATCAACTGTCCCTTTCAAGTATCTAAAAATTCTCTTTACAACAGTCAGATGGGATTCCTTTGGATCAACTTGATATCTAGCAACCATGCATACAACATTCATGATGTCTAGTCTGGTCTAAGTCAAATAATGTAATCCATCGATCATTGACCTATATCTTGTTTGATTTTCCTTAGGAGAATCATCATTTTGTGTTAACTTGCATCTAATTACCATGGGTGTACCAACTGGATTTGATTCTTCCATCCCAAACTTTTTCAGTAACTCTCTTACATATTTGGATTGAGATATAAAGATTTCATTTTCTAACTGAGTAATTTGAAATCCTAAAAAGAATTTCAGCTCTCCAATCATTGACATCTCAAACTCACTTTTCATTTCATCAAAAAAGTTAATACATAATTCATCATTACCTTCAAAAATGATGTCATCAACAAAGAATTCAATGATCAACTCTTTATCTTGATCCATCTTAAAATACAGATTACTATCAGCAGTACCTTTGATGAATCCAAGCTTCAACAATTATTTATCTAGTCTAGCATACTAGGCTCTAGGGGCTTGCTTGAGTCCATACAGTGCTTTCTTCAGTCGGAAAACCATATCTTCCTTATCAGTTAGTTGAAATCTATCTGGTTGCTCAACATATTCTTCTTCTAGCTCACCATTCAGAAATGTTGACTTTATATCCATTTGATAGACTTTGTAGTTCTTAAAAGCAACACAAGCAAGAAACAATCTTACAACTTCAATTCTAGCAATAGGGGAAAAATTTTCTTCAAAATCAATGCCTTCCATCTGTGAGTACCCTTTACATACCAGTCTTGCTTTATTCTTGACCACTTCAGCTTATTCCGAAAGACCCATTTGGTTCTAATCACATTTTTATCCCGAGGTCTGGGAACAAAAATCCATGTCTAGTTTTTCTCTATCTACATCAATTCTTCCTTGATTGTTTTAATCCAATATTCATCTTTACATGCTTAATTGACATTGTTGGGATCAGTCTTGGATATCAGACAATAATATTTTGTAATTCTTCTTCTAGTCTACCCACCTTTGTTCTCATCTCTTATAATCTGATTTTCAAAATGATTTATCTTCACATACCTCATAACTTTGGGAATCTCTCAAACTTCTGGTTCTTTTGTTCTTGTTTCTATAGCTCCACTAGCTTCTGCTTCTTGATTCTCTTGATTCACCAGAACAATTTGAACTTGATTATGTGTCTGAGCATTCTTTCCATTATCAATACTATCATGTTGGTCATTTGAATCATATCCATAGTATCTAGATGATCTAGAAGTGTCCTCATCAACTCTGACATTTTCACTTTCAACCATTTTCCTTAATCTTCTATTATAGCACCGATAGGCCTTTCTCTTAGTAGAGTAGGCCAAAAAGATTCCTTCATCACTCCTAGCATCAAAATTTCCTATATCTTCATCTCTCTTGATATAACATCTACTTTCAAAGATTTTGAAATATTTAACAGTAGGCTTATAACCAAACCACGACTCACAAGGAGTCTTACCATAATTACCATTGACATTTACCCGGTTGATAGTATATACAACATTGCTTACAACTTCTCTCCAATATATATGATGAGCATTACCTTCCAACATCATAGTTCTAGCAGCATCTAGAATTGTTATTTTCTTTCTCTCAACAACTTCATTCTATTGAAGAGTCTAGGGAGCATATAACCATCTTTTGATTCCATGCTCTTCAAAGAAAAAATTGAACTCCCGGGAGGTGAATTCACCACCTCTGTTTAACCTTAAGCATTTAATCTTTAAACATGTCTCATTCTCGGCCATACCTTTTAAACTTTTGAAATTTTATAATGCTTCATGTTTTTCTCTTAAGAAAGCAACCTATATCATCCTAGAGTAATCATCAATAAGCAACATAAAGTACCTTTCTCCTTGTAGACTTCTAATTCTGGAGGGACCACATAGATTTGTATGCACTAGCTCCAACACTCCATTAGAATGATGTTGTTTTCTCTAAAAATAAATTATATTGTGCTTTCCCATCTGACATTCCTTGCATATGGTGTTAGTAGGCTTCATTGCATAGGAAGATCTCTAACTACTTGAGTGGAGCTTATTTTTATAATTTTATCAAAATTCACATGACACAACCTCCTATGCCATAACAACCTTACATCAACTTGAGAAATTAAACAACTTTCATTGGCATCACTCAGGTAAAAAATGTTACCTCTTGTCTTTGTACCTAAAGAAATTAATTTCCAGAACTTCCCAGTATCCTACATTTTCCATCTTTGAACTGAAGATTGTATCCCTTGTCAACCATATGTCCAACACTCAATAGATTATGCTTCAATCCTTATACATAAAGGACATCATCAGTATTATATTTACCACCAAGAGAAATAGTGTCTTTGCCACAAATCACACCAGCATTGTTATCTCCAAATATTACAACACCATCGTCATATTTCTCCAAGCTTATAAACTTTTTTTTGTCACTAGTCATATGATGTGAGCATTCATTGTCAATCACCCACTCATCATTTTCTTTAATTTTGGTTGCAAGAGATTTCTCAATATTCTTATCACTAGTAGATTCAGTGGACACCAGACCATTTTCCTTGATAGCAATGAATACCCATCCATCTTCATTTCCATTTTCTTTATCAGATTCATCATCAGTGACACCTTCTTCAACATAATAACATTTCTTTTGAAATCTAAGCTTATCATGTTTCAACCTAGGAACTCTTTCAGGAAACCTTGATGCAAAATGACGTATCTTATTGGAAGAGAAACATTTAATAGGAAACTTTCCTTTATACTTACCTTGTCCTCTGGCTTCTCTTTTCACAATCAATGCTTCCAGCTCTTCTAACTCTCTTTCTTCATCTTCAATCTATTTACACTCATCTTCATACTTGAATGTATTTCTAGAATTTTTTCCTAGATCAGATATCTTTTGATTTCTTCTAGATACAGTAGCTTTAAATGTAGATTTTTTCTTAGGAGTAGAATCACCAAATTCACTTAATTCAAAGATAGAAATCCTACTAATCAACAAATATCTTATCACATTTGTTATTGTCCCGAGTTCTTCAATAGCATGAGCTTTCATTTTGTAAGAAGTAGGCAATGATCTGAGCACTTTAGCCACAATATCTTCTTCATCCAAGATTCCACCAACACATCTAATAACCATGACTAGTTCATTTAATTTTTGCATGAAGGAAATAATGTTTTCATCTTCGCTCATTTTCAAGATTTCCCACTTGCCTTTCGGACTTTGTAGCATAGAAACTTTCACTTGTGCATCTCCTTCATACAATTTTTCCAGCTTCTTCAAGATCTCATATGTTGTTTTCAGACCCATCACATTTTCCATCTTTGAATCAGTCAGAGCACTCAATAGTGCTTCTATAGCCCTGATATTTGTTTCAGCTTCTTTGATCTCATTAGGAGTAGAGGGACCATTCCGAGGAATGAAATATATGTTCTTTGTAATATTTCAGAAGGGGTCACCAATGCACTTCAAATGACACTCAATTCTAGCCTTCCATAGAGAGTAGTTTGTTCCATCAAATGTAGGACTATCCTTCTTGTATGATGCCATCTCAGATCACCTCAAGCTATTAAACTTCTTCAGAGGAACTTGCTCTGATACCAATTGTTGGCAAAACAAGTATAGACAACTAAGACGGGGCGGGGGGGGGGAATCAATTGTCACAGAATTTAAAACTTATTTAACCTTAAAAATCTTAGATCTGATAAATAATAGTGAAAGCATGAATCAACAACACATTAGAAACACACATAACACCAATATTTTTGCATGCAAACCCTATTAGGGGAAACCCATGATGGAGGTTAATCCGCAAGTTATACCCTGTTAAAAGTATAAGGAAAATGAATAAGGAATGCACATGCATTCAATTACACTAACAAGAGCTCATTTCTTAGAGAAGACACATTGTCTTACTTAAAAATTTCAGATTAAATCCATCTGAAGAGATTGAACTGAGAAATTAGCTTCTTCAAAAGCCTGATGATAGTTCCAGTTAGGCACAAAAACACTTCTTCACACTCTGTTATGCAATCGAATGATCTGATCTTTATTCACACATTTCTCATACACAATTCTCACACACACATCACACACACTTCAAAATGAAGAAAAAATCGCTCTTACATGTCCGCTTCATGGAATTACATCAACTACTTTGTCGGCCAAAAATAAAAGAATAAATGAATTACAAATTGTTAGCCCAATTCATTAATAAATCTCAATGCACACCAACCAATGTCGGTCACAACATAATGAAGACCTAAAAAAACATCCTTGAATACACCAAGCATTCATAAATTAATCCATGAGGATCCGCAACACACTACAATCATCATGTTGGCCAAGAACATGAAAACCCGAACACACAAAGGAAAAATCTTCGATCACGATCACACCAATCAATGCAGATGTGCAACAAGGATATAGAATGATCTAGAAACATCAATGAACATCAAAGGAGCGTATACAACAAATAAAAGTAATAGAATTGCATTCTCTTCTTCTAGAAAAACTAGCTACGGTAATAGAATAACTGTAGGAACACAAAAACTCACAACTTACTCCGATCTTGATGCGCACCTCTGAAACTTCCGGAGTATAAACTAAATAGGCTTAGAAAAAAACCCTTTAAAGCACAACTTTTGAATACCAACATACTGAATTTTCCACCACACTAAACTTCATAGCTTCACAGACAACCTTCAACATATTTATTATAATTTTTTCAATATCCTCGACATATACAACCTTCAAGACACCAATGCTAATAGTGTTGACATCAATGACAACCACAACATACAATAGGTCTAGTGGTGGAGAGGGTATATAAGGAGGAGGTAGTCTAGGGTTCAACCCTCATTGCCTCCTTATGAAATTTTTGACTTAGCCACCAATGCCACATGGCGCCCAACCATGTCTCACAATATTGTCAACACTTTGATGACACATGTCATAGTATAATTGGTCCACATCAGTTGATAGTCCAATTGTACATGCCACATCACCCTGCCAAGTATGCCACCACATCATCTATATGTATGTCATATGTCAAGCCCAGGTGATGCCACGTCACGATGTTGATGTCATCATTTGACCTAGTCAACCCATTCTTTTTGGAAACTTTGACCGGCCATAACTTTGTCATACTGACTCTATTTTTTGATGAAATGAATGATGTCATAATCATGGGGATGAAATCTACAGCTTGGTGTTGTTTTTGTCTCATTTCAATATGATCAATTTTTTTCCTTTTTCTTGACCCCTTGATTCACTTGTTTAATAAGACCTTTGACTGGGCATAACTTCTGCATACAGACTCCTTTTGAGCCCGTTCAAGTTGCGTCAAGACCATGTTGGTGAGCTCTATGCGATGAAACTATTTTTGGTTAGATATTGAGACTATGAATTTTTCAGGTTTCCTCAATCCACCTAGATCAATAAGAGGTTAGTAGGGTTATGCCTGGGGTTAGTGAAATCCATGGGAAAGGGGATAAACCTAGATAAACACTAGGTTTTGTATGTGTATTGTCAGTGTGGTTATCCCTAGGGTTAGAGGAACCCATGGATAAGGGTGTAACCTAAAAATTTATTTTATTATAAACTTGGGTATTCTTGGGTTAGGGTAATCCATGGTTAAGGTAATTACCTTGTTAAATATTTTATTATTTTATCATCTTAGAGTGAATTATGTTTATGGTCAATACCAAATTGAGCTTAAGGGTGGGTAGATAGATGAATCTCACTCGAAGTATTGGGTGTTGAATTATTTGGCCATAGTAGTGTAAGTAGCCATTGTTTACACTGCCAATTCACTGTGATCCATAATTGTAATCTAGGCAAGGAAACCAATGTATGGTAGCTCTAGATATATAGGACACAACACTATGCTCATGAAGGTTAGTATTATGGGGTTACCAAACCAATCTCTTCGTCTAAGGGTATGGCCATCTTACCAGTTAGGTAGATGTGTGAGGGTCCATAGTAAGTCCATGCTTGATGGAAATGCACTTGAGTGATGCTATCCCAAATATAGTTGGCAACTAGGATTTGAGGATGTAGCACCAGTTTGGGGGCACCTAGACTGTATGCACCAATGATGGGAACATCTAGGAGGTATGCACCAACATTGGAGACATCTAGACCATTGTACTTTTTTATACATATCTTTATCATTCAGATCATAGAAGCTATGTATGTAAATATGTAACCCTATTCTTATTGAGAAATTGTAAATAGAAAATATTATCATGCAATTATCTAATGTGAAATGGTTTCTTGAATTATGGATATGATATTATGCTATAAAAGGGGAAATTTGGAATGGTTATGTTTCAAATGTGCATCTTATTATTCATGTGAAAAGGAAAAATTTCTATGGCTCATAATGATAGTAGCATAAAATTTAACTTGTTAGTAAAACATAGTAAAAAAAAATAGGTAGAATGATGAGCACGTTACACATGGTATTAGAGATATCAAGTTTAACACTAGAACCTATGTGCTTGTTATGATTTTGTCCAACATTATATGAGTCTAGTGTTTGGAACTTCTTGTGCTAGGATGGTGTGTCTCAAGATGATCGAAAGGAATTTAGTAAGCAAGAATGAGAACTACCTATGGGCCAAGAACGAAAGGGAAGCCATTGTTCAAACCATAGAGGAAATCAACTATGAAAATGTTATTTGGTTGAGTGACACTGAGAATTTCAGTCATGCCCTATCATGAATTAGGGAAGAGAGGAGAAGGATGCATGAGGCTATCAACTATGTACCTCTTGTCTCTCCTACCTAGTCGAACTATTTATCACTTTCTAGGGATATGCACTCAAAATGTAGTGTTAGTCCTATAATGATATTTAGGAACCCTCATTTTCTTCCTATGGCGGAAGTAATTGTAATTTAGCTCCAAGTGGAAAATCATAGGGATATGTTCCCCAAAATTATATATTTGACAATAGGTCTTAGGGTTATTTCCCTTTTGATGATATATTTGAACAAAAAATTGAGGGGTGTACTCCACGTAGATATGTATCAGAGAGTGAATCTATGGGATACTCTCCCCTTGACTATTTGAATAGTCATTCCACGTAAATACTAGGATATTGAAATCCTATTGAAATAAATGAAAATCATGTTTGGATAAAAATTGTGTATACACTCTTTATGAAATTTCTTATATGAATGTTTGTTCTTCAGAAATATTTTAAGTGATATGTAAAAATTCCTAGAATCTAATTGAAAATAAAACTTCTAGGTGTAATATTTCTCATTTGAAATGGTAAGGACTAGAACTAACCTTGGTAAAAGCCAAGAAGTTGGCCAAGGAGCCAAATAATTTGGGGCTAAGTTGGAACGTTTTTTAGCCATGATGGATGAAAAAAGAGCAACAATAGGAAACCTCAAGCAAGAAGTAAGGAGAAAGGAAAGGGTGGAAAAAGAAGTTCCTAATAATGATGAAGGGAAAATTCCCATGAATGTACTCAATCTAGTGAATATAGAGATGATGGTTGGAAGGAAGAAAAATAAAATGTTTTGCTAGTGATTTATCTCGAGACGTGAGAAAGATCACTCCTTCGATGTTTGAGGGAAGTACTAGTGGGGATGTGGTTGAGGCATGGCTCATCGAGATGGAGAAGTATTTTGAGATTAGAAATTACTCTGAGGTCACTAAAGTTGTTTGGGGAGCCTCCCAATTATATGGTGAATCATCCAATTAGTGGATGAATAAGAATATGGAGCTTGGGCTAAGTTCCCTAAGGCTCAAATGAAGTGAATTTTTTGATATTTTTCAGAAGTGGTGGTTGAATCAACTCTTCTTTGATCAAAATCATACTAACTTCTAGAACCTGAGGCAAGTAGATTCCTTAGTTAACGAGTATTGGGAGAAAATCACTTATCTCCAAAGGAACATACCAATGTACCAAAAGGATGAGATATTTTGTATAAGGAAGCCTATCATGGGCCTAAATGCTCAGATAGGTGGTGAGATAGACATGCATAGTCCTGCTACCATGGACCTGGTGTATGAGAAAGAAATTAAGCAAGAAAAAAGGCTTAAGTCTATCTCAAACTATCATGAGAAGAATCATAAGAAGTTAAATTGGTCGCAAGCCAACCAAGCTTCAAAGAAGCCTAGTGAAGGATATGAATACCAAAGGAAAAGGGAAAAAGGATCCCGTAATAAGCAGAATAATTTGAGGGACCATAGGGGGAACAAAAATAATAACTGCAATGTTGGAAGGAATAAAAGTAGTTCTAGAAGACCTACAACAAGGATCAAAACATTGAGAGGGTATTATATTTTTGGTGGAGATCACTTTGCAAACTAGTGTCCCAACAAACCACCAAGGACATAGCCCCAAGGGAATCTGCTACATTCCAATAGAGGATTCATGTTACATTGGATAACTGGCAAGCTGAGTACCAGATCACTCCAATAGAAATCTCAGGTACTTTGTTTGGTGTACCTGTTTCCATTCTTATTGATACTAGTTCCACTGAAATTTTTTTGTTTCACCTAGAATAACTAGTAGTATATCTATAAAATCTATCTATATGGAAAAGTTGTGGATGGTTGAAAATGATAACTAGATTTGATCTAAGGTGGAGCAATATCTATTTGAAGCAATGGTTGAACTTTTGATTTTTTCCTTGGAAGTGAAGTTATATGTAGCACCCCTAGGATCCTATGATGTAATTTTAGGGATGAATTGGATGTGGAAGTATAAAGCCAAAGTATATTTTCATGCAAAAAAAATTGAATGTTTAGACGATCTAGGTGATTGGGTGTTCTTGCAAGGAATATCAAGAAAAGCTATCCTAGGGTGGATATTTGTTGTAGAAATGCATAGGGCGAAGAAGAAAGGTTTTCAAATCCTCACTGTAAAATTGGAGAAACTTGAGGAATGCAATGAGTTCATTTCTCAAGATGATGTTGTATATTATGGACCTTAAGACCTCAAGATGCTAAAGAAGGTGAGGTAGTGGAATCTAGAAAATAAAATATGGAGAAATATCCTATCTTATGGAAATTTGCAGATGTATTTCCAACAAATTTACCTACATTGCCTCCTAAGAGAGTGTTTGATTTCTCCATTGACATAGTTCCAAGGTCGGAGCCTATATCCAAAGTTCCTTATAGGATGATCACAACCGAATTAATGGAGCTGAAATCTAGATTAGAGGAATTACTCTCCAAGGGAATGATTGGACCCAGTGTTTCACCATGGAGAGCACCTGTGATCTTTGTGAAGAAGAAGGATGGAACACTCCACTTGTGCATTGATTATTGTTTTCTTAATAAGGAAATGATAAAGACTAAGTATCCATTTCTATGTATCAATGATCTCTTTGATCAGATGCAAGGAGCAGTAGTATTTTCAAGATTTGATTTGCAATCAAGTTATCATCAACTAAGGATCAAGGACGAAGATATATCTAAAATAGATTTCATGACAAGGTATGGTCATTATGATTTCATGATCCTATCTTCTGGATTGATGATTGCACCTATATCATTCATGAACTTAATGAATAGTGTATTCAAAGATTGCTTGGACAAATTTGTGTTGGTCTTTTTGGGTGATATACTTATCTATTCCAAGAGTGAAGAAGAGCATCTCAAGTGTCTAGAGATTGTTCTTCAATGGTTAAGAGAGCATAAGTTGTATGGGAAACTCTTTAAATTTGATTTCTTTTAGAAACAAGTACAGTACCTAGGTCATGTGATTTCAACTGATGGGATTGTAGTTCATCTAGCTAAAATAAAAGTAGTACTTGAGTGGCTAGTGCCTAAGAATGTGCTAGAAGTTAAACATTTTATGGGTTTGGCTGGTTATTATCAGAAGTTTGTTGCAAAATTTTCCAAGATATATTTTCCTATTACCTCCTTACACAGAAAAGGGAAGAAGTTTAAGTGGACAAAAAAATGTCAAGTGACAATTGATCTACTCAAGGAGAAGTTGGTGCAAGGGCACCCATAGGGTTACATTCCTCCAAGAGTCAAGAAGCTGGAATTTTACTTTATTTTATGTTTTTTTCATGTAATAAGGTCTTCTTAGTCCCTTTCATGTCATTTGGAGTCTAGGTTGATTCATTAGGTGCTAGTTAGGGCCTAAATGCAAAAAATGTCAAAGTTGCATAATGTTGCCAAGCAACTTTTTGTCACAAATGGACATAATGGTGTTTTTTTAGTTCATAATTTGGAATGTGGTTAGTGACCATTGGGATATGACTATAAATTATTTAAAAATACTTGTAGCATCGAAGAGAAGGGTTGGTTGATGAAGTTTGGAAGTTGAAACAATAAAAATAATTCTATTTTCTACATTTTCAACATTTTTTGCTACTATCAAGTGTGGTACGGATTTTTTCTGAAACTAATTAGAGATGAAATTATATTGAATCTAAGTCCTTTTTCTTTTGGTTTCATGTGATTTAAACAAGTATTAAGGAAGTTGTTCTCAATTCTTTTCTAACTAGTTGAAACCCTAGGTAGGGTAACCAGTGAATAAAAAAAATGTTTAATTCTCCATTCTATTGGTAGAAACTATTCAAACTTGGTGGAATGGACTGTATTGTCATTTATTTTTATGTTTCAAAGTTTCAAAGGTAGGAGAGGGATTTTGGAATGTGTGGAGATGCTTGAAGGTATGATATCTACATTTATCAGACTTAGAAACCCTAATGATTTGGAGAAAATTGTTGTATACCATTGGAGAATGATCCTTGTGGTGGGAGTTGTTGATTTAGACCATATGTGATGTGTTTGATTTGTTGGATCAGGATTTGAGACCCATTTAAGCCCTCAACCCAACTGTATCATGCCTACATGCCCAATTAGGCATAGTTAAAAGGAGGACAGTCAGTTTTTGAGCCTTTTCATACAAAGGAACCCTACCTCATTTTGAAATATATGTATGAAGATCGAAATGGGTATTTGGAATAGGTCACCTTTTTTGTATATCATGTCTGTTATAGAAGTTACATCCAAAAATATTTTTTTGTAACACTACAAGCAATAATGGTGGTTTGTGAAGGAAAACCCATTGTTTGATGTTTAAAGGCACTTTTGATTGGTTGTTTGATGTTTTTTGGTCATTATACACCCTTGGTATACATAAATTGGTATCAGAGCATAGGTTGGTTTGAAGAGGGAAAAGTTGAAGTGGAGAAAATCAAGAATGCCTCCAAAAGGAAATCTAGTCACCAAAGAGGTGAATGAGTTGAAGGAGAAACATGCAAGAGAGTTGAGACAAGTGAAGGATTTGATAGAATCCCTTGTATCCAAGCTTGCTACAATGGAAAAATGTTAGAAAAGAGGAATTTTCATAGGAGACTTGACTGAATGAGAAGGAGAAGGAGAAGTGGAGGAGGAAAACTCCCAAGAACAGTCTAATGGCAGAGATGGATCTTGAATACTTGAGGATGGAAAGGATATTGAAGGTATTTAAGGGAGAAGGTACCAAGATAAAGATGGATTTACTAGTTTATGGAGGAAAATTGGATAGTGAAGAACTCTTGGGTTGGATAGGAGCACTAGACAACTACTTTGAATATGAGGAAGTACTAGAAGAACAAAGAGTGAAATTTACGAAGACAAAAATGAAGGGAAATTCCTTACTTTGGTGGGATTATGTACAATATGAGAGTATAAATAAGGGAAAGTATAAAATATCCTCTTGGGATAGTATGGTTTCTAAACTCAAAGGGAAATTCCTACCTGGTGACTATGCCATTCAATTATTCAAAAGGCTTCAAAAACTTAAGCAAAAACATATGGATGTGAAGGCCTATACATAGGAGTTCTAACAATTCAGTATAAGGGTCGGCCATGTAGAAGATGATGTGGAAAAAGTGGCAAGATATATCAATGGGTTGAGATATAACCTTCAGGATGAACTAATCCTTGCAAACCCAAGAATGGTGGAAGAGTACTATCAATTGGCCATAAAGCCTGAAGATAAGTTGAGGAGAAGGAAAAAAAAGAAAAGCAGGGGTAGAGGAAGGAAGTTTAGATGAAGAGGGACATTTTCTGGTAGGGGGCAATCCTAAAGATCACAAGGTGAAACAAGTAACAATCAAGAACAAAATTCAGACTCAAGGGGTAGATTTAGAGTAAGAAGACCCAACAATAGGGGCAGATTTGGAGGCCAAAGAGGGGGATCAAGTGGATTCACCAAGAAATGTTATAAGTGCAATAAATGTTTAGGTCATAAAACATGGAAATGTACTAAAAATGAGAGGAATTTGATCAAAGTACCAATGGAGAAGGAACCATCACAGAGAAAGTCACTTTTCAAATCTACATGTAAGTGCCTAGGTAAATGTTGCAAAGTTGTGATTCATTCTAGTAATATTGATAATTTAATTTCTGTTGAAATGGTTGAAAATCTTAAGTTAAAGAGAATCCCTCATACCAATCCATATACAGTCTCTTGGCTTAACAAAGGGCAAAAAGTAGTTGTGAATGAACAAAGTTGGGTAGATTTTCACATAGGGGGGTATAAGGATAAGGTCTTGTGTGACATAATTCCAATGGGTGTTTTCCATTTGATTTTGGGTAAGCCTTGGCAGTATGATATAAAGGAAATCCATGATGGTAGGAAAAACACATATTCTATAGAAAAGGATGGGGTTTCTTACACCCTCATGCCATTGAAAGATAAAATCCTAGATTCCCAAGTAGGGTTTAGTGTGATGTTGGTCAATGAAAAGGAGTTCTTAAAGACCATGGAAGAGGAGAATGTGGGTTTTTCCACCATAGTAAAGCCTAGATTTGTCATGATAGTAGAAAAGAAAGAGGATTTTCCTTTAGAGGTAAAGATATTGTTGATGAAATATGATAATATAGTGGTTGATGAGATTCTCAACACCTTACCACCTATGAGGGACATTAGCCACCACATTCATTTCATTCCAAGGGTTAGTTTTCCTAACAAATATTCTTATAAGATGACTCCATAGAAAAATGAAGAGATAAAGAGGCAAGTGCAAGAATTACTTGAAAAGGAGCTGATTAGAGAGAGTTTGAGTCCTTGTGTGGTTCCCACAATTCTAGCACCAAATAAAGGAGACAAGTGGTGGATGTTCATTGATTACTTGGCCATCAACAAGATCCCAATAAGGTATAGATTTCCCATTCCAAGAATTGAAGATCTAATGGATTGTTTGGGTGGTGCATCTTACTTTTCCAAAATTGGTCTTAAGAGTGGTTACAACCAAATAAGAATCAGACCTAGTGTGAATGGAAAACAACCTTTAAGAAAAATGAAGGGTTGTATGAATGGCTTGTCATGCCTTTTGGTTAATCAAATACACCTAGTACCTTCATTCGGTTTATGAACGAAGTGCGTAAACCTTTCATTGGTAAGTTTTTTGTGGTATATCTTGATGATATTCTTGTTTTTAGAAAAACTAAAGAAGAGAATTTGTAGCATTTAGATTTGGTTTTGAGAAGATTACATGAAGAGAAACTAATGATAAATTTGAAGAAGTGTGCGTTCTTGAAAATAAAGTTGGTATATCTTGGCTTTTTGGTCACCAATGGCACCTTGAAGATGGATCCAAGTAGTGTTGAGGCTATCCTAAGTTGGCCTACACCTAAATAAGTGGTTTAGGTAAGGATTTTCCATGGTTTGACTACTTTTTACAGAAATTTTATAAAAGGTTTAAGTCATGTTTGTGCTCCTATGATTGATACTATTAAGGGCGATAAAAGGAAGACGTTTGTTTGGTCTAGTGAGGTTGATAGGAGTTTTGAATACTTGAAAAAGATGGTAGATGAGTAGCTTGTACTAGATTTTCCTAGTTTTTATAAGGTCTTTACTATTGAATTTGATGCAAGTGGCCATGCCATAAGTGTTGTCTTAAGTCAAGAAAACATGGCTAGTTCCTTCTTTAGTGAAAAATTGAATGAAGCCAAGAAAAGGTATTCTTCCTATGACCTTTAAATGTATGCAATGGTGCAAGAATTAAAGAAATGGAGACATTATCTACTTCATAAGGAGTTTATGGTGTATACTGACAATCATTCCCTCTAATTTTTGAATAATCAAGATAAAATATGGCATATGCATGTTAAAAGGGTTGAATATTCATAAGGTTTTACTTTCACTATTAAGCATAAAAAGGGGTAATCTAACAAGGTGGCAGATGCAATGAGTAGAAGGGATCTCATGGTGCATGAGATTTAGTTAGCAAAGTCTAGGAGTTGATTCTTTGAAAGGTATGTATCTTGAGGATGTAGATTTTAAAGAAATTTATGCAAGTTGTAGGCATCCTTGTATCAAAAATAATGAGAAATGGCTTTATTTTCTAATCCAAGATGATTTGTTGTTCAAAGGGGAGAAATTATGTATTCCTAAATGTTCAATGAGGGATAAATTGATCAAAGAAAATCATAGTGGCAGCCTTGTGGGTCATTTTGGTGTTGATAAGACCTCGGAGCAATTGAGGAGGCACTACTATTGGCCAAAAATGCAAACTGGTGTGAGGAACTTTGTAGAAAATGTACTATTTTTCAAAGGGATAAAGGATGTAGCACTAATGCACTATTTTTTCTAAAAATACACTATGAATTCTTACCACCTCTTTGAAGAAGATACCTACTATGTAGCACTAATGCACTATTGTTTCAAACAGGGACAAAAAGTTTGTTGGTCACTTTTGGAGAACCTTGTGGAAGAAACTCGGTACTAACTTGCATTTCAGTTCTACCTATCACCCTCAAACTAATGGGCAGGTTGAAGTGGTGAACAAGAGCCTTGGGAACCTCCCAAGATGTCTAACCAAAGAGCATTCAACACAGTGGGATCTGATTTTTCCTCAAGAATATTTTTCCTACAATGACCTAGGGAATAGGAGTGTTGGGAAGAGTCCTTTTAAGATTGTTTATGGTTTGCAGCCTAGGGGTGTGTTTGAATTGAGAGATTTCAATGGGATGGAAAGGAGTGTTGAAGGTGAATAATTTGTTGTGGCTATGCAAGAGATCCACCAATAGGTCAAGGACGATCTTCAAAAGGATGTAGACAAGTATAAGCACAATGTTAATCTAAAGAGGAGAGAGTTCACTACAAGGTTGGAGATTTGGTTTTGGCTCATTTGAGGAAGAAAAGGTTTCCTAAGGGGCACTACTCTAAACTACAAATGAGTAAGATAGGGCCATGTAAAGTGGTGAATAAATTTATAGAGAATGCCTATGAAATAGAGTGTCCCCTTGGTGTTGCCATTTCTCCTATTTTTAATGTTTTTGATATTTACCCTTATAAATGAGATGTTGTTGTAGGTGATAATGCAGGTTCATCCACTCTTTCAAATGAGGATTGGGTCAGAGATCTCCCACCAAGCTAGCCTTGGGATTTGGAATGCATCTTGGATAATAAGGAAGTCAAGAAATCAAGCAAGAAGGTCTATTTCCAATATTTGGTCAAATGGCTAGGTCTTCCAATGGAATATGCTTCTTGGATGACTGAGGATGAAATTGTGAAGCATGGTTATACAGTTGTAGGTTTATCCTCAAGTGGAACTTGACCTTTCTTTCCCTTGGGAGTATGGTGTAGGGACTCCCACAAGGTTACATGCCTCCAAGGGTCAAGAAGCTGACATTTTACTTTGTTTTGTGTTTTTTTCATGTAATAAGGTCTTCTTAGACTATTTCACGTTAGTTGGATTCTAGGTTGATTCATTAGGTGCAAGTTAGGGCCTAAATGCAAAAAATGTCAAAGTTGCATAATGTTGTCAAGCAACATTTTGTCACAAATGGACATAATGGTGTTTTTTTAGTTCATAATTTGAAATGTGGTTAGTGACCATTGGGAAATGGTTGTAAATGCTTTTAAAATAATTTTAT
Organism: Sequoiadendron giganteum; assembly: GCA_007115665.2. NCBI lineage: Eukaryota > Viridiplantae > Streptophyta > Pinopsida > Cupressales > Cupressaceae > Sequoiadendron > Sequoiadendron giganteum. Next base: position 802,821,982 of record CM021102.1, read on the forward strand.
AATCAAAGAGAAGGGTTGGTTGATGAAGTTTGGAAGTTGAAGCAATAAAAAAAATTATGTTTTCTACATTTTTTGTTGCTATCTAGTGTGGTATAGATCTGTACAATCCTGTACTAGTCTTAAACCAATTGGAGATGAAATTATATTGAATATACTTTATTTTTCTTTTGGTTTCATGTGATTTCATCAAGTATTAAGGAAGTTTTGTTCAATTCTTTCCTGACTGGTCAAAACCCTAGGTAGGGTAACAAGTGAAAGAAAAATGTTTAATTCTCCATTCCACTAGTAGAAAATCTTCAAAATTGGTTGAATATATTGTATTTGCATGTATTTTGATGTTCCAAAGTTGTAGAGGTAGGAGAGGGAGTTTGGCATGTGTGGATATGCTTGAAGGTCTGATATCTCCATGTATCAGAGTTAGGAACCCTAATGATTTGGAGAACTTGTTGTATGCCATTAGAGAATAATCCTTGTGGTGGGAGTTGTTGATTTAGAACATATGTGATGTGTTTGAAGTGTTGGAGTAGGATTTGAGACCCACTTAAGCCCTGAACCCAATTGTATCATGCCTACATGCCCAATTAGGCCTATTAAAAATGAGGATAATCATTTGTTGAGCCTTTTCGTACAAAGGAACCCTACCTCAATTTGAGATATGTGTATGTAGATCTAAGTGGGTATCTAAAATGGGTCACCTTTTCTATAGATTAGGTTTTCTCCAAAATTTATGCCCAAAAAGGCCTTTTTGAAAGGCTACAAGCAATAATGGTCATTTGTGAAGGAAAGCCCATTGTTTGATGTTTAAAGGAACCTGTGATTGGTTGTCTAAGGTGTTTTGGTCATTATACACCATTGCTTTGCATCAAATTTTGACCTTATCTCTGATACTGAAGGTACCAAATCCAAATAGTAACTTTATTGCTATCACCAATGCATTAGAAGAAGTTTTTGGTGGAGTATTAATGTAGGATGGGTGAGCCGTTGCCTATGAATCAAGGAAGCTAAAGCATTATGAAAAAAATTATGCTTCACATGATTTGGAGTTATTAGCTATTTTATATGCATTATAGATGTGGAGACACTATCTCTTGGGAAAACCTTTTGAACTGAAGATTTATCATCACGGTCTTAAATACTTGTTTACTCAACCAAACTTGAATACAAGGAAAAGAAGGTGGTTAGAGTTGATATCTGAATATGATTTCAACATCAACTATATCAAGGGGAAAGAGAATTGGGTTGATGATGCCTTAATTTGTAGGAGGCATATCTCTTCCATGATATCAATTCAAACCAATTTAAAGGGTCGAATGTTGCAAGAGTCCAAGGGTGATGAATACTATGATAAAGTCAAGCAAAAACTCTCGGATAATCTACAAGACCCAAGGTATGAGGGATTTCATTTTGAGCCTAATGGTTTGCTAAGGTTTAAAGGGAGAATCTATGTACCTAATTCTATGGAATTAAGGAAATTAGTGTGGAATGAAGTTCATACCACACCATATTTTGGACATCCTAGTGTGAATAAGATGTTGGCTAATGTGAAGCCATTGTATTTTTGGAAAAGAATGAAAGGGGATGTTGCAAGATTTTTAGCAAGTTGCTTAAAATTTTAGAGGGTGAAGGAAGATCATCATCACCCTACAAGTCTTTTGAATCCCTATGAAGTTCCAAAAAGTACAAAATCATTAGCATGGATTTTGTGCAAGGTCTACCAATGTCAAGGAATAAGTACAATGCCATTATGGTAGTAGTGGATAGGCTTACAAAGGTGGCACATTTTATACCAGGGAATCTGATAGATGGAGCTCCTATTATAGATTTTAATTTCATTCAAGAGGTATTTAGGTTGCATGGAATTCTTGACAAGGTTATCTCATATAGGGATGCTCGTGTAACTTCTAGGTTCTGGCTAACCATGTTTTCTTTGCTAGGAACATAGTTGAACATTAGTTTAGCATATCATCCAGAAATAGATGGTCAAAATGAAATATTGAACCAAGTATTAGAGGATCTACTGAGGATGTATTGTATGGATTAACAATACAAGTTGGAGGACTTCCTTCCTTTGGTTGAGTTTGTATCTAACAATTCTTGTCATTTTGTGATCAAGATGGCTTTGTTTGAAGCATTGTATGGTAGAAAGTGTCAAAATCTTATAAGCTAGAATAAGCTAGAGGAGGGATAAGCCTTGGGCCAAAAAAATTATAAAAAATGGAGGATCAAGTTGGTATTATCAAGTAGAGGCTAGTAGAAGCCAATGATAGGAAAAATGGTTATGCAAATGCCAAGCAGGTACCAAACATTTCTCAATAAGGGAGAAGGTTTTCCTAAGAGTTTAACCTCACTAGAGTTCCATAAATTTTGGGAAGTCATCCAAACTAGCTCCATGTTATGTAGGTCCTTTTGAGGTTCTTGAGTAATTCAACCCTATTAAGTATAAAATTTCTTTGCATCCATCTCTAGCCTAAATGCATAATATTTTCCATGTGTCATACCTAAAGAAGTACATGCCAGTGGATAACCATGTTATTGATTGGAATTCTTTATTGGCACATGACCCAGGAGTGGTAACGATTGAGCCTCTCAAGGTGCTCATAACACATAATATTCACTTAAGTAATAGAGAGGTTCTAGAATTTTAGGTCCAGTGGAACAATATGGTAAAGATTCTACCACTTATGAAGACTATGCTGAGATGAAGCAAAAATTTTCTCAAGTCGTGCTAGATTTTGAAAAACCCTAAAAAATAATCATGTTTATGATGATGTATTTTATGTTTAGGTTATATCCATTTTGATACTTAATAATCATTAGGGATGATGATTCACAAGGGGGGAATATGTTACACCCCGCTATCTTACTACCTATTTACTTTCACCTTGATGGGTTAAAAAGGCTTTAATATATATTTATGATTATGTTTGCATATGAATTTTTATGGAATATGATGAATGAATGTTTGTTTCAATATGATTATGAAAATTAAATATATGATGCATATGATTGTATTGTTATCAGTTAACTACTGTTATGATGTACTAAGCCGGATGCAAGAACAAGTTTGAACCCCCAGAAGAGAGGGGGAATATCACTCAAGAGAAGAACTTGGTTTGGTAACCCTGATGAACCTAATTAAGAATACACACACTCATACCCTATTTGGTCTAAGTTGAGTCAAGTTAGTTTGGGTAAATGGTAAGTAATCTTCTATATTTATTTTGAATGATTTGTATTGACTACGAGTATGTGATTAATCCTTTATGTTGAGAATGTGTTCTTCATGTGTTCATATTTACATGTTAATCGATGGAGTATATACATAGAGTGTATATATGTATATGTCCACAATAACTCATACATGTGAGTAAATACGTGAATGAGTATACATAGGTAGACGTACCTACATATGCCCATGAACGAATAACCCATATATACGGAAGTAATGATTGGAAAATGTGACATGTATATATACACACAATTCATGAATATACACCAATCGATGATTACATGAATATATGTGTTTGAATTTGATGATTGAAATAATGATATATATACTAGTATATATCTATACAATACATTGGTGGAAACATATATATATACACTAATATACGTATATATATGATTATTTAATATATGATTATATCTATTGGCAATAGATGTATTTAATAATGATGTGAACGTGATTATATATATATATATATTGAAAAATGGAAAAATAGGTTGTAGTTGTGTAAAATATGGAATTGATAACAAAAGGGTTATGATGGACCTATTTTCCTCTATTTTATTATGAAATTAGATACACATAATGAATTGATTAACAACCCTTAGGTGAATCAACCCAAAGAAAGAATATTCAGATTTCCTTATGACTAAAGGATGAGGGTCAAGGTCAAACAACACTTTGGGGAGAAAAATAAAAAATTGCAAATTGACACCAAAATGCAATCTAATGCTTGAAATAGAAATATTAAACTCAATATTTAAAGAACCAAAAAAAAAAAGCAGATCTGAGAAGGGTAGAGACTTGTGTACCAATCACCAAAAGTGTTTTTTAGAAGCTGATATGGGACTCATTGAGCCATAGTTGAATGTATCCAAGTAAATGGGTTGCAACAATATTTTGAGAGACTCTATTGCATATCTGAATCTTTTGATTGGTGCAAGTTTTAATGCCAAAAAGTCAAAAATATGATCTGTAGGTTAGATTTTGTGATTTGGCGACAACATTGACAAATTTTGCAACTTTGTATATCTTGCAATTCAAAAGGTCTGCAAGTCTTCTTCAACCTAAATCTACAATCACACACACAAGAGAGAAATTTTTTTGATTTGGGTGAATAGGGGTTTACCTTGGTCAAACCCCATTTTTGTAATCAAACCTTGAATTGAAAGGAAACATGAAAGAGGGAATGAAGAATGAGAAAAGCTATGTTACCACTCAACAAACCCTCAAGAATGAAACCTTGATAATGAAGATCTTAGTAGGTCTAAAAATTGCATGAGATGGATGAATTGGATGGGGATCTTGACACTTGAATCTTACTTGAAATGATACTTTGAATTCTTGACTTGATCATGAAACCTACATCACAATGTTAGCTCCAAAAACATGCATGATGCAAGAAGACTTTGAAATGATGAATAGATCTTGATTCTTGATATATGTACTCTCAAATTCCCTTAATTTCTCTTGAAATTATCTTGTAGATCTTGAAAAATTCTAGGTTGCTTCTTGAAAATTATAGGTGAAACATAGTGAAATAATCCTGTATTTATAGGTATGTATTCTTAATTTTCAAAAATTCAAATATCACAAGCTGACATTGAATTATGGATTTTAAACAATTAAAATACCACCAAAAACATAAATTAAATTTAGGTCCAAAGGTCTAGGAAGGACCCATTCACCCAGGGCAGAATGGGTCCTAGGTCCATAAACCTGGAACACACATTGCTCAATGTAAAGTGATATATTTAGGCATTAATTATTATCGAGTTTCCCCTTCAAAAAATGGAATTAAAAAGGATTGTGAATGAATTAAAGGGCCAATTAAGGCATAATTAAGCTCAATTTAATTAAGAGGGCCCAAATAAGTGTGTAAATATAAAGAGGTTGATTTAACAACACTAAATTAAGACATTATTAAGTCTAATTTAAATTAGGGCGGCCCAAACAAGTGAGAAAATGTAAAGGGTTGCATTTTTCTACACTACATTTAACCCCCATTTTAGTCAAGAGGATGACCTTGCATCAAAATCACACTAAATTAGACAATCAGAAGAGGTCTAATTGTACAACCATTGGAAAGATAAGATGAATAAGATCAAGGTGATCAAGCCTCCAAGATCTCATGGAAAAACCAACAAAGAAATAAGGAGACACATGCCTATGTATGAAAAAATGACAAGATACTCAATCATACATTGCCAAAGAATAAAAGAAAGAGAAAAAGGAAAAGGAAAAGGAAAAGGAAAAGGAAAAGAGAAAGAGAAAGGATCAAGCCTCAACTATCCAATGCAATGTGGAACTCACCTCAGCATTTTGTCTAAAAATGTTTACAAGTGGAACTCATTGTCCACTATGCAAACAACAAATGCACACTCACATGGGCTAGTGAAATTTATGTTGGAAGAAGGAGATTGTTGGAAGTTTTGGGAAGTTGGCAACATCAGCATGAATAGCATAATACTGCTTGATCCAATGTTGTCATTGATGTCAAAATTGTTGTGATCAACCTAGTGTGATTTGGAAGTGCTACTAAAGATATGTGTACAAAATAAGTTGGTCTGATAAATATGGTTGTGTAGGAAATTATCCAAGTACTTATACTAACTATTTTGGTGGTTAGTGCATCTATTTTTGGGTCCACACTTCACCAAAATAAGTGGTCTTTCTCTACGATTTTAACCATGCTTTCAAGATCATTGGATATAATGAAAATGAAGATTTTGAGATGTTTTGTGAAATAGTTTGGAAGATATCATTGATAGAGTTCAACTCTGTGTATCATAGTCATTTCTCTATTTAGTATACTAGTGTGGAAGATTTTACATTTCTTTGAGAAGAATGTTTTTGTGTTGCGGTTCTAAACTTAGACTTACTGATGTCGGATAATTATGAATTTGAAGAAAGATCGAATCTGGAAGTCACTTGCATAGAAAAGTGTATGTATGATTGAAAGCTTTTGTGATTAGGTCAATTCTTGGCTGGCCTAATACCTGATATATATTATGAAAGAAAAAATGTATAATGTGGATGTTTGTAGGATCTATTTTAGGTCCATTCTGACCTAAATTATGTATTACACATTTTATTTAAGCTTGAAGAATATTTTGAAACATGTGTGAAGCCAAAAAAACTATTTTGAATTGTTTTTAATAGGTCTAATTAGGCCAACCTAATTGATGTATGTGGATGTAATTGGGTATATATATGTAGGAAAATTTTGAGTTGAGGATGGATGAGAGAATATAAGTGGAACAATAGGTGTGAGAGGTCTTATATTATGTGAACATGTAAATTTAGAGGTGTGAGATCAAAACAAGAGAAAAATTGTTAAGCGATTATTAAGCATAGCAGTATGTTGTATTCAAAGCTTCAAAGGAACTAAAATTCAGCACAAGCAAGGTGTACTTTGTATCAATTCACATTTTGGCTAAGTATCCATCTTTGTTTTGTATCTAATTTTGGTTGTGAGCCTTATAAGGATAGTGTGTCTTGGAAGCGATCCCCTGTAATATACTATATCCAAATATAATATAGTGTGAGCTAATCCTCGTCGTGGTTTTCCCTTTTTGAGTTTTCCATGTAAAAATCCTAGTGTTCATGTGTCATGTGATCTTGTGGATGTTATATGCTTTCATTCCTTAATTTTGTTAATATTTTGTGGTGATTGGATAAGTTATGTTAAAAAATTCAATAGAATATTGATTCACCACCCTCTAAGTATTTTGGGTGTTCAAGAATTGGTATCTAAGCTTGGTTCCTTTAGAAAATCCTAACAACTTGAGGAATATATTAGAGATCAAACACATGGTTGATATAAAGTATCTTGCTCCTCTGGAAGAATTTTCTACAACTAGACACATAGAAGATGACTACTAGATTGACAAAGAAGAACTTAAAGTAGTCCTTGAAGATCTTGACAAGGTTGAAAGAGAGAACAAAGGTTTGAAAAAAAACCTTTAAGAAGAAAATTACTGCATCAAAAATTTGAAAGATCAAATCAAGAACTTCAGGGAAAGACATAGGGAAGTCAATTCATAGTTGGATCAAGCAAATGAAGACATCACCAGACTGAAAGTGTAAATGGAAGAATAAAGGAGAATTAACACTACATCAAAACAAGCTATTAGCACTATATTTTAGTGTATTTTGAGAGCATGACTTGAACAATTTTCTTGGTGCTCAACCCGGTGCAAATAGGCATGGTTAGTTTGGCACCAAATTTTTCATCGGATGTTGCGCCAGATTAAATGTCATATTTAGCGTCGAAAAATTGCAGCGCTTCTATTAGCGTCGAGAAGTAACGTCAGAAATTGTGCCAAAATGGGCACCCAAATTGCCTTCGGTTTGGCTTCCATAACTACTCCCATTTTTGCTTCTAGTTTTGCTTCCAAGTTTTCTTCTGGTTTTGCTTCCATTTTTGCTCCCAATTTTGCTTCTGGTTTTTCTTCTAGTTTTTCTTCCAACTTTGCTTCCTATTTTTCTTCTAGGTTTTCTTTTGGTTTTTCCTCCAATTTTGCTTCTATTTTTGCTTCCAATTTTTCTTTTGATTTTTCTTTCAGGTTTTGCTTCCATTTTTTCTTTTGGTTTTGCTTTCGATTTCGCTTCCAGGTTTGCTTCGAGTTTTGCTTCCAATTTTGCTTCTAGTTTTGGTTCTAGTTTTTCTTCCAATTTTGCTTCCAGGTTTTCTTCCAAGATTGCTTTTGGTTTTCTTCTAGTTTGGCTTCCATTGTTGCTTCTCAAAATACTTCTTGTTTTGCTTCCATTTATTAATTTAATATGTTTTATTTCAATTTAATTAGTTAAATATATTGTGCCTCTTATATAACTCATATGATTAAATAACAATATAATTATTGTAACATGATCATCATCTATAATTAGAACAAGTGAGTCAAATATCTATAATTTAATTGAATTTGACAACATCCATCCTGAGCAGTAAATTAAAATCACCATACTTAAATAAATATCCATCCAAAAATCATCAACCACTTTTAATATACATAAATTAACAAGTCAATACTGATAAGATCATTATCATATATAACTAAAACAAGTGAAATTCAAATATTCCAGTACATCAAAAACATGTCAAAATGATACATGTCCAACAGTCGACATAACTAAAAATGATACATTTACAAATGATATAAATAAAATTGATAAATTATGTAACTCAATTTGATACAAGTCAAGATGATACATGCCCAAATGATATCATGAAAATGATACATGTCAATATGATACAACTCAACAATATAGTATTGTAGGACATGAAAATGATACATATGATAGTAACCATGAAAAGAGTCATCATAACGATATATCAACAATGATCCATGATGTAGTCTATATGGTCATGAATTTCACTAGTTACTATCACCAACTATTTCATCATCACCATCATCATCATCATCATCATCATCATCATCATCATCATCATCATCATCATCATCATCATCATCATCATCGTTTTCAGCATCATCATTGTCATTGGCCTTGGTGTCTTCCATATATGCATCATCATCATCCTATGCCATGTGATATGTACCAGAAGAACCAATATTTTGTGGATCTATATCATGTTGAGGATCATCTTGATCTTTTGGAAGACCCGTTTTTTGCAAAAAAAACATTATAAATGAAAAGTTATTATTTATTTCATGCAATAGTTTTATTTTTTGTTATATATCTAATATTATAACATATGAGATTAAACCAAAATCATATTACATCATATCAAAGTGCACATACCATAATAAAATTTCAAAAAAGTTACAACTAATACTGGTGAGTTAGGAGAAACTTCAGCTTTAAAAAACAAAGCCAATTAGGCTGGCAGACTTGTGGATCAGGCCAACATTTGGTGGGAGAGGAATAAAGATGACTGGAACTTAGGAGACCCCACCATAATGTATTTCAATATTCAACCATGAGAGTAGAAGAGAGAGTTGATATCATGTATCAAAACATTAAGCATGCATTCTTCTAGCCAACGGAGGAGATGATTAATTTGCTTCATTTTCATTTGCATAACCATATCACGACGTGGGAAACAAGAAGATCAAGGATGTCCAATTTTATGTGGAGGTAATGTATGTGGTCCAAAATTTAGGAGGGGAAAGAAGGTCAATGTATGATCGTGATGAAATTGAGGAAGAACAACAAGAGAGGGACAAGAAAAATAAAATCAATACACAGTTTCAAGGATTTGTCAAGCGAGTAAGAGAGCTATGGGAGAAGCCTCATCTAAAATATTTTGAACTAGATTTTGATATACCACTTAGAGAGCTTGGTTCTAATGGATTTCCTTTCAAAGCCTCTGCTTTTATTATTCCTACGGTAAACTATTTCGTAGATTTGGTGACATTACCTTTCTTATTAATCAGTATTAGTGAGATTGAGATTGTTAACCTTGAGAGAGTAGGACTTGGGAAAAAGGAATTTGATATAATGGCTATTGTTTTCAAAGACTTCAAGAGGGATGCACTCCACACTGATTCCATTCCTCAATCTTCACTTGATGGCATCAAGTAATGGTTGAAATCCATGGATATAAATTATTATGAAAGCATAAGGAACCTGAACTGGTGGCCAATTTTGAAGAGTATTACTGATGATCCAGATAAATTTATTGAAGATGGTGGTTGGGAATTTTTGAATATGGAAGTTAGTGATTTTGATTCTAATAATTCAAAAGAGTTAGATCAAGGATATGAACCCTTTGATGTAGAAGAGGAATCAAAATCAGATTGCATGTAGCCACCATCAAGAGTGTTACAAGCCAACAATATCAAGGGAATTATTATATAAGGATAATTTTCAATATTGTAGGTACTATCCTTAATGCCAACTACAATGGAAAGATTGAAATTCCCTAGAAGTATTTATGTTAAGGAAATTTTCTTTAGATGTAATGATTCAAAGCACATCAACCATGTGGTACAAATGATTAAATCCCAGAGATGATTTGTAGCAATGAAATATTTTGAAAAGGTAGAGAGAGCTACACTGGTGACTCAGGAGAAACTTTAGCTTTCAAAAACAAATCCAATTAGGTTGCTAGACGTGTCGATCAGGCCAACATTTGGTGGAAGAGGATGACAGATGACTGTAACTCTGGAGGCCCATTATAATGGATTTTGATATTCAACCATGAGAGCATAAGAGAGAGATGAAATCATGTAGCAAAACATTAAGCATGCATTCTTCCAGCCAGCGAAGAAGGAGATGAATACTTTGCTTCATTTTCATTTGCATAACCATATCATGGCGTGGGAACAAAGAAGATCAAGGATGTCCAATTTTATGTGGAGGTCATGGATGTGGTCCAAAATTTAGGAGGGGAGATCTTGATGTCTACCAAGAGGCATAAAGTCAGATGAATTAAGTTCACCTACATGTCTGCCAAATTGTACTTCCAATTTTTATGACTGTTTTTTTTCACTGATAGAGTTTACTTACAAATTTTAAATTTCTTTTTGGTCATTTTGACGAGGATATATTCAAAAAATGTGTAAGCACCTTTTGTTTATATCACAAGCATATGTGCATTGCAAGAATTCTAATTATCTATGTTCTACAACTATGTCATCTCACTTATTGGATATTCTATTTCAATGTTTTCTATAGCCTTCTTTATTTGACGTAGTACCTGAAAATCCTACCTCATTTCCTTAGCTGAGAAGTGGATTTGAATTTGGAAATACTGCACTTTAAAACTAGCTATTCTAGCTTTGCTGTTCACACCCTCAATATTTAACAAGGACTTAGATGCATGGACTAAAATGCAAGCATTTGAATTTAGATTTGAATATGCATAATTTGATTGATTATGGTTTTCACAGGCAATTGTCTTTACATGAATATTTCGGATTGTCAATACATATAATAGTAACTGCATCTTATAAAGTTTGGCTACCCTTATTCAAAATGACTTGGTCTTTGGACTCAATACAAAGTTGTGCATTGTTATTCCATATTTTTAACATGTAGGACATTTAAGTGGTATGACATGTTAGCTCTCAAAAACGTAGGTTTTGAACGATGAAAGGTTGCCAATCTTTCACAATGTTTTAGGGTAACAGAACAAGGTTTTGTTACAATTTAACCTTCTACTCTTTAGATGCTGCTAGATCTAGGTGGGTGTACCTACTTGAATTGAGCAGATTTAACTTTTGATCTTCTCCTATTGCCCTAATTTGTCAAAGATGGCAATTTGAAATGGATAAAATTAAAAAAATTTGGTACAACTAGCACAACAATATTCAAAACTTAAAACCTAATACGCTCAAATGACAGATAAAAGATTGTGAGTGAAACTAGAAGATGAAAACGAAAAGACCAGTGCCTTATACGGTTCACGAAGTCAAGAGAAATCTGAAACAAGTTTATTTGTTCTAGCAAACATTCAAGTTGTTTAGCATTTTATTTGGTTTATAGCTTGTATAAACATGCAAGATTGTGATTATTGAGTTCTTCTTAATAATCCAATTGACATTCCCTAATTACTATGATCAATTCAAAGGATTTAATCTTTACTGGAAAGAAACAATTAATTGACCATACAAATACAACAAATGTGCACTGACGAATTAGGTCTAAACTTGTTTACACTAATATGAATAACCAGAAAACACCATTATGGAGACAACTTCAATAATATTTTCGACAAACATCATAAACAACTGATACCAGAAATAATGCACCATCGTCTTAAATTTTCATTGATATCTCCATCATTATACGTATGCTACCAATCTCATCTTTTCCTCTCAAAAATGTATATCGTTGTCCGTTCTCTATATCTAACTAACTCCCTCTTTTTTTTACATTGTTTTCAAAATGATCATTTATACATTGAGAAGATGAAAGGATGTGTCCTTTTGAAAATAAGCAAAACTAAATACAAAACAAAAAGTAGAGAATAATTAGGCTCTAGTTAGCCATAAGTGAGTTTTAGCGACATAGTCCAAATAATCTTGGTGCTTGTAGATGTCCACATCTTCAATAACATTCTGGATCCTAATTTCCATCTTGACCATTTCCTCATTTTTCTCGCTCACTTCCTCTAGTGTTGTATTCTCTACAAAAGCTATCTTCATGATTCCATTCAGTATTGTGTCGCATTCATTCTTCCATTGGGTGGCATCTTTCAACTCCCCTCTATTATCAGAGAATGTGACCACAGTTTTCTTGGTAGCTTCAATTAATCCTTGCTTATCTCCCTGCAATTCCTCATAGAATTTTCGATGGTGACTGATAATATGATTTGCAGCTTCAAGTGCAGTACCGTTAGCCTCCTCATTCTTGGCTAATTCATGAAACCTTTCCATAATTTGTCCATCCAGCTTGTCATGCTCCTTCAATGCAGTCAGAGTACTAGAATATTCTCCCCATAATTTTTTCAACAAGGATGTCAAATTATCCTGCCTCCTCTTAACAATTGCAACAATTGCATCATACTTTCCTTGATTATAGGCACTTGACCCTATCCAATGATATTTAGCCTGAGAGTTTTCTCCTTGAGTGAGCATTTTGGCTGGATCAATTGAAACACCAACCAAGTCTTTCAATCTATCATTTTCTCATAACATTCTCTCATTACTCGCCTTATACATTTCTCTTTCTCTTATCAGTGCCTGGATCTGTGCTTTATTCAATTTTGCAATGTCTATCCCATTCTCTGCAGTAACCACAGGATCAACCTCTCCAACCTTTAGAGTAATTACATGGCCAAATGCCTTCTCTATATCAATCACCACTGATTTCCTATGAGGGGGATACAAAGCCCATATCATCAATGATCCCTCATTAGTATTATACTTAGAACCTGCATATACCTTTGTCACCTTTTCCTTATCAAGTTTTTGTGTATTGTTACTATCTCTTAAAAAGCCATCAAATACCAATGCAAAATTCAAATCAAGTCCAGGAAAGATCATGACCCTAGCATTCTCCAACATTTTCCTCCCCTTTCCAAGAGTCATATTTGTCATTTCATCATCCACACATTTTCTCAATTGATCCAATAATTGCTCTTCATTCCCAAAAGTGACAACACCAACATCTTCTCTTATTTCTTTCCCCCTTAGTTTGTACAAGAATGCTTTGAACTCTGGAGAATTTATAAACTCATCATCTGAAAAAAAAGATCTGTATTCCATATGCCTCGCATCAATATCACCACTGCCAATACTTTGTTCTCTAGTTGGGAAAACATATTGTTGAGTCCTCAACCTAGATATTTTCTCTATTCTGCCCTATGGCATTTCATCCATTGGAGTTTCCTCATCTCCAGAAGGCAATGTTCCTATATCCTGTAGCCCTTGGTTATAGCTTTCAACCACCACCTCTGCTTCCTCTTCATCCTGATTTCTAATCATATCATCAAAGGGATAAGGTACATGCTGATACCTTCCAAAGTTAATCTTTTCTTTGGCTGAATTGATATATCCTTCAGGGTCAAAGTTTTTCCTGGGTGGTCCACTTTTCATATTATAATTCAATAACCTATCATGGAGTGAATTATACCCCTTCTTGGCCAACACAGTGAAATCACCAAAGCATAATGTACTAGGCATAAATGCCTGCATCCCATAAGAACTGAAAATCATCACACTGTTGTAATCCATTTGTCTAATAATTTCCAAATATGCAACTCTGTTTGGAACTGTCCTTGGTAGAATAAAAGGGGTACCTTCAAACCCATACACCCTGATCATTGTAGCTCCTTCCAAACAATACCAGTCACCCCAATTATGATCAATTGGCCCATTGAAATCTTTGGGACGAAGAAACCTTTTAATCTCATTAGTCAAAGAATAGTTACAAGGATACTTATACAACCTGTACAAATTTTTCACAAAGTATTCGTCAAAATGGATGAAACTAGCTTTGGCAAACCTGCTATCCCAAATAGGAGTCCATAGCTGAACAGGCAATGCCTCACCCTCCTTATTGATTTGAAAGATTCTCATTTCTGGAGGCCATACTCCCAACTCCTGACCAAAGTATAGCACCAAATGCATCAACAATGAATAGTGTCTGAGATGAACAATCAACATTTTCCTAATTGCAGGACTTATCTTTTTACCAATGTACACCTTTTTAGGTGTCATCTCAGTTCCCAAATTAATTTCCTCAATATCATCCCTTCCAACTAGTGTTTGCTTCATTAAAGACCGATCATTTCCATCATATACCCTCTCAAGTGCCACCAAGCCTTTAGGAAGTTTATTTGTCTTAAGCTGTAATATTTCCTTCCCAAATATTGTTTCTTTTCCATCAACTTCCTCAACAAAAGCATTGAAGTCGATTTCTTGGGCTTCATACTGGTCTATACAATGAAGGAATTTCAAAAGATCAGTGTCATCATTAAAAACCTGCCAACTATATACATTATTAGGTACAATAGGCCTAGTCTTCAGTTTAATTTGTGACACTCTAGCCAATGTAATATCATCTTTCTTCAACGCTACATTAGCTAGAAAATCTGCCATTATATTCTTCGACCTATCTACCCACTCAATTGAGAAGGCATCAAGCAACTCAATAGTATCCCACACAACATTTCTATATTGCTTTAATCTTTTGTTTTTTTCTATATAATTTGACCTCACTTGCGAGACAACTAACTCTGAATCTCCCAGAACAGCTAGCAATTTGATTTTATGCTTCACCACTATATTCAGCCCAGTTAACAGAGCTTCATATTCTACCACATTATTTGTACATTCAAAAGTTAACAGGAATGAATACTTAAATGTAATACCTTCAAGCGAAACAAATACTATCCCAACTCCATTACCTTCTTGGTTGCAGGCTCCATCAAAATACATTTTCCACACACCATTATGGTTATGTGTAGCATGCTTCTCAATAGGATCACTATTAATCAATTCTAGTTGTGCTGGCTCTATATTGAAACTCCCAAGATCAGCATCACAAAAATAGTTGATTTGATCTTGTGGCACATAGTCAATAAGTTGACTCATCCTTGGTTCCCTGTACAACTTCACCTCTTGGCCATTTACTAGAATTGTTGCATAAGATAGATCAAATTGGACATTTCCACCAATAGTTGTTGCCCACTGTCTTGATAAAAGCATACTGAATTGAGGAGGGGTGTCTATTACTGTTATATCAATATTATAAGCTACTTGAGGGTAAGCAGCTAGATTGACT
This sequence comes from Sequoiadendron giganteum, assembly GCA_007115665.2. NCBI lineage: Eukaryota > Viridiplantae > Streptophyta > Pinopsida > Cupressales > Cupressaceae > Sequoiadendron > Sequoiadendron giganteum. The sequence goes on from CM021102.1 coordinate 802,837,403, forward strand.
TCTACATCTTTCATTATACCCACCACAGGAACAGGCCGGTTATCCATTGCATAACATTTTCCTTTATATGTATCCACCCGCATGCCTAGCTGTTTCATCACTCCTACTGGCATAATATTCATGGCAGCACCAGAATCTATCATGCAATTCCTCACTAATTTGTTATTTATGAGTAATGTAGTAAAGAAAGGATCAACTTGTGGCGGACTTGTCAACACATTACTCAAGCAAATTTCTGGAATGTTCACTTTATCCTGTTTATTTTTAGCAGTCACTTTATTTTCAGGAGCTACATGTTTTCACTTTCATTTGTTATCAATTGCACTGCACTATCCTTGTATTCTTTAATTTTCATCATTTCAAGAGGTGGAACAGACATCTTTACCTGAGACAAGGCTTGAGTGAAATCAAAAGAAGAACCTTCTACTTTAACCACTTTCTTTTGTTTTGATGTTTCTCCTTTATTCTCTTCCTTTTCTCTTCTACCTGGCAGATCTATCTTTTGAATTTCTTTGTGTAATTATTTCACTGCATCTTTTTGGATAGGATTTTGTTTGCTTCCTTCACATTCTTTGTTTTCAATCTTCTTTGAAACTCCTTGTACAACTTTTTGATCTTTCATGAAGATACCCCTAGGGACACCTTCTCATTTACTGTCCTATTTCTCAACCAATACTTACTCTTTGCTTCTTCAACTGTAGAAACAATTAACCTCTTTTTTTCCTCATCAGTAAGTCTCCTCACATTATTGTGAGTGGGAACCTCAACAGGTTGTGGTTCTACACAATCATCCTTAGAATCAGAAAAGACCTACTACTCAGCCATATGGATCTTGTACCTTTGTTCTGCAACATCATATTCATAACCTCCTTCCTCTGAAGATGAATATCTCTCCTCAACATGGTGAAGAGCATTTGAAGTCAGGTAAATCTTGTGATCTTCTCCACCATCTCCCATTAACACTCCTTCCTCTTGCATCCTCTGGGCTACAACACGATACTCAGGGGAACGTGGTTTATCACAAGCTTCACAAAAATAATTATTATTCACCATATGTGTTCCCTTATTTCCCAATGGATCAAGAGTATCCTTGTCTCTAGGCCTATCTGTCATAGGTTTTCCATCTTTCCAATTTGTGTTGTAAGGCATATCATGCAACCTAGGCCTATCCTTCCTATATGTGTTCTCCAACTTATATTGATAATTATTGTTTTGTTGAAGAGCCCTAGGGTTGTCTCTCTTATTCATTATCCCAGCAACCTTTCTGTTGTTCTCAATTGTTAATGCTATCTTTTGTGCTTCGGCTAAGTCCCTTGGGAACCTGTTTCTCAATTCATACCCTATTTTAGGGTCAAATGCATTTAGGTAAACACTTAATGCTACGGAGTCTGGTAACTTTGATCCAGGAGGTATTCTATTTTGTAATTTATTGAATCTTCTGTTAAAATCAAAGACTGAATCATTCTGACCCTTCTGAATTCGCATTAGTTCATGGAGAGCAGCATCTGGTGCACTTAGATTCCCAAATTGTTCAAGAAATTGATCTTGAAATATCTGGAAAGAATATATAGAAGCAGTTGCCAAGCTATTGAACCAATCCGTAGCTTCCTCAATAAGGGACATCATGAATAACCTCATATGAAAATCTTCATAAGGCACATCCAAATCTTGAACAAAATCCTTGAAACTCCTTAAATGATCCTTTGCAGTGATTGCATTACTCCCTGTGAATTTAGGCACCAAATTTCTCCAAGAACCATCCATAAGATAAGGGTACAACTGAAATCCTGCCAAATCAAATTGTCTGACCATAGTAGTATACTGATACTGGTACATAGGGTTATTGTATTGTAAATTTCGCTATGGTACATGATGCTGACCAGGAGGTGGATAATTATTCATATGTTGTGTGGGAATATGCGCTGGATGATTTGGCTATCTATATTGATTCCCAATTTGAGGGTGAGGGATCTTTGGTGGTTCAAAATACCCAGTACCATGATTACTCTATTTATGGGGTGGTATATACTTTGGGGAAGAACCAGATGCATGAGCAATGTTCTAGGATTTCTGCAATTTGAATTCTCTTATTGCTTGAAACATTTGGGCCTTTTCTTGCTCTTCCCTCTCCCTTTTATGAGACTCAAACTGTGCTTTAATTTCACCATAAGTTAAAGATTCATAATCATCTTGATGAATTTCCTAATTAGTAAGTTCATTCTGATTACCCTGCATTTTCTAGTCATATTCATGTTGAACTCTGAGTCATTCAGGTTCGAGTCCAGCTTCAAATTCGGCTTGTTTCTGAGAGTTATAAAAAGGATTCCTCCAATCCTCTGGGATACAAGGCTCTTTAGTTGAACTATCTTTCCATTTGTCAAAACAATTCTCACCAAAAGGTATTGATGATTTGTCTTTGTTTGTCAAGAACATGTCCTCACTTTTCCCTTTACCCTTGTCAACCTTATCATCTTTATGCGTCCACTTACTATTTCCAGGAGGAGCTCCACAATGACCCCCCCTAAATTGAGATCTTCTTCCATTCATATTGCAATGTTCAAATCAGAGTCGCCACTCACTTTTCTGAAAGTGAGAAAAAGATTGTCACTTATTATTCCGAGCAGAGTCTGTATATAGGACCTTTGACTCTATGATTAAGGTGCAAATTCTTTGTTATTCCCCAACAGAGTCACCAATTTGTTAGCTCTAAAAAATGCAGGTTTTGAACCATGAAAGGTTTCCAATCTTTCACAACGTTTTAGGGTAACAGAACAAGGTTTTGTTACAATTTAACCTTCTACTCTTTAGATGCTGCTAGATCTAGGTGGGTGTACCTACTTGAATTGAGCAAATTTCACTTTTGATCTTCTCCCATTGCCCTAACTTGTCCAAGATGGCAATTTGAAATGGACAAAATAAAACAATTTTGGTACAACTAGCACAACAATATTCAAAACTTAAAACCTAATACACTCAAATGACAGATAAAAGATTGTGAGTGAAACTAGAAGATGAAAATGAAAAGACCGGTGCCTTATAGGGTTCACAGAGTCAAGAGAAATCTGAAATGAGTTTATTTGTTCTGGAAAACATTCAAGTTGTTTAGCATTTTATTTGGTTTATAGCTTGTATAAACATGCAAGATTGTGATTCTTGAGTTCTTAATAATCCAATTGACATTCCCTAATTACTATGATCAATTCAAAGGATTTAATCTTTACTGGAAAGAAACAATTAATTGACCATACAAATACAACAAATGTGCACTGACGAATTAGGTATAAACTTGTTTACACTAATTCGAATAACCAGAAAACACCATTACGAAGACAACTTCAATAATATTTTTCTCAAGCATCATAAACAACTGATACCAGAAATAATGCACCATTGTCTTAAATTTTCATTGATATCTCCATCATTATACATATGCTACCAGTCTCATCTTTTCCTCTCAAAAATGTATATTGTTTTCTGTTCTCTATATCTAACTAACTCCCTCTTTTTTTTGCATTGTTTTCAAAATGATCATTTATACATTGAGAAGATGAAAGGACGCGTCCTTTCGGAAATAAGAAAAACTAAATACAAAACAAAAAGCAGAGAATAATTAGGCTCTAGTTAGCCACAAGTGAGTTTTAGTGAGATAGTCCAAATAATATTGGCGCTTGTACATGTCCGCATCTTCAACAACATTCCAGATCGTAGTTTCCATCTTGACCATTTCCTCATTTTGCTCGCTCACTTCCTCCAGTGCTATGTTCTCTGCAAAAGCTATCTTCATGATTCCATTCAGTATTGTGTCACATTCATTCTTCCATCGGGCGGCATCTTTCAACTCCCCTCTATTATCAGAGAATGTGACCACAGTTTTCTTGGCAGCTTCAATTAGTCCTTGCTTATCTCCCTGCAATTCATCACAAAATTTTTGATGGTGACTGATAATATGATTTGCAGCTTCAAGTGCAATACCGTTAGCCTCCTCATTCTTGGCTAATTCATCAAACCTTTCCATAATTCATCCATCCATCCTGTCATGCTCCTTCAATGCAATCAGAGTACTAGAATATTCTCCCCATAATTTGTTCAACCAGGATGTCAAATTATCCTGCCTCCTCTTAACAATTGCAACAATTGCATCATACTTTCCTTGATTATAGGCACTTGACCCTATCCAATGATCTTTAGCCTAAGCGCTTTCTCCTTGAGTGAGCATTTTGGCTGGATCAACTGAAACACCAACCAAGTCTTTCAATCTATCATTTTCTCATAACATTCTCTCATTACTCGCCTTGTACATTTCTCTTTCTCTTATTAGTGCCTAGATCTGTACTTTATTCAATTTTGCAATGTCTATCCCAATCTCTACAGTAACCACAGGATCAACCTCTCCAACCTTTAGAGTCATTACATGGCCAAATGCCTTCTCTGTATCAATCACCACTGATTTCTTGTGAGGAGGATACAAAGCCCATATCATCAATGATCCCTCATCAGTATTATACTTAGAACCTGCATACACCTTTGTCACCTTTTCCTTATCAAGTTTTTGTGTATTGTTACTATCTCTTAAGAAGCTATCAAATACCAATGCAGAATTCAAATCAAGTCCAGGAGAGATCATGACACCAAAATTCTCCAACATTTTCCTCCCCTTTTCAGGAGTCATAATTGCCATTTCATCATCCACACATTTTCTCAATTGATCCAATAATTGCTCTTCATTCCCAAAAGTGACAACACCAACATATTCTCTTATTTCTTTCCCCCTTAGTTTGTACAAGAATGCTTTGAACTCTGGAGAATTTATAAACTCATCATCTGAAACAAAAGATCTATATTCCATATGCCTCACATCAATATCACCACTGCCAATACTCTGTTCTCTAGTTGGGAAAACATACTGCTGAGTCCTCAACCTAGATATTTTCTCTGTTCTTCCCTATGGCATTTCATCCATTGGAGTTTCCTCATCTCCATAAGGCAATGCTCCTATATCCTGTAGCCCTTGGTTATAGCTTTCAACCACTGCCTCTGCTTCATCATCATCCAGATTTCTGATCATATCATCAAAGGGATAAGGTACATGCTGATACCTTCCAAAGTTAATCTTTTCTTTGGCTGAATTGATATATCCTTCAGGGTCAAAGTTTTTCCTGGGTGGTCCACTTTTCATATTATAATGCAATAACCTATCATGGAGTGAATTATACCCCTCCTTGGCCAACAGAGTGAAATCACCAAAGCATAATGTACTAGGCATAAATGCCTGCTTCCCATAAGAACTGAAAATCATCACACTGCTGCAATCCATTTGTCTAACAATTTGCAAATATGCAACTCTGTTTGGAACTGTCCTTGGTAGAATAAAAGGGGTACCTTCAAACCCATACACCCTGATCATTGTAGCTCCTTCCAAACAATACCAATCACCCCAATTATGATCAATTGGCCCATTGAAATCTTTTGGATGAATAAACCTTTTAATCTCATTAGTCAAAGAATAGTTACAAGGATACTTATACAACCTGTACAAAGTTTTCACAAAGTATTCCTCAAAATAGATGAAACTAGCATTGGCAAACCTGCTATCCCAAATAGGATTCCACAGTTGAACAGGCAATGCCTCACTCTCCTTACCGATTTGAAAGATTCTCATTTCTGGAGGCCATACTCCCAACTCCTGACCAAAGTACAAAACAAAATGCATCAACAACGAATAGTGTTTGAGATGAACAATAGAAGCTCCACTCCTTATAGCCATCAATCCTGAATCAAGCTCCCTAGCAATATATGATGCATAATCGAATGGCCTGGAGTTATGATACTGAATATCTGCTATGATAATCATTGGCACAATTGACATGAGTTTCGGGGCATCCATCCCTAAGACTTGACACACTGAGAAATATGTGTACTTCATGTAAGGTTCAAACAAATCTACATGATAAGGAGGCCCCTCACTATCTTGCAAAGGTTCTAATTTTCTACCTTGTTTAACTCTATGAATAGGCAACCTCCAACCCTTATAGATTGTATCCATTCTTGAAAATTCCTTTTCCAATTCTTCGCAGCTGATTTCCTCATTGTAAAACCCTTCCAATTTGAAAACCTCACCCACTGCTTCTTTAGACACATATAGCCTTATGTTTTGGATCATAATTGTCTGCAAGCACCTTTACTAATTTTGCATTTACAAAAATATTAGGGCACACCAGTTTCCCTACATTCAACTTCCATGGGTTATAGACTGGTTCAAAATGGTTTCTTCTGTGGTAATGGAAATTGAAAAGCTCATAACCTATTATGGAAGTCCAGACATCACCTATGAACTTGCACTTGTCATCTAGTTTGTCAACCTCTGCCCTAATCTATGTAGACCTTCTAGCTTTTGGGCCCAAGCTAGGTAATTGATCAATAAGGTCTTGGTTCAACCTCCTTTAAGTGCCCTCATGCTCTGTATCAACCTTTTGTTTCTTTCCTTTCGATAAACTACTCACAATAGGTTTTCTACCCTTACCCTTCCTAGAACCAGAGGACTCCATTCTCAAGCTTATAGAATCAAAGTGTAAAAAACCAAGGAACAATCACTTATAGTGTTTCACTCGAGCTCCTCAAACTGAAAATGTCCCATTTCTCTGCTCAGCACGCCAATTCACCTGCAATCAATTCGGAATTGAAGAATTGATACAACCCTTACTGTTATATCCTGTCACACCATTAATGAAACATGAATAAAAATCCATTTGAAACTAGCACTGTCACATCAATTATCGTTTCGATGAGAAACTTTCAAATCTGGGGTGAAGTCCTTTTGCAACGTCTATTACACCCTTCGCCAAGACATAACATGGTCTTACCGACATTTGGATCCAAAAATGATGACTGTCACTTCCTTTTGTGTCGCTATAATAATTTTGAGTCAGGGATATGTTACATAGCCCTCATTGTGTCATATCGACATGCATTCTTCAAGCCATAGTCGCTGAGACAAAATTACCCTTTCACTGACGAACTCTCATTTCATTGTGTCCACCAAGTTTTCTCACTGAAGAAATAAATCCCACCAATTAAATAATACCTTCAACAAGACGATAAACCTTCGAGAAGACCTATATCGATGCCAAATGTCTTACTGATATCCTCCATATTAGTCCTATTTCGGTGAAACTCACCACGAGATGCCTATCGATATGACTTTCAAACTTTCAATGAAACCTTATGTCGAAAAGTTATTCTCTTGCCGATGCATATCTCTATCGGCATACCTTTCAAATTGGCAAGACCCGAATACTTTCTCCAATAGCTTTTCGGATCCCTTTGTATTTAATTTGGTAAGACAAGAGTCACCTTTCCAAGACCTTTCCTGACGAACATAAGTCTTTCCAAGACTTTTGCTTACACATCAATCGGCAAGACAAAATGATTTCGTCGTGACTTCATGCCGATACCCACTAGCTTAGCCTAAACGACCCCTCCACATGTTACTCGGAAATACCAATTGAATTCATCGTGACAATACAACGATGCCCCAACATATGCTGATATGAATCTTCTCAATCGCCGAAACAAAAGAAAAGTCTTGCCGACTATCTGCAACAAATACATGTTAGTGAAAAATATATCTCGGGGAGACTTTTACTATGTCTTGCCGATATGGGTCTTTCAATGAAATAAGAAGAGGTAGACGGATTCAAATGGGTCACATGTCAAAAATAAGCAAGACAATGCAAAGATGGGATTTTATGTCTATGGTGAGGACTTATTGTTGGAGATTCTTGAATACAATAGACTGTAAAAATTTCAAAATTTTATAGTTCTAACACGACATATAGAAATTTAGTACTGTTATCCAAGGAAAACTTATAGATGGTGTATTAAGAACAACAAAAAGTGATTTTATTAGGGTTAATGATTTCTTCCCCCACACTGCTGATATATTCCCCAAAACATGTTTTTTTTAATTATTTCAATGCATCTCAAAATTTAATGTATTGGTTAACATTTTTTAAGTATTTCAGTTGTTTATGCAAATGATGCATATATGTTAACTAAATCATTTTTGTTACTTTGGTAGTTTTACTTCTATGACAACCAACCATTAGGCTATTGTGTGGGGGAGCAGATTTGGGTTTTTAGTTAGCTTTTTTGGATAGCTATAGTAGGTGTTGAGGACATTCCATTTATCTTTTGAATGTTAAGAAGTCATAGTTTCAAGGATTTTTCAAGCGAGTAAGTGAGCTATGAGAGCAGCGTCATCTAAAATGTTTTGAACTAGAGTTTGATATACAATTTAGAGAGCTTGGTTTTCATGGATTTCCTTTCAAAGACTCTGCTTTTATTGTTCCTACGATAAACTGTTTGGTGGAGTTGGTGGAATTACCTTTCTTAGTAATTGCTATTAGTGAGATTGAGAATTGTTAACCTTGAGAGAGTAGGACTTCAAAGCCTTTAAGTGGGATGTACTCCACCTGTATGCCATTCCTCAATCTTTGCTTGATGGCATCAAGGAATGGCTAAACTCCATGGATATAAATTATTATGAAAGCATAATGAACTTGAATTGGTGGCCAATTTTGAAGACTATTATTGATGATCCAGATAAATTTATTGAAGGTGGTGGTTGGGAACTTTTGAATATGGAAGCTAGTGATTCTGATTTTGATAATTCAGAAGATTCAGATCAAGGATACGAACCCTCTGATGTAGAAGAGGAATCAAAATCAAATGAGTAAGGTTAAAAAGATGAATCTCTTGTGGAGTCAGAGGAGGATGATGAAGAAGAAGATTCTGAAGAGGAGGAAGGTAAAACATGGGATTAATTAGAAGCCCAAGCCAAAAATGCAGATAAGGAAAAATGAGATGAGTCTGACATTGAAGATCAAGAAAGGTGACAACGAAAGGTAAAAGCTACAGGGAAGTCTTAGGCACCCAATATTAGAGATTCAAGAGGAATGTGTGCCAAGGCATAAAGTTAGATGAATTGAGTTCATCTACATCCTTCTACTATTTATTCATGCACATAAATGGTCATCTTGTAATCATAAGATTTGAGCTCTATTTACTCATCCTACACATCAATAAACAACTCAATATAAGAGATGCAAATTGAAATATTAACACAACAATATCCAACTAATTTATTGAAACTCAATTATTGATACCTCGTTGTCCATCCCGATTATAAAATTGTTCCACTTTTTGTTTTGTAACATATACTTTTTAAATCACTTTGGATGGCAGACATACTTCTCCTCCTGTCAAAACATGGCACATGGAATAGTTAAACTAATTAATATGCAATCATTTACTTTTTCTAAGGAAATAAAAAAATTATATCATTTAGCATATTAAATATACTTACAAATGTACAAATTAGGCCCTGTAAACCTTTCTAGCCACTATGATGTGTGGCACAAAGTTTCTCAAGCCTAGCCTTGGAGGCCTTGTCTTGAAAAATATACTAATTCAATTTAACTATGCACAAATAAAATTTAAATATCGTTGAATAAATTTTATATAATCTTATGAGAAAATTCAAATACCTACGTACTCTCCTCATGGTACTTCATTCATGCATCGAACTTCTCATATCCTTTTCGAAGCTCTTTCCATACTTTCACACTTACATCAATTGGACTTCTTATCTGCCTTAGCTCAGGAGGGATATTTTTTATCTTCTTTGTTTGGTTGCATCGAAATATCTTGCAGTTTTGAGACATTTGTAGCTTTATCTTCTTTACAAACCAACCTATGCCAAATTCAGTCTCCATGTCATGGATAACTGCTTTTTTCAATTGCATGGGTATCTATGAGAATGGAAAACGTAGATGGTCTTTGAACCATTGAGGGCACGATTCCTTCAACCTATTCACAAAAATTTTCCCAGCATCCATCATTCAGACTTCCCTTGAAACCACCTCGTATTCTATCTTCGTATTGTAGCTACCAATGCAAGATTAATAACATGGCATGGTGGAAGAATTCTATGTCCCAAGAGTGGTCAGGACATTGGAAGTCTCTCTTCCCTATTCCACATTCTTAGAGTTTACTATCATTGATTTTGTCCTGGATCTTTTGCTTGATCTAAGACTGGTTGGGGAATCAATTCATTCCCTTTCATACAATTGATTTGTTTGCAAAGTTTGAGGGGTGTTACTAGATTGTTTTTATATGTATCTCACAAGCATTATTCAGTCCACATTAACCAATATGTTCATTGCATCTACCCCCAATATGGAGGCCAATTCATCTTTATCTTTGTCAGTCTCATGTCCCTATATATATATATTTATTTTTTAAAATATATATTTCTTCTTTTAAATTTAGAAATAAAAAACTAAAAACTACAATTCCTCTTTATCTTTTTCAGTCTCATGTCCCTATATATATATTTTTTTAAATTATATTTCTTCTTTTAAATATAGAAATAAAAAACTAAAAATTAAAATTCAAAGAAACAATGGAAACATTTACAAAGCTATAAAGGGACAATGAATTACCTCATTGTGGCCAAAGTCAGTTGACAATGCTCACTTCCTTTTATCTCTTGAAATTTTGAGGTGACCTAGGGAAAATTATTTTCGTCCAGTCTGTGGAGGCAAATGAAGTACATGCCACTAGCTATGAAATTTTTCATCCAATTTGTGGTATGAAATTTTTATTTTGTGGGAAACTATGTTTGTTGGGTTTGCTTAGTGTTGATAACCTAGGGAAAATATGTTCACTGGTTTTTCTTAGTGTTGATAACCTTATCATGAAAACTCTTTTATAATGCAATATTGCCCAAATTTTTCATGGCATCAGTGAATATGGCGCAACTGGGAAAAACCAAGTAGTTTCTACATTTATTTTCATTAGTTGCTCAACAATGACCAACCCAATTCACAGATTTGCCAAGTAGTTCACTATTTACCTGATACCTAGGTTAGGGTAAATTTTTTTGTTGGTTTCTCAAAGGTTTTACAATTTATAATGATGGGACAATTTAGAGGTTGCCTAGACAGATTAGGATAGGAACCAGTAAAAAATCATGAATTCAAATGCAATATAAAGAGCATTAAACAATCATGAATTCAACCAAGAAAAATAATTGTAACCTTACCTATGGTGTTGCAAACTAAATTGAATTTCTCATCAATTTCTAGTAGCGCCCTGCTCTCTTCCTTCGTGCAATGTTTTTTCCCTTTTTTGTCGTTTGATTTCTTCCTTCCAGCAATCGATGAAGAGAGTAGGCCATGTAATTTTTCCCTTTTTTGTCATCTAATTTCTTCCTTCGAATTTAGAGGTTTCCTGGATAGGTTAGGCCATGAACCAATAAACAATCACGAATTAAAATGCAATACAAAGATGAGTAAACAATCACAGATTCAACCAAGAAAAAAAATTGTAACCTTACCTATGGTGTCGCAAACTAAATCGAATCTATCATTAGTTGCTGGTAGCGCACTGCTCTCTTCCTTCACATGAAATTTTTCCCTTTTTTTTGTCTGATTTCTTCCTTCATGTGGGAAATTTTTTAATTTTCAATTTTGATTTAGTAGTTGGTGCTTTAGTCGGTGCTAGTTAATGCCAAATTCAGCGTGGAATTTTGGTCATTAATGTAATCTATTTAGGGAGCCTAAGGCGGTGCCAAGTGCGCCTAATTGAGCGCCTATCATTGTTGTATAGTGACTATTTTTATTTTTGTGTATCACAAGATCTAGAGTGTTGGATATAATTTCAAATCCTACCTTGTTTTTGTGACCATCATTGTCTCGTGGCTCCTTCACTAGCTTGGTGCGGTAGAGCAGTTTTTACTACGGTCCCACAAGGTGCTTCATCCTTCTCAGCGGTAGTATGGTGAAAGATTCAATGGCGACAAGCAAGTCTTCCTTCTATTCCTAGAGGTGTTGCAGTGACTCCCGTAGTCCCACAAATATTCTACCATTGGTGTATAGTAGTGCGGTGACTACCACTTTCCCGCAACTACTTCATCAACTCAGTGTGGTAGAGCTATTTTTACTACGGTCCTTCAATCTGCCTCTTCCTTCTTGGTAGTAGTGCAGTGAAAGCTTCTATGGTAGAATTTTTATTCACAAAGGAGGCCATGGAGAGAGGACGTGGCGGACGTAGAAATACAAAATCGCTGAGAGGAAAGTGGGTGGAAATAGATGAGACAAAAAAATCTATAGATACAATAGAGGTAAGAAGAGAAAGCAACCTCAACCAAAGGAGGAAGGTGTTTATGAATTCAAAAATGCTACAACATAGAGGAGATATCAATATGTCAAATATATGACTAAAGTGAGGTTTTGTGTTGGATAGCATACTCGTTGAAATGATATAATTGGTGTACTAAACATTATTTACTATGTTGTGTATTATAGGGGCAAGATGAGGCCATGGAAATAAATCATGTCATATCAAATGAGGACACAATAGATGAAGCGGGACATTAGGTACTCAAATTTTGACTTAACTTAGGAAAAAATGATTTCATGGAATTTTGTGATACTTCCATCTTTGTTCATAGTATTATTGAAATTTATAATGTAATATCCAATCTTGACATAAATTAATGCATGTTGTTGATTATTTTAGATGGATATTAGAGCAAATGCAGAGCCTAAGTGTTCAAATAGAAAAATAAAAAGATATGTATGTGGACGTGGACCTAAAACTGTTAAATCACGTAGACGAAAATGAGTGGAAGAGGATATGACAATGGATACTAAAGACACAACAAATCATTTCATTGAAGAAGAGGTACATCAGGACATATATGATGAGATTCTAGTCGGTAGTATGCCTCATACATACGATTAAAACCAAAGAATAATAAATGAGTGTGGACTGATGTTTTATAAACTATGTTGTCAAAATTGTGTTTTATTTAAATTATTGTATAAAAAAGGTAGTCTATAAAATAATGTTCCATTATTCAATTGATGTATATATGTTCATACAATTTTTTATTTTTATTTTTTAAGCCATATTTGATTATATTTCCTTAAAATTGATACATTTATGATTTATCCAATTGTTGCCAAACATTAAATAATACTTGCATTTATTGATAGGTAGAAGATTTTGATGAAACACATAATAATACCCAAGATCCAATAGGTTTATTAAGATTTGGTCGAGATGATCCAAACCATCCCTTAAACCATACTAGGGTGAGAAGAGAAAGATTGAAGAGAAAAATACCACCTAAGAAATTTGAAGAGCTTATGGGAGTCGCATACACTGATGACATGCCACCTAACCTTAATGATGATGATCATGATAGTGAAAATTCAATGCATGAAGAAGGATTCAATTAAATTCTTACAGGTTTCTTTGGGGATAGAAACAATTATGACAATAATGATGATATGGTTGATAGTAACGATGGTAGCAGCGGTAGTTACCAACAATGTAATGTTGATGATAACAACATCAAAGACTCCATCAAGCAAGCAACGAAGATACCCGTGTTCATATCGGGTGCAAGTAGAACCTCAAAAATAGTATGCACATTAATATTATTAGCAATCAAGTCACTATTTGGTTGGTTAGACAAAGGATTCACTAGCCTACTGAAGTGAGTTGAAATATATTTCCTACTTTCCATTCTCAATTGGTGTACATAATTCGTAAAAATTCATCAACTTTGTTTATATTTCTTTAAGGGGATTTTGAAACCATATATTGAATATAAATAGTCCTAGTACATATTGGCATATCAAACATGTTCATCATAAGTCAAACATTCAATTGATTTAATCTCTGGAAATCTTATAGGGCACTAAAAAATAAAATAATCTTGAAAGAGAATGTGTTTCCATCAACTTGCAGAGAGGCGCATCTATTGTTGGTTGAGTTGGGGATTGAATATAAGAAAATTAATTCATGTAAAAATGATTGCATTTTATATAGAGATGAATATGAAAACAAGGTAGAATGCCCTATATGCAAAGAGACTAAATATCATACAAATGTACAAGGTCCTACAGTTCCAAAGAATCTTTTGCATCACATGTCAATTATACCTAGACTTCAACTAATGTTTCATTGATATTCACTAGCACAATTGATGGACTGACATGCAAAGAACAAGAGTAAATATGCATTCATGTGAATTCCAGCCAACTCCAAAGCAATGAAACACATAGAGGAAAAATGGCCAAGAAAATTCAAAGATGAACCCTGTAGTATCAGGTTTAGTCTTGCAATTGATGGAGTGTTCCCATTCTCTTTCCTCAACTCAAATTATAGTGTTTGGCCAGTCGGATTGATAGTATAGAATATTCCCCCATGGATGAGTGTTAGAAAGGAGCACATTATGTTGATTTTCATTGTTCCAGGAAAACATCAAGTTAAAAACATGGATGTTTATCATGTGCCTTTTGTTGATGAGATGCAACTGCTATGGAAAGGCATAAGAATGTATGATATATCATGTCCTCCATCAAATAGATCATTGATGTTTTATGGTGTGCTATGTTGGAATATTCATGATTTCCCAAGACTTGGTGTTTGTTCTGGTAAGATAAAATATTTATGTATTTACACTCATAATTTATTTTCATACCAACTTTCATACTTAGTTTTATACTAGTTTTTTTATGTTATTAACATTACTTGTTGAATTGTATGGATTTAAACAAAGGATATATTTGCATGTCCAAGATATGTAGAAAAAATTTCAAGGGCGGTATTCTAAAGATCTACATAAATTTATTTATGCAAACAACAGGGTTTTTCTACGAGTAGATCATAGGTTTAGAAATCGCCTAAAGAATCAATTTGATGGAAAATTTGAAAATAGAGGCCATCCCATGATTATGGTTCTAGGTGATTGGCTTAAAAATTATGAAGATGTTGAATTGAAAGCTTGGGAGGATTTTTTTTATCGGGGTGATTAAATTCAAGAACCAGAACAAGTTCTAGTCAATATGCCAGAAGGAATGAAAAGGAAATCCATATTTTATGATCTTCCTTACTAGAAGGATCTATTAATATCTCACCTATTATATCATATGTGCATCTTCAAAAATATCCTAGATTCTATATTTTGACATATATCAGGCAAAGAGGATACCTTGTCTTTGAGGAGAGATATTTCTCTTTCACGTACCAAATTTGATATAAAACATTTGTGGCCAAATAGGGAAAATGAAACATATGCAAAATCTCCATGGATTTTGAAAAAACAAGAGGTAGACCAACTAAAAAATTCCATCTTTTCAATAAGGACACCTACTAGTTATGGGTCATCATTGGCTAAAGCTTTAATAGTTGATGGACATATCACAAGATTTAAAACACATGATTTTCATAATTTAATGAAGGTATTATATATTAGCATTTAACATTTTCTGGTAACATTGATTGAGCACTAAATTTATTTTGATATTTTGTTGTATGAGAAAAAACTACTAATGACCTTTTCATAAATGTGTTTGATAGCATATCATTCCATTGGCAATTAGGGGGGATTGCTATCTTACAGTTGACTTAAGGAATGCCATAAATCGATTGTCAGCATTTACAAGGTATGTGGTTATATGAAATGTTCATGTGTGAGAGACATAGAGATATTATATTGTATTTTAATTTATGACTAAAGGTTCATACTAATTTACTATTCTTATATTAGGTGGGTGACCTCTTTTGGTTTTTTAATTTACCCATTAAGAATTCATAATGCTCTAAGAGGCTACCACACTCTATACTCAAGAAATTATGAAACTAATGGTCAACAACTGAGATCTCCCACACTTTAGGCTCTGTGAAACTAAGGGTTTTCCTAAATGTGTTCATAAAAATGGTTTATGCCTCAAGAACACTTCTACATATAGATACATTTCCCATTAATGTAACTAGATAGAAATTACCCTATTTTTGGCAACAAACAAAGAACAATAACGACTATCTAGAGCTAGGAAAACAAACTTAATGTAAGATTTGTATCTCAAAAGAGACATACAATGATTTTTTAAATGTTCAGATCTTGAACCTTTACACTTAGGGCTATTGTCTTGCACTTCCAAAAAAGATCTAGAATGAACTATCCAGTGCCTCATCCAACCAGGCGAGAGTCGCATAAAACATAACCCTAATATTATGGAACTCATCACTATAATGCCTTACATTATGAGATTTTCCACTAATTAAAATAATACTCCTTAGTAAATCCTCAGCACATTATCATAGACTTGTAATTCCTTTTCAAGCATTCGATTATCTCATTAAGCTAAAGAAAGAAAAGTAATTACACATCCAAATATACCATTGAAACTGAATGAAGAAACTATTGATAAATCCATTCATAATCCATGATATGTACACAAGAGAGAAATTGTCTTAATTTTTTTGTAGATTTATTGATACCAGTTATTATAAAAGCATAGCATGCTTATTTTATACAACACTCAACATGGAATGATTTTTTGACTGGAACCTTCCAAAATACTACAACAAAACCTTTTTGTACACAACTTAAGCCTTATGATACAAAATATGACCCCTAACAATGAGCTGTGAAATATCATTTATAGAATAGGAGAGCAACAAGCAATGTGCTCTATTGTTCATTTCAAAATGAATTTCACTTTTACCAAATGAAATTCAAACTCACTTCAAAAAATTCCTCATCATCAAAAATAATTGCAATATGCGTAGAGGAAATCAAAAATAGTTACACCCCTATAGCCAACTGAAAAATACAAAAAATATCATACCACTCATGCACACGTATGCATCAAACCTGAACTGCTACAACACCAAAAAAGGCAGGAAACACCACCCTAGCAACACCACTCATTTACCAACACCCTGAGCAACCACACAGCCCCGAAACAAGCGATTGCTCCTAGTTCTCTCTTTAGTAAGAAGCGAGACTAATTCTCCACCCTTGCTAATACCAACACTAGATCCAACAACATTACACGATGCCACCACAATAATTGGAGAAACTGCGAGAACCTCCTCGAAAACTCCCATTAGTTAAGTCAAGGTCGCGAGGTAGCTGCGCTAGTCCGAATCATTTTTAGACCCCTCACCATCATACCTAGAAGAAAGCTTGACAAGTGATGTGGAATGCCCAGACCTCATCTCCACCCTTTGAGTGATTGTTCCAGAAGTACTAGGAACAATTTGTTTCTCCGTGTGTCACAAATTTGTTACACTCACTTGAACACTTTTTCGTACTACTGACTTATCCATTGAAGATGCTAGCTCAAGACTCAACAATCAGATCAATCCCTTGTAAGTGAACAAACTTAAAATGCAATGATACATATGAGAAAATTAGTAGGCATTTATAGAACAAGCTAGCGCAGGGAACCTTAATTGCTCAAAATGTAGTACAAGAAAATGAGCGATTAGTGGTTGACGTCGCCACCATAGAATAATTGTGAGCTCATGGAAAATAGCATAAATCCCATCATTTCATTATTAGGTGGATATTGCTTTCACGTTAGGAAATCAGGTGGAAAATCCACTCAAAAACCCGCACCATTAATGAGAATAACTTGCAGAGCGCAAGTAATCCTCACATAAGTGAACAATAACCCTTTGAAAAAAGCCATCGATGTGAAAAGACTTGGCAAGCCGGACGACTCAGATTGAGTCAATGATCGTTAAAAAATCCACATCACCACCTAGGAAAATAACAGCCAATCACACCCCAGCAATCAGGAACCCACGACCGAGCAACAACCCGTACCTGGCCCCCTCATTCCGCATAGCCAAGCCATGTGTCACCAGCTCACAAACCTCGTGACATTTATAAAAAAAAATCTGCTCATGTGAGGCTTGCGAGGGACGATAATCATTAATCCCCATCATTTAGTACCCATCATAGAAAAGACATCCACTTGTCACTGTAGGCGCATCAAGATAGGCCCCACCTATCGTACTTGACAAATGGTGGCATCTCGCGCACCTCACACCACTTTAGTGAGATTAGCAGGAAACCTTGTGAGGTCTATGAGGAATGTCCAAATCAAAACCTGTGATCTAACGATCAACCAAACTACACAGGAAAAATAATTACAATAGTGGGGCCGATTGGAAAAACCCTCAGAGGTACATTAATTTAGGGCCACCCAAACCTAGGGAAGACCACTCGACATAGGCAAAATAATAATAACAACCAAATAGAAAGAAAAAACCAATAGGTTGGGTGAAAGGGGCTGGTCATAGTACAAAAAAATAGGCTCAGTCAGATGACTTAAGAGACCGGCGATCCCCAATAATAGGTCAATGCTAAAATATAACGTGATGATTAAATAGGTATCAATCAAATTTATCATGGGTAACAAAAAACCCTAAACCCTAAGCAATTGATCCCCAACCATAAAAGGTAAACAAGCATGCCCAAACTAGGCAAAATTTTGACAAATTTTAAAAGTCCCATCAGTGGCTCTGACTGGGGATGTATCCCCCTTGTGGGCATAGCAAGATTCCAAAATCTCTGGTTTCGCAGACCAGATCATTAATTCACAAGTACCTTGAGGAATTTTTTACCATGTTTTTCAATTGGAACTTTTTTACATTCAACTTGGTGGCCCCAGGCCCCCAAACAAGGCAAATCAGATTTTACCCCTGTCAAAAATGAAATTCTTTGCTACCTGGATTAGACCAAATCTGCAAATTTTTCCTCCATCATGAATTTACCAAAAATTAGTTTGGTTATAGACATGTCCCACTATAAAATTGTGCTTTCCAATGCCACCAATAACTCTATCAATCTGCAATATGCAACTTTTCATCAACTAAAATTCATAATCACAGTGACCTTCTACCTTAGGTAGCTTTTGTTCATGTTTCACTGGAACGAAGAAATAGAAACATTCATAATCCATCTGATTCTTGACATCACACCACTCAGTATAAAAAATCATGGCATCAAAATCAGTTTGCACATCGAACTGAAAACTCTCATAAAAAACTTTGTGTATGTTGTACAAACCATTGTTGCATAAAATAGAAGATGCATAATTTGGTGAATCCTCACCCTGATGATTACAATATAATCCTAATTGCCATCAGTTGTGTTAAGATGTCCTAGAAACATTCATGATATTATAGAAATGGGAATCATAATTCACTTCTTGCTCTAGGAAATGTATGAACATATTCATTTCAGGCATCTCAAATACATCTCCTCATACATTCCATCATCCATTCCCAAATGGAAAACCTCAATGGTAGGCTCTAGAAAACCAACTTCAACAAGGGAAATAGGTAAACAGTTGTGTGCATTGGCCTCCTTATGTTCAACATCACCCGTTGTACGTGTTAATTTATAAGTGAAAATTTCAGCACAAGCTGAAAAATTTTCACCAGCAATATCAATGACACTTTCATCATTAGGTGAAAAAATTTCACCAGCAATATCAATGACACTAGGTGACAACCAATCAATCTCAGCATCATACAAATAGTCAAGAATATCAATAGTACCAATATATTCATCAATATGTTGGTTACCTCCAGGTATTATTCTTTAGATCACCGCATTGAATACACACCTCATTTTCTTCAAATTCCTCAACATTTACACAACAAACATGCTCTATTGCCAATACATCTAGAGTATATTCTAGTTATTCATCATTTGAAAATTTTCCCCTCATTCGAAAACAAATAATATCACGAGGCTCTATATTACCACAAAACTCTGGTAAGGGGAAGGGTTCCACTTTATCCTCGATAATACAATCATCATTTCTAAAATCACAATCACTAGCTTGTAACAAAACCTCGGTGACATGTGCATTACAATCATGACATGGAAAAGAAATGGGTGTCTTTCTTAATCTTCCATCACCTTGCCCCTCAAACCTTTGTGCAGTGGTCCAAAATTCTTCAAAAGGGAAAGCATCATCTTCATTTTGTACAAAAATACCCTTGGTCGATTATGCAATCTCTATCCAATCAGGTACTTGATCAAAGCTATAGGGCTTCAATTTCTTCTACCAAAGTACTCAACTTGGGTTCATAAATCTCACAAAACAAATCAATGCACACAGAATCCTTAGGTCTATAAACTTTTGGAATTTCTATCAAAACATCCAAAAATCTCAAAAATAATTGATACCAAGATTCTCCCTCTCGTCTCTTCATTTCATACAATTCTTGCACCAAAGAGTTTTGATCATCACTAATCAAGTTCAATTGGGTTTCAACTTGGGTTTCATCATTATCATCACATTGTAATGGTGGATATATTACAGTTTCCAAAGCATTCTTATCAAAATTAGTGTTTCGTGTAGCCAACTCTGGAAATTTACTAGTATGAGTTATGCCAGGTTAATCAACACTTGCAGCTAGATACCCTTTCTTGATAGAGCATTTCAAGTTGTTCTCAATATCCATGGCTATTTGGTATGCCTGAAATAATGTTGCAGGCTCTTTATCCCTTAACAAGAATACCATCTTACTATCAAATGCACCAAGATACACAACCAAGAATTCATCATCATTTGGCCGCATACTTTTTGAGATTTGCCTGATAGCCTTTGTAAATCAAAGATTGAAAATAGGGACCAACTCTTTTTCACTTATATGGATCTCCATAAATTGTTTCCTCACCTCACCTTGATTTACCCTTTCACCAAATTGCTTCACAAAGGTTGTCATAAACTGACACCATGAAGCTATAGAGCATGATGGTAAATATGAAAACCAATCCCTAGTATCATCCTTTAAGGTTTGAACAAACAGTTTCATAACAATGTCCTAATGATCTATCTCATAATCCCCCATCACATCCTTGAATGTTTGCAGATGCTTAGAGGCAGATTTTGTACTTTTCACGTATATTTAGGCAAATATTTCCTAATCTTCTTAGGAATTAAATTAGGGAAGCCCTTAAATACCACTGTAAACCAATGGCATATACCTTTGAATTACAAGATCCCCTGAAGGGCTTATTTATTTTTTTTACTTTGCATAAATGTTTCTAACATCTCATACGAAAACTCTCTTATACCCATTCAATCACTATCATCTTTATACATGGTTATCAAATACATCACTTACTAATTCGGCCATGATTCTAAAATTTGACATAAATACTCATACCTTGAGCCTTTTAAAGGTATAATACAACATAAAAAAACTTCTCAAATCATTTTACATATTGTATTATTATAAGTATGGAAATACTAACCATTGTTCCTTTCTTAATGCTAGAACATCTAATGAGGAACCATTAATCATCCCTAGTTACATATTTTTCTCATAATCATAATATTGACCTATTTAGATTAATGAGAATACCTGGAAATTAAGCAACAATATTTAACCTTCTCTCCCTGATTGTAAATGCTATAGATCTAGGACTTTTCCTTTTGTATCAACTTGTTCTTCAGACAGAGTCGCCACCTCTTCAACAAAGGATTGAATTTAAAAAGAATATGAAATTCCTTCTCAAAACTTATCACATCCTAGGTCTTCCTCCACAATAGAGTCACACCTCAAACACTCTGAAATCAAATTGTTACCAATAACTTCCAAATCCATAACCTCTCACCATCCAAACTTAAAAGTCAGATCCACTAAAAAAATGATTTTGGACAACCACCTCCTACTACTGTGGTTTTTCTCTTCTCTTTTTTCTTTAAATTTCTCATAATTTCTCCCCAATAAAAAATCAACACTCAGCTAATGACTCAGGTAGAAAACCTATCCCATCAAGTTTAACCTTATGGTTACAAGTAATATGTCAGTATTATGATGACTATATAACAATACCATCTGCAACCAAAACTTCCAAGCTTTTCCCCAAAAGAGCACCACATATTATAAATCTTTTACATTCACTGCAACAATTACTTCCTCCAGGGTTGAAATCCTTCAGTATTTGAATGAAATTCAAAATGACAAATCATTTGACTCTATGCAATGACTCTTAAGGCTAGATTCTGCAATTAGAAATTTAACAAAACGTTCCCCAACTGATTCGCCATTCTGTTGGTGTTTTAATTTACCCATTAAGGCTTCATAATGATCTAAGAGGTTGCCACACTCTATACTCAAGAAATTACAAAACTAATGGCCAACTAATGAGATTCAGTCAATAACTAAGATCTCCCACACTTTCGGCTCTGTGAAACCAAGGGTTTTCCTAAATGTGTTCATAAAAATGGTTTATGCCTCAATAACACTTCTATATACAGATACATTTCCCATTAATGCAACTAGATAGCAATTACCCTATTTTTGGCAAAAAAACAAAGAAAAATAACAACTATCTAGAGCTAGGAAAACAAACTTAATGTAAGATTTTATCTCAAAAGAGACAGACAATGATTTTTTAAATGTTCAGATCTTGAACCTTTACACTTAGGGCTATTGTCTTGCACTTCCAAAAAAGATCTAGAATGAACTATCCAGTGCCTCATCCAACCGGGCAAGAGTCGCATAAAACATAACCCTGATATTTTCCATTAATCAAAACAATAATCCTTAGTAAATACTCAACACATTATCATAGACTTGTAATTCCTTTTCAAGCATTTGATTAACTCATTAAGCTAAAGCAAGAAAACTAATTACACATCCAAATATACCATTGAAACTGAATGAAGAAACCATTGATAAATCCATTCATAATCCATGATATGTACACAGGAGAGCAATTTTTTTAATCATTTTGTAGATTTATTGATACCAATTATTATAAAAGAATATCATGCTTATTTTATACAACACCCGACATGGAATGATTTTACGACTAGAACCTTCCAAAATACTACAATATAACCTTTTTTTACACAGCCTAAGCCTTACGATACAAAATCTGACCCCTAACAATGAGTCGTGAAATATCCTTTATAGAACAAGAGAGCAACAAGCAACATGCTCCATTTTTCATTTCAAAATGAATTTCACTTTTACCAAATGAAATTCAAATTCACTTCAAAAAATTCCTCATCATAAAAAATAATTACAATATGTGCAGAGAAAATCAAAAAATGGTTACACCCCTGTAACCAGCCGAAAAAGATAAAAAACACCATGCCACCCACAAGTACGTCTGCATCAAACCAAAACCATTGCAACACCAAAAAAGGAAGAAAACACCACCCTAGAAACACCACTCATTTATTGACACCCCAAGAAACCACATGGACCCGAAACAAGCGACCGCTCCTGGGTCTCACTTCAGTAAGAAGTGAGACCGGTTCTTTACCCTTGCTAATACCAGCACTAGATCCAACAACATTACACAGTGCCACCGTAGTAATTGGAGAAACTATGAGCACCTCCTTACCAACTCCCATGAGTTCAGTCAAGGTTGTGAGGTAGCTTTGGTAGTCTGAATCAGTTTTAGACCCCTCACCATCAAAGCCCGAAGAGAGCTCGATAGGTTATGTGGAATGCTCAAACCTCGTCTCCACCCTTTGAGTGATTGTTCCAAAAGTACTAGGAACAATTTGTTTCTCCCTGTGTCTTAAATTCGTTACACTCACCCGAGCACTTCATCGTACTACTGAATTATCCATTGAAGATACTAGCTCAAGACTCAACAATCAGATCAATCCCCTGTAAGTGAACAAACTTAAAATGCGAGGATACAGATGAGAAAATTAGCAGGCATTTATGAAAAATTAATTGCTCAAAATGTAGTATGAGAAAATGAGCGATTAGTGGCTGACGTCCCCATAACAAAATAATTGTGAGCTCATGGAAAATGGCGTAAATCCTATCATTGCATTATCAAGTGGATATCGCTTGCATGCAAGGAAATCAGGAGGAAAATCCACTAAAGAAACCATGCCATTAGTGAGAATAACTTGCAAAGCGCAAGTAATCCTCACACTGGTGAACAGTAACCCTTTGAAAACAAACCGTTGATGTGAAAATACCTAGCAAGTCAGACGACTTGGATTGAGTCAATGATCATTGAAAAATCCACATCACCACCTGGGAAAACAACAGCCAATCACACCCCAACAATTAGGAACCCGTGATCTAGCAACAAGCCCCACCCAGTCCCCTCATTCCATGGAGCCAAGCCACGTGTCACCGGATTGCAAACCTTGTGGCAATTTTGAAAATATTAAACATCTCATGCGAGGCTTGTGAGGGACGATCATCATTAATACCCATCGTAGAAAATACATCCACTTGTCAATATAGGTGCATCAGGACAAGCCCCACCTATTGTACTTGAGAAATGGTGGCATCTCGCACACCTCGCACCACTTTAGTGACATCAATAGGAAACCTTGTGAGGTCTACAAGAAACGGTCCAGATCATAACCTATGATCCGACAGTTAGCCAAAATGCATAGGAAAAATAATTATAACAGTGGGGCCAACCAGAAAAACCCTCAAAAGCACAATAATTTAGGACCACCCAAACCTAGGGAAAACCACCTGACATATGCAAAATAATAATAACCACCAAATAGAAGTAAAAAACCGATAGGTTGGGTGAAAGGGGCCGGTTACGGCATGAAAAAATAGGCTCAGCCGGATGACTTAAGATACCGGTGATCCCCAATAACAAGTCAATGCTAAAATATAATGTGAGGGTTCAAAAGGTATCAATCAAATTTATCATGGGTAAAAAAAATCCCTAAACCCTAAGAATTAGATCACCAGCCATAAAATGTAAATAAACCTGCCCAAAGCAGGAATTTTTTTGACAAATTTTAAAAGTTCCATCAACCTCCAAGGAGATCCATGAATCTGAAGTGCCAAAGTGGAAGAAGAAAATTACAAAAATTGTATGTGTATTTGAGAAGGAGCTTCCTACAAGTTTCATGGACCTACAAGTCGATTTACTTATACACCTAGTCAATGACATTGAATTGGTGGGTGTTGTATCAATGAGGTGGATTTTTTTCTTTGAGAGGTATATGAAAACTCTTAAAAGATGTCTGACAAAAGGCACATCTAGAGGGTTGCATGGTTGAAGGGTATGTATTGAATGAAGCATTTTTCTTCCTATGTGAATTCATTGGTAAGGATTTTGAAGATGGCCCACACGTCTGGGATGAAAAAAGAGCATCATATATTATTGATGGAGAAAAACCGCAATCTAATGGTGTTGAAATAGAAATTACTAAGTAAATTCACGATCAATGTGGTTGTTTTTCTTGCAATCATTAAATTACTATGTAATTTATTTGTCAAATTAACAACATGACATTTGGAGTTTGAAATAAACATGTTGACATGTAATAGGTGTAGATGAAAGTTCTATACTTGACAAGTTAATTATGTACCACATGGACTTTATGAACAAATGGATTGATTTGTATGATAAAAAGAGAGAAGAAGTGTTAGAAGCAAGGAGATAGTTTAAGAGATCGAACCCAAGGAATACTCCACTTCCCACTCATCTGCATGGGGAATGGGGCAAAGATTTCACACTATAATGGGTTACTGAACAAATTCAAAATTAAATAGAATATGTGGGTACAAATTCAAACATAACAAAAGATGAAATCAACATGTCTAGAGGATGTGAAAGAAAGGTACAGTTGGAATTTTAAAAAATGTTGTTTCCTTATAGTTTTGATAGTATTAACTATTTTAATATTCGTCATTATATTTGTTTTCATTGAAATAAATGGTCTTTCAGAGACGAGGAAATATCCAACAATGTGGGCATATGGTTGAAATTATCGTGTAGAAAGTCTAGACATAAAGAACTGATCCTACAATTGTGGAATCATGGTTGATTTCAAGCAATCCAACCAATCAAGCTCAAAAGATAAGAATATAATTGAAGGGAATCTGCAATATGTTGGGAAAATACAAGAAATTATTGAGTTGGATTACCACTATTTTAAATGTTGTATTTTTAATTGTAGATGGTATGAAGCATTTGAGAGGACACAAAGACATGATACCCATAGTGGATTGTTTTCTATAGATTCCTCATCATTCCTACTAGAGGATAAGGATCCTTATGTTCTACCAATTCATTGTGAGTAGGTATTTCTTTAACTCAAACAAGAAGTGGTAGTGATCATTAATCTATTAATTCATAGCTTATTGTGAATATATACATGTGTCCAATATATGTATGTCATTCATGTGTAGGTATTTTTTTATGAAGATATTTTGGACCCGAAATGGATATTTGTCATGCATTATGATCCAAGATTAAGGAATGTATTTGACGATGCATTAGTGGATACTGAGAAAAACAATGATGTCCAACAAAATGAGAGAGAGGGATTAGAGAACATCAAAGAAATTGACATCCATGATGATGTTGAAGATGGTTATGTTTAGGCAGAAGAAGACAACAATCCAGAGCTAGATGATGTTATGGAAGACAACAATATAGATGGTATAGAAAATGATGATGCAAATACATCTCGTAACACTATAGATGGTCTACGATCAAATTTCAATGATGATGAAGATGATGTAGGTCAAGATGAGGATGATGATAATATTAAATACTTGAAAGAACATATGAAAATTGACAATGATACATTGGATGACATTGTAGCAGATGATAATGTTAATGACCAAGAATTTTCAGAATTATTCGCAATCCATGTTTAAAAAAGGATGATTCTTATGGCCTAAACTTTGAAATGCTTCAGTAATATTATTATGTTGTATTCACCATACATTTACCTTGACAAAGAAAACATGTGATTTCATTTATTTTTACTGTATATCTCAAAAGTGAAATTTTTGTTACATAATGATGCATTGAGAAAATAATATATACAAAAAAATGCAAAGAAAATGTTTGATATTTAACATGCAACCTATTGTGTTATGTTGAAATCAATCAAGATTAACTAGGACAAGAAATAAAAATAAAATTTTGATGATTGTACTTAAAAGTGAACAGGATATGAAAAGTGTGGACAATGATGGCGTTGAAATCAAAAACCTTGATTCTAATGACATTATTGTTTTATGTCATTAGAGATAAAGAGAACATACAATTTTATATACATAGAAAGTGAACATTTGAAACTAGTAAACTGAAAATGTAAACGCTTTAAAAAATTTCCTTACAAAATAATTCACATACTCACTTACAAAAAAGGGTGAAGAATTTTTTATTCAAACTTTATTTTCTTTAATAGACATAACAATAAAAAAATATTTACAAGTACAAGAATTATACATTGTTTCATAGACTTCTAAATTTTAAGAGTTATTTACAATATGTTGGGTCTCAAAAACACAAGTTTTTAGACCATAAGAAGGTGCAAATCTCTAAGTGGACTTTAATCCTTAATAGGAACCAATTAAAGTAAATTATTTGAAAGGACTTTAATTCACACCTAACCAAAACCCAATCAAAGCATCCACACAATAACAACAAATGTGACCTGATAAATCTTGCAGATTTAAACAACTTGAAAAGACCACTTTGGAGACAACAAAGCAATAAATAAGCATGAAAATTGACACAACAATTGAACACTGAAAATGGATTACGAGTTACATGTATTTACTCCATTATATTGCTCAAAATATAAACATACATAACATGAGTTCTTTTGATATGAATAAGTGGATGAGATGGTCTAGTATCTATTCTAATGGATTGAAATAATGATGATATGATGATCAAAATCGGACCTTGGTTTCCCAATTTGTATAGGAAGCAACAAGCTTCAGGTTCGTTCACAACATCGTTTCTTAACTAAAGCATAATTAACATAACATAGAAACTTAAAAAGAGTTTATTGTTGGATGCACCACAGTCCATTAATCATCAACAAGCACCTGTGACCACCTAATATTTGTTTAAGGCTTAAGCACCATGTTAATGCGTCCACAACAACCAAACTCTGACTACCTCCTCATACAACTCATGCAAGGAACAATTTAACCTTTGAAATGTGATCAATGTATTTCTCCTAGGCATAAGTGTTTGCATTTTGTAGAGTTTCTGTCATTACATTCTCCAATCTAGCAATCCTCCTAAGCTACTTATACATTTTCCTAAGTACCTCATCCTCATCATTGATGTCATCAAGGATGCCTAGCAAATATTTTGATATCTCATTTTTCCAAGTTTCATGATCCTCAAATCTATTTCTTCAAAGAAATCTAGCATGGCCATACATAGTGGTTGGCTAAAGTCACTCAATTCCTGTGTCAATATATTCTAGAATTTTTTATGTGTATTCACGAGGCTCTGACATTCTTGGAGAAAAGCATTATTATCTCCATCTTTTTCCTTGATATGGGATTCCATTTCCTTCATCCTACCAAACAGTCATCCATGCTCCTTGAGGGTCGTGTATGTTCCACTATGAGCATGCTAGACACCATCTGCAAGTTGGCACACATATTTGAATTTCATACAAATTATCCTTGATGCTTCTTCAAAAGTAGTAGCGTTCAATTTTACTTTTAGTTATTCTTGTTCCTTTTGAGCCTTTTCAAATTTATGCTTCCATTGAGCAGTCTCAGACATGGCCTCTAACACTTTTCTTTCATGTTCAATTAAAGGGTAGTAAAGCCTTGGATAAGCAGGCAACCTATCTTTGTAGTTGGTTAATTCTTGTTCCAACTTGTCATTTTCCTCTATCAGCCACTGGTTATCTCTTACTAGCTTTTGGATTTGGGCTTTGGTGAGTTTGGCTACATTCACATTTAAGTCAACAATCTGCAAGGGATCTGTATCCCCTACTCTTTTCACTAGGAGATGTCCAAAAATTTGATCATGGTCAACAAGAGAAGGATTCTTGCCTCGGGAGTAAAGAGCCCCAATTCACAAAGTGGTATTATCAGGATTGCACCCTGACCTTGTATAGACCCTACCACCTGCTTCATCTGCTATTTGCAAAGTTTTATTCTTTCTCTTCAAAAAAATTTCAAACACAATGGTTGAACTAATATCCCACCCAGGAAGGATCATAACTCCGACTTCTTGCAATAATGTTCTTCCTCTCTTAGCAGTCATGTTTCTAATTTTCCTATCAACTTCATCTTGCAACTCTTTCAAGGCATAAGCCTCTTTCTCAGGGTTAATGTCCTTTGACCTTTCTCTTATTAGTCTTACTGTATACTCATATATAAAGGACTTACATTCAGGGGTCTGCACAAAAGTATCATCTGCAATAAATTCCTCACTTCCACAATGCCTTAAATTTTGGTCGGAGAAACCTTAAGATCTCTAGGGAGAGGTTGTAGTCACATTTGTGGCCTAGCAACTTGTATAGTGGTTTGACAAAATATTCCTCAAAATATAGGTAGTGGGACCTCCCACACCTGTTTTCCCACATAGATGTCCACATTTCTATAGGCCTTTAATTTCCATCATTATCTAAGTCTTTTATTCTTAATTCCTCACCCCATATCCCCATCACCTGCCCTTCATATAATATCATGTGCATGAAAATAGAATAGTGCTTGAAATTAATGGCTTCAATGTCATTCTTGATGATATTGAGGGCATTATTGATGGCCTCCAATAAATAATCTGCATAATCATAGGGTCGAGCATTATGGCTCTGGATGTCTATGGATAAAACCATGGGAGAAATTGTCATGTTCTCAGGAACATCAATTCCTAGTACTTCACTAGCTAAGTAATAAGTGTATTGAAAGTATTCTTCAAACAAAGCCATAGAGAATAGGGGCTTATCTTCACTAGAGAACCTCATAGTTTGGTTACCGCACCTTTAACCCTATTTAGAGGAAATATCCACCTCGTGTAACTTGTGTCCATGGTGCGGTATTCCTCCAACAAGTCTTTGATTCATAATTTTGTTTTTAGGGAAGTGTCTAGCTGAAAAATCATGGAAATATAATATCGCTTTATGACAATGAACTGTGACCCATCAGGCAAATGAATTTCTTTCATCTTCAAATTGTAGTTCTTTGCCAACACCTTGATTACCTCTATGTTCACAAAGATGTTGGGTACTACAAGTTTACCCAAATTCAAACTCCATGGGTTTTACACTAGGCTATGCTAGAATTTCCTCCTATAATGATAAATAAAAAGGTCGTAACCCCTACACGGAGTCCATACATCTCCTATATTTTTCTATTTATCTTGTAATTTCACACACAATGGGTTAAGTTGTGCTATTCTTGTGGATTTGGGCCCAAACCTAGGACCTGATCGATTAAGTCTTGATTCAATTGCCTAGCTTCAGTTTTCTGTCTTTTTGCTTTATGTTTTCTTGGGACTTTTTCCATCCAACCCTACTCATGCAATGCTTTCATCTACTTATTGAGAAAATAATTTGAGATAAGTTTGGACCACTTACTTGGATAAATGCTACAAATTTCAAGTTTCCTACCACCGTCCAACTTGGTTCTCCAAATCCTTCAATTAAAATTCATAGTGATTTCAACTTCTTTGAGGCCATATTTATCAAATTTCAGAACACTTCATCTCACCCTAGTTCATAAATGGTGCTCGCGTCACCTTTATGATCAAGTTCTTCATTACTAGCGGTAGTCTCATTGAAAAAAAAAATAGTCACATCAATCAGACTAATCCTCATTTCATAATTGTCAAAGAGACTTTTAATTAAAATTCTTTTTATTTCTTCGATATGTTGATATGGTGGTGTTTTTCCCTTCCCTTTTTTTGTTTACCGCACTACCGCCTTGCTCAAGGCTTCTTGTTGTGGGGTTGTGGTGTATACCGCTTTACCACATATGGTGCTCACCTTCCCGGTGGTATAGCGATGTATGATTTTGATCATTACTTGAAGAGTTTCGATGACACAATCTTATTTGTCTTACCGATATCTCAATGTCTCATTAACATTACTTCGTTATATCCAAGAGTTGTGTTACGTCGAGCACTTATAGATATACCTGTCGATGTGACATAAGTGATTATATCCTTGATATTCCCATATCTTGTTGACATTTCACTATTTTACATCGTCAATGAGACATACAAATAAGTCTCTTCAACATAGGGGTGTCTAATTTGGTGCTAAACCCGAAGCTAAACTCGAAGCTAAACTCGGAGCTACACATGGCGCTAAACTTGGAGCTAATTTAGGAGCTAAATATGACATTAATTTTAGTGCTAATTAGCACCAAAATTAATGACTTGTACTAATCAGTGCAATGAACGCCAAAAATTGTGCCATCCCAATAAATAGCACCGACATTTTCAAAAAATTGCCAAAAAATACATTAAAACAGTGGGTGGAAGCAAAAAATGGAGCAAATCACATGGATTTGTTGTAGTGTAAGGAATGTATGAATGTGTTGGTACTAAGAAAGAATGAAGAATGCTCAAGACTTGAACAAGAAGTGGTAAATCTCATATTAGATCTAGAAAAGGAAAGAATACATAAGGACAAATTGAAAAAAAGTTCTACTATCCTTGATGAATTAATTGCAAGATATAATTCATCTAAGGACAAAGCTGGTTTGGGACTTGAAGAAGGACAAAGTTCAAAGACAAATCAGACACCTAACAAGTTTGACAATCAAAAGAAAACTCAAGGAAATAGAAGACGATTCAAAAATCAAAGAAGCAATGCTAGAAGACCTCCCATCAGACAACCAAATGCTCAAAGGTACCCATCTTTCAATGGTATTTATTTTTCATGCAATAAATTTGGAAATAAGGCAATAGAATTTAGGGGTAGAATAAATTAGAATATTGGACCCTTCTCTAGACAATGTTTTTTATGCAAAAAATTGGACATAGAGTTGTTGAATGTAGAAGTCAGATGATGAATATATATAATACTAGGAGAATGGATCAATCTTTCAATGGTTACTGATATACATTTAATGTATTTGGACACAAAGCTAACCAGTGTAGATCAAGGATGAATAGAAGTAAGAAAAATTTTGTTTGCTACCCTTGCAAAAAGCTTGGACATATTTCAAGGGTTTTCAAAAGAAAAAATAGAAGACAGTCTAATACAATAAAAAGGAATGAACCTATGAGTAAAGTTGATCCTATAGAGGTTAAGAAGGAAATGGAAAAGATATGGAGAAAAAAAGAGGAATCTAAGAACAAAGATGAATCAAGAACTTCAAATGCATTTGTTCATCCCTCTGGTGCAAATAATTCACTTGTAAATTAAGCCTAGGCATGAGCTTAGGGGGAGCAATAACAAAAAATTCTAATAGCCTTCAAGAAATATGAGGTGTCAACATGTGGCATGAAGATATATCATGGAAGAGAAATTTCCAAAACTATAGAATAAAATAGCAGTAGAAAATATTTCAATGAGGTAATTTTTGGAGCATGGAAATATGTATGTGTACACCTTTTTTTTCGAACATCAACTTTTTGGTTTGAAGAATTTATTGCAGGGGTTAGGTGAAATCAAAGAGTTAAATACGTATTTGCGAAGGAAAATTCATCTATCAAAATACATCTGAAGGAAAATGAAGAAGAAAGAAGTGTGGAAGGGTTCAAAGCATCATCTGAAAGTTGAACATCAAGGCTCTAGTTTGTTGAGATAGTTAAGAGGTATTTTTGCAAATTTTGCACATTCTTTTGTCTTCCGAAGTAATTCTAATTTTTTTTTAAAATATAATGTAATTACCAAAAGTAGTAGACAATTTACAAAGACTACAACCAGTGCTTAAGAGGCATTGTTCTAAGGTGTTGTTGTATGATCCCTTAAGTGCATTCTCTCACACTCCTATTGGGTTTTTAGCTACCAAAGAAATTAAAGCATATATTCATGGGAAAATTGAAGAAGTATCGCCTGGTAGGTTATTTGTTCTATGGACAAATGAGCTGGGAAAAGATGACGATACCCTAAAAACTTAGTACAAACCCCTAAGTAAAAAGAGGCTAGATGTCTGGTAGAAGTTTCTAAATTTTGAAGATCAGGAGAAGAATATCATAATGGTATTGAGAATAATTCATGACCAATCCATATGGATTGATGACCCTCAATCAATAATAAGGGATGTAATTAAGGATGTAACCAGTTTGTGTTCCACTGAACTAGTTCTTGATCAAAAGATAGTCAATGTAAAGGATATAATGAAGAAAATAAGTGCTACTCTAGACCAAAATCAATTCACATTGAATTCTATTGCAAACCTAACAATTAGATTTATAGGTGTACTTATTGGTTATAAAATTTATCGGTCAAATAGTGTAAGCTATGTCCTCCTATTACAGTTCATATGGCCCTTGATATGATTGAAAGCAATGTTCTCTATGACCTTTATGAGTTGCTCTAGGAAAAATTAATGGAGAACCTAAGTGACATTAATAAAAATAAGTTTGCATTCCTATATGGAACATTGGTTATTTTCCTATTACTTTACTTCTTCAAAGAAGTACCTAGACAAGTAAATTGGAAAAATGCGGAACCAATTGCACATCAAATATAAAAGTACATGAAAAACCTTGGAAGTATGGATGCTCAGGAAGATTCCCTTGCATCATTCTTTGGCATATTTTAGAACAGGATGAATAAGAGAATGAGGATTCCTAGAGATGTGGTGAGAAAATATTCAAAAGATATTACCTTTCTTGTCTCTACTAATTTTTGCTTTATATAAGATATTAAACCTAGAACCATCTGGATCTCAGAAATGGACTATGAAATATCAGAGGATAAAATAGTTAGCTATAGAAAATCCCTTCGAAGAAATCTTGAAGATACGGGTAGAATAGAGGTGAGTACAGAGGCTTCCAATAGCCCTAAGAGAGCTGGTAAAAAGAGAAAATTCATAGACAGACCTCTAGTTATTGGTAGAATAAAACAAAATTTACTGATATTTAAAGAGTTCATGAGCATGAGATTAGTGTTAGGTCTATAAATGTACAAGGTTTGGATGAATCCATTAGAACCCTAGAAGAGGTAATCCCTAGTGCAAGTGTTGATGTTTCATTATCTACTATGGAAAATATCAATCTCTTGATAAAATCCTTTTAAGAACATGTCTCCGGATTGAAAATTCAAATTGAAGTTGAAACTGAGACATGGCTTGTAAGTAATAATCTGGTGAATATCTCAAGAAAATGTACACAATCACATTAAAAGGTTACAATATGCTTAAGATAAGTGCATTATTATGTGAAAGAAGCAAGAAACATACTATCATACTACATGAAATGGACAAACATCATTCAAAGTATAAAGGATGACTTGATTACAATTGAGACTCAGATAAACATTGCTGCATATTCTTATGATCCAGTGAAAGACAAGGATTATCAAACTTGGATCTCTATAATGGAGCTTCATGAAAAAGTCTTCAACCTATAGAGTCAAAGAGATGAAATGATCGAGAATATTATAAAGTTAAGGGACTTAGTAAAGACAAAGTATATATCGTTCTTAAGTGCTCTTGGAAGTACTAATCAGCTCTTAGAGATAAACCTTGATCCTAGTACTACAAAAGAAGGAGAGTAAAATCACTGGAACTCAAACTTATATACAAGACACTTATTTCAAAAAATAAATAGTGGGACGCAGGAAAGTCTGAGTGGAAAGACACTTTTTAAAAGCTTCAATATTTTGTATCCTCGGCTGAAATATTTATCATGATTTAACAAGTTTTTCAGATTTTGATATTTACATATATATAAGGAAAAAAATATTTGGGTTGACCTCCTAAGGGGGAGCTTACGAATTTTCAGCACACCCTTTTCCATTGGTGTCAAAGGGGGAGAGAAAAGAGAAAAGGAGTGATGATAATGAAGAGGTGATATTTCCTATTCTTATTATGCATGTTGCCATCAATGAAAAAGGGGGAGATTTTTGGAAGTTTCGGGAAGCTAGCAACATGAGCATGAATTGCATAATACTGCTTGATCTAGTGTTGTAATTGATTTCAACATTGTTATAATCAGCTTAGTATGATTAGGAAGTGCTATTGAAGATATGTGTACAAAATAATATGGTTTGGTAAATATGGTTGTACAGGAAATTAGCCAAGTACTTCTACTAATTTTTTTGGTGGTCAATGCATTAGTTTTTGGGTCCACACTTCACCACACTAAGTGGTCTCACTCTACACTTTTAACCTTGCTTTCAATATCATCAAATGCAATGAAAATCAAGATTCTATGATTTTTTGTGAAATAGTCTGGAAGATATCATTGAAAGAGTTCAACTATGTGTATCATAGTCATTTCTCTATTTAGTATATAAGTGTGGGAGATTTCACATTTCTTTGAGAATAATTTTGTGTCGTGGTTCTAAAGTTAGACTTATTGATTTCACCTAAGAGTGAATTTGAAGGAAGATTGAAGCTAGAAGTCACTTGCATGGAGAATTGTATGTTATGATTGAAAGTTTTTATGATTAGTTCAATTCCTAAGTGACCTAATACATGATATATATTGTGAAAGATTAAATATATAATGCAGATGTTTGTAGGATCTATTTTAGGTCAATTCTGACCTAAATTATGTATCACATTTAATTTGAGTGTGAAGAATATTTTGAGTCATGTGTGAAGCCAAAAAATCTATTTTTAATTGTTTTGGTCACATCTAATTAGGCCGACCTAATTGATGTATGCAGATGTAATTGGGTATATATATGCAAGATAATTTTGAGTTGTGAGGATAGATGAGATAATGTAAGTGTCAAATTAGGTGTGAGAGGTCTTATGATATGTGAACATGTGAATTCATATGAGTAGAATTGTTAAGCGATTGCTAAGCAGAGTAATATTTTGTATTTAGAGCTTCAAAGGAGATGAAATTTAGCACAAGGAAGGTGTAATTTTTATTAGTTCACATTATGGCTAAGTAGCCATCTTTTTTTGTATCTAATTCTAGTTGTTAGCCTTATAAGGATAGTGCATCCTTGTAGTGAGACCTTGTAATATAATATATCCAGATATAATATATTGTGACCTAATCCTTACTGTGGTTTTTCCCTTTTTAGGTTTTCCACATAAAAATCTTGGTGTTCATGTGTCATGTGATGTTGTGGATGTTTTATGATTTCAATTATTATTTTTGGAAATATGTTCTGGTTATTAGATAAAATTTTGTTTAAAAATTTAACAGAATATTGATTCAGCCCCCCTCTCAGTATTTTGGGTGTTCAATAGTCCATTGTCCACTAGGTGAGCCCTAAGGGTGGAAAATGAGAGAATATTGTTAGGTTCCCATACCATACCAAATTTATATCTCTGATAACTTTTATAATGCACCAAACAATATGAACTTCAAGCTTCATAAGGCTTAGCAAGTTGTGTTATACTAAAAACTTATGAACAAACAAGGCACCACAGGAAAGCAAAGTGTGTTATGCTTGGTGGGCATGAAAAAGTGTTGAAACATCGAGCTTCATAAGGTTAGCAAGCTACATTATTCTAAAAAATTATGAAAAAAATGAAAGTATGATAAGACATGTTCAAAGGGATTTTTCTTAGTTCATGTAAGGCCTCCTCTTAGGGAATTGTTATCAAATTTTCACCATAGCCCAAATTGATAGAGCTGATTGATTAAGGTTCATTTTAAGGTGAAGAGTTTCAATTTATTTTTTTAGTTTCTTTAACCATTCAATACATTTGAGTGTTTAATTGTTTAAGTGCAACGTGTTTCAATTTTCTATTCATCATCTACAACATTAAGTATTGCTTGAAATGTAAAAGAAAATTCTTTCATTATGATATCCATTCACAATGTTTCATACATTGTTATCAAAAAGGAAAAGGTACAAAATTGAACAAGTATTTCACAAATGTTGTTTTTGTATTCACTGGACAAAAGAAGAACCAAGTGTCCCACACAAGTCATGGGAATAGCTAAGACAATTAATCAAAGTAGTATGCTAGACTACAAAAGGTAGAAAGGAATAAAAGAACATGTAAGAAGGAACATAATTGTCATTTCCTAGTGGTTGTCTTCGAGTTGCCTTCATAGTGGTGCACCCTTCCAAGATTTTGTGCTCCAAGTGAACCTGCAAGTGATTACAAAATTTTGTTAGATCTCAGACTATGAACCTTCCTACATGATCTATCAACAATAATGTAGGATACTACTTATGATGCATTGAAACAACTAAGCAATAGATGAGTGCAAGTGAATACCAAGGAGGAATCATCATAAGAAACATTGTAATTATTATTTTAATCTAACATTGTTTGTTTCTTGTGCAGGTATAGGACAAGTCATATTGTTGTTTGGTTTTGAATATCATAAAGCATGTGGTGTAAAATGGGCTCCCACAAGGGTTGAGACCTGGAATGCTATCCCTCAAGGTATCCAAAGAGGATTGAGAAAGAAATAAATTTTGATGTTCCCAAAGGAGATTTGCATCAGAAGGGGTACATCAGGTGCCATAGAAATTCAAGCAATTGACCACTCGACACAGTCAATTCTCAATGTACAATAAATTAAAAATTACAAATGGTCAATTGCTTAAGTGCAATGTCATGAAATGTGATAGTGAACAGGCATACATAATGCCTTATTTACAAGTCATCAATAGCAACTGAAGCAATTTGAGGAGCTTCATAACACTTTCATCATGGTATTGATTCTCAAAGTCTTCTATACATAAATCAAAATTTCATGCCAACATTTGTTTTTTAGGAGATAAAAATGCATGAAGAGTACAATAAGTTGTAGTTTCTATCAAGAATTGACTACAGATGGAGTGCAACAAACACATTGCTACAAGAATATCAATTTTGCTATAGTAGTTTCAAAATAGAAAAGTAGTATTATTTTGGTTTTATGAAAGTGGAGGAGTAATGAAATGTAAGTAAAAAATTAAAATAATGCTACAAATTTTATGCAAATTGGTATTTTTATTGCATTTGCATTTTCATAAAATAGTGCATTAAGTGCCTAAATGGAACCAATTAACTATGCTAAACAATAGGCAATTTTAACATAACATTGAAGTGGAAACATATCATGTTCGTACAAGGATCACATTGTATTGCTCAAAACAAAATGTAGAGCTGGAAATTCACTTTTCTAAAGCATTCAAATGTATAAAATCTGCATGATAAGAACAAGCAAGTAAAGCTACAACTGTAAGTTTCAAGCTTGAAAAGGTGAATTCATTCTTGCTTTTCAAAACAATGAGTTTATGCTATAGTTTCATTATGAAGACAAGTGAAAATTCCCAGTTCGAGCTATAAAGAAGAATCCACATTGGTTTGTACTAAAAATCCAAAATACAGAGATAAAGGGGTTTTGAGATCATACACAGATGTCAAATTGCAAACACTAGCTAGTGCTCTCATGGCCTTGGCCTAAGGGGGAGTATTCCTTCTCTACCAAGCAAACCCACTTGGGGTTTTGAGTTTAAAAGAAAATACCAAAGAAACTAAAAAGTTTCAAGCTTGTGAGCTCCTAGAAAATGGAGATTTTAAAGTTC
Organism: Sequoiadendron giganteum; assembly: GCA_007115665.2. Classification (NCBI taxonomy): domain Eukaryota; kingdom Viridiplantae; phylum Streptophyta; class Pinopsida; order Cupressales; family Cupressaceae; genus Sequoiadendron; species Sequoiadendron giganteum. The sequence goes on from CM021102.1 coordinate 802,875,643, forward strand.
ATGTCCGCGACCATGAAGGGTTTGCAGGCTTTTAAAAATAAATAAAAAATGCATAGATTTCTCTAGGAGTGCTTTCCTTTCTAATACCAAACATCTATACATCATGCGTCGAGCCAAAGAGAAGCAATTTTACAAAGACAAGAAGATACACAAGCATGCTTGTGGCTTGCACAATGGCCAAGCACTCAAAAACCAACAGAGCTTCATTTTTTTATAAAGAAAAGCTTGAATAAGCTTTATTTAAGATGAAAATGTTTGTATAATGAGATCTCGCCTGCAATGTTTATATGGAGGAGCTTAAAACCCATGGCCAAATAACTTTGAAGGAGCTCAAAAAAACTCTCATATGGTGGCCACAATGAATGGTAGGGGTGTGGACACACTAAACACACAAAAATGCATCAAAACATAGTGATGGTTGTGGTCTAAAGTCCCATTATTTCATTTGAATGGAGTCAAAGAAGCATCAAAATGATGATAAACAACTTATCTCTCAAGTTGCAAAAGAAAAACAACAAGAATGGCATCAAAAGATGGTGAGGTTCAAGCTCGAAATAATCTCCATAGCTCTCCCATGGTGGTTGCTTGTAGAGCCTCTTCTCTAAGCTAGCCAAATGAAAATTAAATGTGAAAGGATAGGGAAAGCTTATTTTTTTGTTAGGGTTTCCTTCATAACCCTAATTCAACTTAGGGACATTTTCGCAAATGTTTTAATAAATCAAATCCTAAGTTAAATACCATGGGGGAGAAATATCATTTTCCTAGGTCGACCTTAGGGTCATGCCTTTTGGGCTTTAATTTAGCTTCATTTGCCTAGGTTGGTTTAGGGTTTCTTATGATAGGAATTAGTTTGAATATCAAAGCGTAAAATACCTTATGGTATTTTATTTATGGTTAATGCCTATGCGTTGGAGATAAAATTTTTAATTGCTTAGGTATTGATTTTTATTGATTTTATAGAAATCAATTTTAGAGCCTTGCATATATTTTCTCTTATATTTTTATGATTTTTTGGAGAAAAATCAATTGTAATAGGAGCATCGAATATTTTTATTTTTAGTTACAAAAAATAATGAGATAAAGATAAGCTTTATTTTGTATTTAAAACTACAAGTTTTGTAAATAAAAAATAAAGCAATGTTTATAAGTTGCTTTGTTTTCTTGCTAATTTAAATCAGTTTTAATAAAAGTAGAGCAAAGGTGGCCAAGATATTTGGATTTGATTTTTTTGGGCGAAATTGGAAAAGGGAGGTAAACTAAAGTTTTTATTTTCAGTTTCCAACCAGTTGCACCTATTTTTTGAATATTTTCTAGGTGGGTTCATTGAAGATGGGAAATTTCTACCCTTTGGGTGATTATTAGAGTTGTTTGGGGTCATCTTTGCAGTCCTTTTTCCTGATCTCAAAAATGCAGAATGGATTGCTTTTTGGAGAAGCATTGGGCTTGATTTTTCCTATTTTGCACCATTGGGGTCACTTAATGCCTATAAGTCTGAGAAATTTTAATTTCGCAAGGGTTCAAATATCAGTTTCTTCCTCTTACACACATTCTGAGAGCTTGTAAAATGATTTGTACTTAGATTTTGAGGATTTTCACTCCTTCATTCAATGAACAACAAAATTTCCATCCTCACTTCTATTTTATGCTTTTCAATAGTGATTTGATTTGTTTTGTGATTCAATCTACTAAATCCTTCTCATGTCTTGTTGTTGTAGAGTGGTTTGCAAGAGTTGCATTCTAATTCAGGTTGTGCCTTGTGTTCATTTTGAACCTTTGCAGAAATCTCTTTTGAGTCATATGTGTTGTGAGTTTGTGAGAATCAAGTTTTAAAGAGGTGTTGAGAGTGGGTTATTGTTAGAATCCTCTTAATGTTGGTCAATCATCTTAACTTATAGGATTTTAGAGCATGGAATGGAAGAAGAAATGGACTCCTTGCTAGAAATTAGACTTGGGAATTATGAAAGTTGTCTGTAGGTAAAAATTATTTACCAAATAAATGGGTTTATAGGATGAAAGAGGAAGATGGAGGTAAGAAAATATTTAAAGCTAGGTTAGTTGTAAAGGGATTTGCATAGAAAAAGGTATTGATTTTGATGAAATCTTTTCTCTGATTGTTAAAATGACTTCTATTCATATTTTTTTAATTGATAGATATTTCCCTCTAGTCTCTAACAAAAATCAAATACCAATAGTCGACAAATTATTTTAAATTTTCAAATAATAAAATATTGACATTGAAATATTTAAGTTTTATCCAAAAAGGGTTGGAAAAGGGCGTTAGGTGCCTTAGTCCAAACCCATCCTTGTCAAGGCCTTAAACATCGGTATGATTTATATTAAATGCTTGTTTTCAATCCCATCTTTAATTTTTTGAAGATATTTATGAAACAAGAAAATTAAATACATAATTAGGTCTGAGCACATAGGAGGAGCTAAACCTAGTGTGAAATTATCAAGGGTGACAATTTACAACACTACAAAAAATAAACAAAAAAAGCATAACGTTAAGAGTAAAGGTGGAAAATGACTAGAAAAGCTTGTGAAACCTAATGAGAAAAATAAATTAATGCACAATAAGCTAACCCTAATACTAATTAACACCTATACCACTAACTCATCTTTCACTTTACACTTGAACACTCTAACTAATTATAAATTGAGCTTTGCAACTTATAAACCCCACCGAACTAAAAATTAAAGATGACCACACCAATTCTCATGGATATCTTTGAGAAACCACACCCAAAGCTCAAGAAGTATCCCTTTAAGGCGATGGAGGTAGAGAAAGAAAAGGTATTTTCCAATGTATCAGTAGATTTTGTGTATATAGAGGATGTTAGAAAATATATCCACGATCCAATAGCAAAAATTAATCATACCAAATTTAAAGAGCTATGTCAAACACTACTTACCCTGCACCAAAGTGCATATCAACAACAATTCTAGGAGGTGGGATTGTAAAGTGCGAAAAAATCACATACTAAAAATAGTATTTCAAAAAGAAATGCATCTCCCAAATAAGGGAAGTGATACATATATTAAATAAAACATCTACAATTTCATAATAGAAAGTTACAATAATGAAGTACAAATCTCATACAACAATAGGGTGTTGCATTACATTTGTTTCAATATTACAACTATAAGTTTTGTATCAATACAAAATTACATCCATGAAGTTATTTACACATATTACAGATTGGCTAAACATCCATACAAGAATAATACAAAGATGTATATCCATATAATATAAGAATCTTTGTCCTCAACCTCCATGACTTTGATGGTCTTCCGCAAGCTAAGGCCAAGAGTGAGGTTACGACACTTTTTCTACCTAACCATGAAGTACTAAACTTCCTCAAGTTTCTTCCTAACACAAAGAAAACATCGACCTTGCACAAGGAGCCTAGCAACCTGGAACGATATAAGTAGGAGGGAATATCTCAATGTGTGTCTGACGCCTATATGCATTCCTAAACTAGAATAACATAATACTTGCATGCAAGATGTGGCAGAGACATATATAACATATAATCTAGGCTTTTCAAACCATCCATTTCACTGGTACAGTAGCTTGGCCAAGTAGTACTAAACAATATGGTAATTTAGAAAAATTAAATTACAGTATCTAGGAGCCCACATTCGACATCTTGTCCCAAAATTAATTCCATAGAAATAATAAATAATATAGAAACTCATAAGTTTGTTTAAATATCAAGCATTTACTATTCATCAAGTTCTTTCAGAAACACATTTTTACTCCAAGTTCATTATTTTGGTTTGCATGTCCATCTATCTTAAAAATTCAGCAAAAATAAATAATCCACAAGAAAAATTAAGTTATTTATCCAGTTTTAACTAAAATAAATTATTTATATTTATATTCATCATGTATACTTAATAAATCAATTTTATATTCATCTTGATGTCCTTAAAAAATCTTGTATATATATATACATATTTATATGTATACATTTATGTATATATATTTATATATTATTATTACATTACACATACAGATATACAAAAATATCATTTTTCAATAGAAATAAATACTGATCAAATGGAGTTTTATATAGCTCAATAAACTGAGGAATACACAGTGGTAAATTTATATATATATTCAAGCATAGTACTTCCACATAATGTATGTAAAGAAGAAAATTTTGAAGGCTTCGAATATATACAAAGTTCATACGTAGTGGAATGAGGGAGGTTCGTTGGCCTTTTAAGGAACGTTGCCTATGGAAGGGCAGTGCCCATTCCACAGGCCACAGCCTGTGGAAAGGTGACTGCCTTCCACAGTGCATCCTTCCTACAAGCATCGTGGTTGCTTATAAAATATTTTAAGCTTTATTTTCTTGAAAGAAATTTCATTCAATGATAACAACAATCTTAAAAATGAGGATTTTATCTATAATGAATTATGTATTTAGAATATATGTAGTTTATTATTATCTTCACTATTAATATACACACTATATGTATATACATATATATTTATACATATAAATATATATGAGAAATAAAGATATACAACTATGAATCTTGACTTTTACAGGGAAATAAATGATTTTATCATCAAAATGCAACACTATAGTTTACTACGAATATAAACAAGTTAATAAAAATGAGATTTACTCTTTCACAAATAACGGAGATTAAAAAATTTATTCTCACAAACAGAGGTTTTATCATAAAATAAATTGCATAAAAACCTAGTTAACTGCTATCTTGTTTGGTCCTTTTCTTGTTCTTCTCTCTTTACACCGTTCTTCTACTTTTCCAATTCCCCAAACTCTACTATTTCTAGTCATGTTTTTGTTTTGCAAATTGAAAATAGAGAACGAAACTTGTGTTTTGAGTGAATCTTTTGTTGTTGAGAGAATAAGATATTATTCTCTTTTATTATCTTCTTTTTTTATATATCTTTGTTTTGCTTTGTTTTTGCGTTTTATTTTCTAAATTTAACTTCTTTTCTTCTATTTTTCTAATTTTCTACTATTTTCTATCTCATTGTTATTTTTTCAAAAATCTTGCTTTATTTTCTATGATTTATTTCAATTACATCCAATAAAGCTAATTTTTAAATAGCAAACATGATTTTCTAGCCATGCATCACAATTATCCACAAAACAATAAATAATAATAATTTATTCTTCAAATAAAATCAATAATTAAAATAGATTAAAAACTATCTCTTTTATTTTCTATGTGAATTTAATTTATACCACCAATTAATTAAATAAACAACTATAAAGTAAGAAACACTATAATATTATTGATTAAATGAAATTCTAATTCAACTTATATGATTACTAAGTGTTTGTGTGTGCAAGAGAGGCCATCTATCTTAACCCTTCCAGGTAGCTAGCCTCCTCTACCTTAACCATACCCTTGGTCTTCGACAACCTGCAACTCATGAAAATGTAGGCACTCAGTAATAGATTAGTGTCCAAGAAAATATAAATCTAAGCAATATAATTCTTTATTCCAAAATAATATTTTTTGTATTGCATCTTTTCGAAATAAAATAATGTTCATTGCATTTCATCTTTTACAAAATTAAAAAAACTTATACTTATTTCATCTTTCAAAATAGCATTAAATTTATTCTACCACACACAATAATCCATAATCAATTCAACATAAATTAAATTTAGGTAGCATAAAATTATGAGATGTGACATCCTTCCCCACTTGGAAATTTCAATGTCTTATTACAAAAAATCTACATAAAAAGTCTTAAACATCCAGTATATATAATAAAATCCATAATATGCTAAAATCTCATATGCGAGAATGATCTATCAATATCCTCCACATTCTCCCAGGTGGCACTATCCAACGAGTACCGGTCCCATTGGACACTATACTTCTCAACATCTCGGTTCCTCAACTTAATGTTGTGCCTCTCCAAAATCCTAGTGGCCTCCACTAGCACCACCCCCAAATCCTGAAACCACAAAGTATGCCCAATCATGCACACCACATACACGGTACATCTACTTATACTTATGCATACAAAAGAACATGGTACAACTACCATCCGATTACATCCAAGTGACATATGGGTCAATTTCTAGAGCATAAAAGAATGACATCACAACATTTAAGCATAAGAAATTAATCACACTTTTGATGCCCACTAGACAAGGCATAAATCATAGTCCATCATAGACACATAAAAGCATAAATAGAGTATCACAATTTTGACAAGACACAACATATTCTCAAAAGATTAGTCCTCCTAACCATCACTAGGTTGAGGTCTCAAAACAATAAACAAATCTCGAACAGTGCACCAACTAGGTCAAAACCAACCATCGTGCATACAACTCCTCTGAGACTAGGACACTCACTATCCATTTTTGCCTTGATAAATCTGGTTTTGAAATTTCCATTCATATACACTTGTACCTTATGTGTACTTTTCTCATTTCTATCATTATCTACAACTATTTCTTCATCTATTACACAATTGTCTCTTATTTATGTTCTATTGCCTCAACTCGAACTTGAATTATAGTCTATACCTTCGTCTTATTTAGAATCATGATATCTTTTATTCATCTTTTCCAAGTATCCTCCCATCCTTTCTTCCATCTCACTATAATATATTTTCCTCAACCAATCTACACTCATCCTTCTCTATCCTTTTAATTAGCCGATAGGATTTTAATTGTGGACTTGCCAGTCCATCGCCCATTGGCAATCTTGTCTCACATTGCTTGCAAATAGCTTCATGGACTGGTAAACCACTTTCATCATTAGTTAGTGTAGTTTTCATCTCAGCCAAGTGTGCAAGCTATGCACAAAAGCTAGGGTTGTTGTCTATGCACAGAACAGGGAGATACTCTCGTCGTTAATTAATCTAGTTGTCGTCTCAGCCAAGGTTGCAAGCTATGCACATAAGCTAGGGTTGTTGGCTATGCACAGAACAAGGAGATAATGATTATCTTTAATGTGATGAGGTTACTTTTGAAGACGAAGAATGAGACCGTGGAGCCAAGGAAGTGACCTCATTGAATACAAATGTAGTTCAGACATTCGAACACTCCATCGTGTATATCATTTCTTCAATCTAATCTCATTAAGACTAAATCGAGCAAATATCTTCTCTTTCAGAAGATCACTCACCCTCCATGTATAAATAGATTGTTCTTTCCATCATTTCACATGGTAAAATTTGGTTTCAGCCTCATTTCTATTGTCCACCACTGTCGCCGCCTAGGAAGATTTGGTGTCCAATTTATGCTTGAGGTAAGTTACTTGTCATGGTTTCAATTAGTTTTATTTTTCCAATAAAGCTCTCCTTCATGCTCTATTCCAGTCATGGATATGCTTCAGATCCCATGTTTCACAGTCTTCTCTGAGTTTCTTCCTTTTCTCTCTCAGTTTGTATTTGGTGTTCCTTTCAGTTTGTAAAAAGTGTGTATATGTAGCATTGCTAATGAGCAGGTATAAGTCTGTAAATTTTAGATAATAAAAGAACAATCAACTCACTCAAAATATTATAAGGGTTTAGGATTTTATTTCTTTCGTAACCCCATCTCCCTTGGGGTAGACAAAATGTAGATGCCGATGTTGGAAAAAACATAAAGGATATGAAGGCAACAACAATCAATAACTTCAGGGAAGGATAATTGCCACAAAAATACAAATGAAATAGAACAAAATTGACCAAATTATTGTGGATAGTATTAATTTTTTTTTACCTTTTATCATTCTACTTCCCACGTCTTCATGCTAGAGATATTTCCCACTTTCTAGAACCTTAAGGTTGGCAGAGTGCCTAAAATCCTCAAGTGGAGTCAAGATAAAACATAGTTGTTTACTACATGTTTTTCTTTCCCTTACAAAGTTTTAACTCATGTTTGGTGATTGTAAGGGCATTGTCTTTATTTAAGGGGAATATGGTAGTAGTGCATATTAACTTACACTGATATCTTGATTCTCCTGGTATTGTCTCTACTCATCCTCTGTAATCTATCTTGCAGTTCTCACCTTCCATAAATCTCTTCGGCATAAATGTTAAGGGTACCTTCCATATTGAAAGGTCTCATCCAATAGCCCACACATTCACTATAACTTGGGTGTCTGGGAATAAAAAAATCCACCTTCACAAGAGCTCTTAACTTTGTGCAAGGGTACTGCCATTTCACATTCTACTGTAGTATTCATTTCAGCTTTTTGCCACTTTGCAGCTACTAATAAGCTATGTTATGTCTGTAGGAATATGCAATCACAACCATTGTTTTACTATTCTGCTCATTCTCTAATCTTTTTTGTACATGTGTATATCTTTGTATTATATTTTTCAGTGCTTTGTTGTATATGAAAACAAGTGATTGATCTTATTCTGCAAGGGAGTATGGTTTTTGGTCATTTTTTTGACACTCATACAATTTTTTTGAAAGACTGTGAAGCATACTTTTGAATTTATTATGTGTTGTTTTATCTACACTATTTAAAATTTCTACCATCACTAAATCTATGGTACGATAATTAGTAAAAAAAAAATGTAAATATTTACACAAATAGGTGGCAATCCTAAGAAAATAGACACAATAAGGAAAGGCTACTGTGATTGCCATCACAAAGTAATTAAAGCGTCTAGCAATTATTTGTACTTAGCTTCCGCACATAGTTTAGACTTTAGAGTGTTGTCTCCTTGAAATGCCTTCAACATCCAGTAGTTTCTGAATGTATTTATTTGTATGAGGAAAAACAATATTTGTTATGCTTGCACGCTTAATTCTTAAACTGCAGCTCTAAAAATAATTGTTTGTTTTATGCTTCTCACCTTCTCCAATCTGAAACAATTTCAAAAATGCATATATAAACAACTCAATATTCAGCTCTCCCTTTCTATTATTGTATGGGTAAAAGCACAAACCTGTGTCACACTTTATAAAGGAATCGGCCAACAACAACAAAAATTCTGAACTTCGGCCACATAAAAGTAGTCTTTATGTTTCAAATTTCAAAATGGTGTAAAATAATGAAATGTAGAACTTTTGATGAAGATTAAACATGTAATTTTATAAATTTTTTAAAAAATCATTTCCATTATTTTTTTTCAATTTAAGGACAAATTTTGGAATGCTGAAAATTTCAAAAAACAGTGACTTCACGGGCCATTAAGAAACAAATTGAAAAAAACATTATTTTTCTCTACAAAAAAATCCCTAAATAGGTAACTTCAATATCTACTGCATGAATTTGTTTTTTTCAAATTTTGATGTATATTTTGCTCGTAATAATTTTTTAAAATTAAACATGTCAAAATTTGACAGTTTTCATAGGCCGTCAACTATTTTCAATTTTTTTAATCATTTTCAAAAAAAAAATTATACCGTTTTGAAGAAGACTCTCTCCTCTATTGCACCATATAAGTTTTTAAAAAAATATATGTTTTACTATATTTTTTTTAATCTCTAATCAACCTTTTTTTTCATTTTAACAACCTACTTTCATTATTTTAAACATAACATATATTAAAATTAATCAAAATATTAAAAAAGTTATATATTTGGATTCACCACTCCAAGCTCTACAAAAGGGTTTTTTTTTTTTTTACAAAACAATAATTCTGAGAGGAGAAACACTCTGCCAAAGTTGAATGTTTCAGAAAATTCTGAAAAAGGGTGAGTTGGCTGCCATGTAGGATGCCAACTAGACATATTCGGTTGAGTGTGTTTCGATTGAAATTGTTTCAGTTGAAACTATCTCGACCGATATCCTATCGGCCGAAAACATTTCGGTCGAAAGTGTTTCGACCAACATCTTGTGGTATAAAATATATTTTATTTTTGTTTAGATTTTTCAACTCAAGTAATTCAATAAAATATATTTCGACCAAAGAGAAAAAAGATTGATCTCGACTAAGGAAAGCTTATTGACTCAACCAAAACCCACTCGATTGATATACTATTGTCTAAAAACTGTCGACTAAAGAAAGCTTATTTGGATAAAATAATGTTTATTTCAACAAGTTAGAAGGTTTATTCCAGTCCAAAAGAAGGTTTATTCTGACAAAAAAAAAATGTATTTAAACAATAGGAGAGCTATATTCGAAAGTACATTGATCTTGAACTTATTTAATTGATTATGTTTTTTATTTTCATTAATGTATTTGAGCTTTTTTTCACTATTTATATTCTTAGATTTCATTATTATTGATCACCAATTAGATATATGTTATTCCATTGTTTTTTTAAGTCTTAGATATTTAAATGCAATATTAATCAAGTACATGTTTCATTGAAAGATCATGTGTGTACAAATTTGTATGCAGGTGAATTCAAATTTAAGTGTAATTTGTGATGGCGTGTAAAATGAATAGATCAAGGACGCATGATTGAACACGAACAAGACAAAGGAAGAGAAGAGCGGGTGAAGGAACATCTCATGAAGAACAACCCATGGAAAATGTCAATGACGAAGGTGATGTACATGTACAAGAACAAACTGAACCTAATAATAGTGTTTTTTTGGACAATGGTATGGAAAATTTGATGGAGATGGATGAAGATTCTCTTTTCAATAATTTTTCATTTGAAGATATGTTACCTGAAAGCACATTAAAATTACACTAAAAAAGAATATGGGATAATTTTTTTGAAGAAAAATCTCCAATTGGAAGAGCACAGTTAGTTGCAAAGTTATTTAGACGAAAAGAAATGACCCCTATTTTGGAGTTGTTAGGGGTTGATAATAGGAAAAATTCATTAGATTTAAAACACACAATTGTTGAAAACTTGCAAGAAGCATTAGAATGAATTGAAAAAAAGATTTGATCTAGTGATTTAAGTGTTGCACGTAGAGCATTGATGACTATAATTTATAGTAAGAAATTATCACATAGAAGACAAGTTCAAGCAATTTCTGAATTACTAAATGTTTCTAGGAGAACTGTTCAAAGGTATAATGAAAAGAGAAATCAAATAGATGAAAAATTTGAGAAAAATTGGGTAAATATTTGTAGGGTTCCCCGAAAAGATATAATTTCAGAAGATGTAAAGAAACAAGTGGTTGAATATTGGACTACCCACTCTCATGTTTCATCCAATAGAAGGGATACTATACAAATAATAAGTGACGATGGTACAAAAATTTATCATCCAAAACATTTTATAGATACAACAAAAAGTGAACTTTTTGAAGAATTTAAGCAAGATTTTATCAAATGTGAAGATTTGTCAAAGGATGTTTGAGACACTACGACCATCATTTGTACGTATAAATAAAGTAAGTGAAACTTGTTGTTGTCAAAATCATGTTGAATTTGATTTACATCTACAATCATATAGAAAAGCTATGACAACAATTGACCAAAATTTAGCCATCCCTGGAAGTACAACACAATTTGTGAAGTCTCTTGTATGCAAAAAATCAGAAGATTCAAAAGAATTCAATGTTCAGTGCATAAAAAATGTATGTAATGATTGTGGAGATTTGAAGAATCTTTCACATGTTGATAATAATGAAATGCAAGTTGTTTGGAAGAGATATGAATATGAGACATACTTAATGAAGTCAGGAGTTGAGGCCAAAAACATTGTTCTCAAAGAGAGTGGATTGCCTTACAATGAATTCATGAGTAAATTTCGCAATATCATATATCCACATATCCAACATTGTCATGGTGCAAGATGGCAAGCTAAACAATTTTGTGATTCAAAAATTTCTTTCCATCAGGTTGTATTCTCTCTATTGTAGATTTCTCTGAGAACTATACATTTAGTCCTCAAATTGAGATTCAAAGTCAATATTATCATTCAGAGCAAGTTGCAATCTTTGTGCAAGTTTTCTATAGGCATGCCGAATTAGAGGTCGATGGAATACAAAGTAGCAAAGATGGTCGAATTATCATCAAAGAGGTTCACTTTTATATCAGTGATGATACAAATCATGATAGAAGCTATGCAGCTCATTGTTTCAAAATGCTTTTTGAAGACCTGAGACGACGTGGCATAAATCAAGAACAACACTGGATATGGTCTGATGGATGTGCTGGTAAGTTTACATGTCATTTTAAAAAAAAATTATTTATTTATATTTACTTTTAATTTTGAGACTTAAATCAAGTCTAATTGCAAGTTATATATATATATATATATATATATATATATATATATATATATATATATATAATTACTTTTTTGACTTGAGCTAATTTGGTTTTAGTGTACAATTATTTGTAACTTCATGCAGGACAATTTAAGTCTTCAAAAGCTTTTGTTTGGTTAAGCCATCAACATGCTAGACGCAACACCAATTTTTTGTGGAATTTTTATGAGAGTGGACATGGAAAAGGATAGCACGATGGAGTAGGAGCATGTGTGAAGCGTGCACTTCGTCAACATGAACTTGCTGGTAACTTTCACCATATATATATATGGAACATGTAGATATATTTTTGAAAAGATTATCTATATATATTTAAATTAAATTAAAAATTATTTTAAGTTCCTTGAAATTAATAGGTGGCAAATTGTGCCAACACATGTTTACTTGCAGGTAATGCTATATGGAATGCAAATGAAATTTTTGAATGGTGTAAAAGTCATTTTTCTGCTCGTAACTCAACATACAACACACGTTATTTTTGGGAAGTTACAAGTACATCTAGTCAAAATTTGTTAAAAAATCAAGAATTTCAAAGTTCAAGTGTACATGATTTTTAATTGAATTTACAGATATTGATCGATTAAATCCTTATAATTGTCAAGTAGTTCGTGGTATTAGAAGTCTACATCAAATCATGACAATGGGAGGTAGTAAGCCTTATGTAATTAATGTGAGAGAAAAATCATGTTTTTGTGATGATTTCATTGAGAACAATGAAAATATTGTTCAATGTGAGAATATAAGAGATGGTTATGTTTCACAATGGGAAATGAAACAATTAATATCAATGCCTCCTTTTGTTGAAGATGACAATGTCGATGTCTACGATCCTCTTTATTTAGCTGATTACGAACGTGTATCTGATTTAGTTGTTACAGGTATGGAAATTGATCTTAATTTAGTTAAATTTGATTTAAATATATTCCATGTTTAAGTAAGTTTTAAGTGCATGTGTTTAAATTAGTTAAAATTGATTAAAAATATATGGTGTGTATAGGAGATATTTTCATTGTTGTTGTAGATCTTGACAATGCGGAAGGTGTAGATTACTATTTACTAAGATGTATGCAACCAAAAAGCAAATTGGTGGAATTGATGACAGATGGTGATGGACAAGAGTATCCCATTGGATCAATCGTTATTCAAGGCACATATTATCAACAAATAAAGACATATAAAAATGGTATTTATTTTGTTGATTATATGCCAGGACAAAAGGTTCTACATTACAGTCACCTAGTTATAGCAACAAAAATAAATTTAGAAACTTTACCTAAAAAAGGATGTGCCAAACAAAAGTGGAGGTTGCCTATTGAAGATCATGAAAAAAATTTAGAGATAATTAAAGATAAAGAGGATCTAGATTTTATGTACCAGGAGCTTTAAGTTGTTTTTTGGATACACACGTGTGTACATACTCAAACTTTTTATAGATCGAGCTAGATCTATATATATAATTTATAAATTGATTGGAACATGTGGCATGATTTAGAATGGGTTTTTTCAAAGGCTTGGTCATAAATTTTTGAAATTTAATATTACCTTACTTGCTCACCTTCAAATTTTCAAGATCATGCATTTTCATATCCTAGTATGCATGTCACATCCTAGAAAATTATTATTTTCATCCTAAGAATTCATTAAAGATCACATGTTCTATCTAATAATCACCATTCTAATCTGAATCACATGTGAACTCATGTATAATCACGAACTCATTCTAATCCTAATATGAATAATCACCATTCTAATAGGAAATTATGCAAGAATCTATAGAGAAAAGGCCATGAGTATATATACATGTAAAAGAGGAGAAAAAGAGAACTAATAAAAATAACTCTAACCACCAAAAATAGGTGTTAATTACACTAATGGAAGATTTCATCCACCCTCATAAAGTATCTTATCCTAACAACATAAAAAATCCTAAAATATATATATATGAAAAATGCAATAACCCCAATAAAGGAAAATGTAAACCTACACTAACAAATGAGATCACAAAAGTTCACATAGAAAAGAGTCAGTGACAAAGTAAAGAATGAATTCAATCTATCTTAAGGTTTAGAATTATTTTGATAAATTATTATAAAATTTATGTATGATTATCCTTTAAATCCTTTAAGGATCAGTTCATCCTAAGCTTTGTAGAGATTGAAGTGTAAAGGATATTTAAAGTTACTCTTGTTAATTGTCCCAAATAACATGTTTCATTATTAGGCACACATAATCTAAATAAGAATCATAACCCTAGGACAAGTTTTTAATATTTTATCTAGAATCACAATAAACATTTCCAACAATAATAGAACCCTTCCTAAGTGATCATTTTGTGCTAAATTGAAGCATGAAAAACTTTATTTACACCCTTTAAATTTTTATTAAAAAGAATAATCCAAATTTGTTTTAACAAATGATTTTAATATCATCCAAAAGATCTTATTGTTGGCACAAAATGGTATTTTATCTAGCCACTTAGACTTCAGGACTTGTTCACACCTTATTCTTAATCTTAGGGTTTTTTTTTCTCAGTTCATAGGATTAAGACACTTGCCACTATTGCGTGAGCCTTATGGATTTTTCCTTTGTTAATTGTTACTCTTATTCACTAGATATTTCCATTTGATATTTAATAAAGTATTCATTTAATTGATTTACCTATTTATTACCCCTCTCTTAAATTACAAGTTCAATGCTTGTGTAGGAAGGATTTGGAGTGCAACATGTCTAGGAATTATTTTATCCTAACAACATGGTTTGTAGAAGATCTAGTATTATTTGTGTAAAGGTTACATTGTTATTTTTAGATGAAGTGTATTAGTGATACATGTGTATAACTTACAATTTATTTTTTATGATTTATTTTATTTAGTTTTGAATCTCTATAAAATAGTTGCTCATTCTGGACACTATTATGATGTAAGCTAGAGAACATTCAAAATCAATAAAAAGTAAATAGTGACCTAGATTCCATTTTTAGCAAAGTGCCTAAAGTTTGTAATATGGTATTTATATAGCTATAAGATCATTTTGATCTAAATATTTGATATGATTAGCTAGAGATTGTACCATACAACTGTATATATCACATGATAATTGAATACAAATTGTGTACATCATAGTTATACATGATCTAACTTAGTCAAGTTTAAGTAGGTAACTTGTAAATATAGATGTGTGTAACACTTGTGGGAGCAAACCATAATTTAAATTTAAATTTAAACCTGTACAAACTTGCTAAATAAATAAAACCATGTAATAATTTGCATGATGTAAATAGATGTTTAAGAAAGTGTTTGAAAACCATAATAATGCATGATAACAAATCTATGAACAAACCATCAAACATATAAAAACATGTGTGAATGTGATTTGTAATTCATAACAAGTGTACAAATATATACCATAAAACATAAAAATGTATACATAATGTGATGTATGTACATAAATCACAAAAAGTGCCTGGACAACATAATAATCTGATCTCAAAGAGAGGGAAATCTACTATGAATAGAATCATCAGATCTATGGCCCGATCCCTTGCTCAATATCTCCCTCTATCTCTCCCTCGATCCATGGACTAATCCCTCTCCTGATTCAAGATCTGTGGATCCATGTATCGATCCAAGCTCTCTGGATGCGTGTCCTGAGCCTCGTCCCAAAACCTGCATGTGTTCAAGTACGTGCACATGAAATTATCTAAACTTGAATATACATGTGTACAAACTTTCAACGTGTTCAAACATACAAATCGAGTACAATTAAATTTTTAAAATTATATTTAAAATTATTTAAATGTACCTCAGGTATGTGTTGCATGGGACCACGATCATGTGTGGATCCATGTCCTGATCCAACCTCTCTGGATGCGTGTCCTGAGCCTCATCCCAAAACCTATATGTGTTCGAGTTAGTGCACATGAAATTATCTAAACTTGTATGTACATGTAAAAACTTTCAACGTGTTCAAACTTACAAATCGAGTACTATTAAATTTTAAATTATATATAAAATAATTTAAATGTACCTCAGGTATGTGTTGCATGGGACCACGATCATGTGTGGATCCATGTCTCGATCCAAGCTCTCTGGATGCATGTCCTGAGCCCTGCATGTGTTCAAGTACATGCACACATGTATGAACTTTTAAAATTTAATTTAATTTAAGTGTGTGTACATGTACAACTTATATATATATATATAATATATATGTAAAAAAAATTATATAAATGTACCTCATTTGTGTGTTGTATGGGATCGCCATCATGTGCCAAATTTCCAAAGTTTGATAAATCACCATACTGCTTAAAAAATTTCACTTGTATGTGTCAATTTCAAACAAGAGTTAAACATCTTAAACATGTATCGTACGTATTTTTGTAGAACACAATCAAATGTATATATATACTATAAATTATTCAAGTAACTGACATGCCTGATTGAGGGCTATACCAATGTCACTAAGCTCATTAAAATGCAAGGACATCACAGGGGGATTTGTAGCATGTATAGTATCAGTGCCAAAAAGAAGCTGAGTATATGCACCATGGACAACATCAGCTACTGTAGTAACCTGAGCAACGTTATCTGTAACATCCTGACGACCTAGAAAAGATAAGGGATTGATAGGCTGCTTTGGAATATCCCCTGGAGTTGCCACCCCGTGGCTCGAATGTGTACGGTCTGGATATCGCTCTCTAATAAATTCATGTACATGATTGAGAGAGATCCCATGGTCCTCGTTGATAACCCGATATGCTGCTAGTAAATTTGAAACTAAGACTCTACACACATTACACAAAGTCATGTGGTTCATATGCTTGATATCTGAAGGAGTAGGTAGATCGGTACAAATAAATGGATCATAAGATGTTAATGTAGCATCTGTGGTAGGAAGGCTGATCCACGGGCATAATAAGTATCTACCAACTCGATCAGATGAAATCTGATCAATCTGTGTTGTAATAGAGGCAATGTTATCAATAATCTGGGATCGAGTAGAGCATGTTGTTGAATCCCCTGCTACTACCAATTCCACACGTTTTGGTAAAACCAAAAGTTTTGGGCCAACTAATGCCCTCTTATCCATAGGCGGTGGCAAACCTGGACGTCTAAATTGTGGTTTTTCATAAAAATAGCCTTTACCTTGGCCAGCATGCTTAGGATGAGATGTGTAGTCCACATCTATCTATAAATGAAATTTTGCATATAACTGTTTCACAAAAGATCCTGGTAGCTCATCATTGTGAGGCCATCTATGATAGGCTACCAACCATCTAGGGTATGTGAATGGTGCAACAAGAGGATCTACACACCTTGTAACCACATATCCTCTAATTCTATTTTGTCCTCTACAATGAGGGAACATGGTTAACACATTTTCAACTGAAACTAATTTGGTAACTTCTCTATAATTCATTGTGCCAGTAACACTCCTATCAAGAGACAAATAAAATTGCTCAATGCTGATCTCATCATAAGGGTTGAATGATTGAATCATCCCAATCATTTGATGAATCTCATCTCTAATAGTGACTAATCTATCTCGATTATCCAAATTGGGGGAGTTGTGAATTGTTTTCTCTAAACATTTTAGAGCATTGTTTAATCTAACAATACTATCCCGATATAAATTTGATCTATTTTGAGCCTCTTCACTAGAACAAGGGGAATGGTGAGATCCCTCATCGGCCATGATATATGTATCTATGTAAATGTTTAAATCTAGAGATTTGCATATCATTAAAATAAAATCTACACGAATAACACATAAAAGATAGATAAGGAAAGAAAATTATAAATTTCTACCATCAATTCATTCTAGAGATAAAAAACATAAAATTAACCATTAACTATATTCAAGAATCTCACAATAGCAATCAAGTAAATGTATATATATGTGTGTACATGTACATGTGTGTACGTGTGTATGTACGTGTATATATACATATATACATGTGCATGTGTGTATGTATGTATGTGTATGTGTTCATGTGTATATGTATATATACGTATGTATGTATATGTGTATATGTGCATGTATGCATGTGTATGTGTGTATGTATATACAAGTACATATACATACATATGTATGTACAGGTACATATACATACATATGTATGTACACATATACATAAATACACACATACACATATATATTCAAATTATACACATATATGTATACATACACAGACACATATACACATATATACACATATATATGCAAATTATACACATATATGTACATATACATACACACATACATATACACATATATACACATATACACACATGCGTACATGCACATATACACATATAAATACATATATACATACACATATGCACACATATGTACATACATACATACACACGTGCACATGTATATATATATATATATATATATATATATATATATGCATACATGTACATGCATACACACATACATACACATAAGGTAGTGCTAAACATATATGTTCATGAAGACCAAGTAAAGGAATCACACAAGTGAGTACTATAAACATAAATTAGATTGAATACCTGAATACACATAAGGTAGTGCTAAACATATATGTTTATGAAGACCAAGTAAAGGAATCACACAAGTGGGTACGATAAACATAAATTAGATTGAAGACCCAAATGAAATCATGCAAAACTAGTTCTATGATCTACTTGTACATGAAATCTCTAAGGGAATCATGCTTGAGTTTTAATGATGATACTTTACTTTTAATGCTTAGTAGACCACATCCTATTATTGTTGGATTGTTATTAAAATTGATGTGTCCTTATAATTTATTTGTTTGGTATGATTCCTTTCCCACCCCTTACTTGATCTTGTTGGTTACCTTGTCTTTTGTCATGATTCTATTTCTCTCTCATATTAATAATTGCATAAATGTATTATTTTGATGATGCTTTAGGTTTATTGTTTCCTAGATTTTGAATTTAGACCTATAATTATCTAGAACTAATTATTTAGTATGATGGTAATTTATCAATCATAATCTCTCTATGGTTAATGAATATTATCACTATGTGTTTATAGAGGGAGGTGATCTTCACGTGAATGGGGGAGATTAATTTTATCATTTAATTTGTGATAATTTTTAGCATGTAGTATGATCTATCATTATTTCATTTTGATATTGTTGATATTTTTTGTTTTAAAAGGGGTCATTTATTAAAGCTATGTTCAAATATCATAAAGTTTAAATAAGAGAAAAAAATGAAAATTCTTGTAATGGAAAAATTTAGGCAGTGATAGAAATTTATGGCTAGTTTAGGTGCCAAGTAATGAAAAGAGGAAGTTTTCAATCTAGTTTCACTTGACCGATGTAGTAGGGAGAAACATTATGGTTTTAGGTAAATGCCTATTATAGTTGAGGTAAGAAGGGAGAATTTGATCATATGAAGCAGAAGTTTGAAAGCAAACTGAAGATGACCTAAATCAAATTACTTTTCCCTTGCTTATAACATGCCAAAGCACCAATGAGAAAAAAAGGTAGAGACCAAAGCACAATTATTTTTGGGATTAATCCAACAAGAATAGATTTGATATATTTGTGGCATTACTTTCCCATCTACACATGAAATTTGGACCTATAAAGATTGGCCTATAATCTACTTGATTGATAAGGATGACTGTACCTAGGTTCTTTCTCTCCAATGTAAATTTATCCCTCTACTATTTAGTTCAAGTTTTGAACATAAGTTTTAATTTCATTTGTATGAGAAGATCTCCAAATCTTTAAACTCGATAAGTAACTAAATCAAGTGCAAACAACTTCTCATCCCAGAATCCAAGCAATAAATTCTCATCTTGTCTACTTGTGTTATATTTAACAATGTTCAATTGTGTGCTTATTGGTTTTCTCTTATAGCTAGCTCAAAACATAATTAGTTATACTTTGGAGTGTTAGATCAGGAGAAACAAGAAACAAGTTCTCTGAATTACAATCTCTGTATGCAGTATTATCAGTTGAGGACACTTATCTATACAAAAAATCAGCATGCACTTTGCAGGAAATTTCAATCATGATGATCAAAAAAAAAATCTTCCAAGAGAATCTTTACTCTGGAAAATACCAAATTGTACCGTACTCAAAAATCAAGTGCATTTCCTAGTAATTTTACATGAAAACATAATTCCCTATGTGATCTCTTTATAATTAACATTAAAAAATGTGGGCTTAAATGGATAATTATAAAGGGTGTTACAACATAATGGAGTCTAAGGGAGTCTGGTTTCACTTGACCCATCTTCTGCTTCATACTATGCATTTACCTTTCAATTTTAAAAGAAATATATATGATATATGACAGTCAAGTAAGTTTCAAGGCATTTATTTGTGAGAGATATTTCTTGTTTCAATCACCTTAGTAGGTTATAGTCTTGAAGGGGTCTCTCTTGTTTCTTTGTCATTGTCTTCATATTCCACATCAAACACCAATTTAAAATTCTTTGAAACTGATTTTATTTCATTGCAACAGTTGGAAACAATGTTTTCAGATTTACAACTATGTCAAATCTACTCTCAAGATGTCAAGGTCTGCAAATTTGATTATGTGATGATGAAAATTTGACTTGTGTAACTGTTGAAATCCTATGAATGACTTGTATGACCACTAGTATGTCTAGCAGTTGGGTAGTATTGTTGCAATGGGATATTGTACAGGCGTGGTTGCTATTAGGGTGGAATTAAATGAAGATGCAATAGAAAATAAGGATGGCACACTCAATGCATTTACAGGATCATTGCATAAAATGGACTATGCCATCCTTATTTTCTATAATATAACTTGCTAAAATCTAATCTTTCTTAATATTACAATATGAAAACAACATGGATTGTACTCAAGTACATAAACTACATACTTGATAAAACCCTCTGTTTTCATCATTTTTCTTCAAACCCTAACCGAAAACAACAAATTTCTCATTTATTTATTGAACAAAATTAATATCCCCAAATTCCAAATTCACTTCAATAGCAGAACTTGCTAAAATCAAAACCATTCACTATGCTTTGGAAATCCCCAAATTGCCATTCAAAATGTTTACCATTCAAAACGTAGTTACAAAGGAGAACCTGGGAGGCATTGCCAACAAAATGGAGCTGAAGTGGGTCGTTGTCCAAGCTTTGTACACAGGTGCATTCGGCTGACCCTGTTTCAATAGAACAACATTCGACCGAACGTGCCCAAATGAATGTGGGCCTCTTTGTTTTCTTTTTTTTTCCTAGTTCCAGTTGAAATATTTTCGGGCGAATATGTTTCGATCGAAATCCATTCGCCCGAAAGGGGGGTGCCACGTAGGCACCATATCACTGGCACTTGGTTTCGGCTGAAACATATTCAATTGAAACGTATTCACTCGAAATCTATTCAGCTGGAATTATTTGTTAGGCCAAAAGTGTGACACACTATTGTGCTTTTACCTGTATATTATTATTGATCAATAATATTTGTCTTTATCCTCTAATAAAAATTAAACTATTCCTTACTGCTCAAGTAAAGAAAAAGCATCCAATAGAAAAAATTGCAACATATGTCAATAGAATATAACGTTACAAACAAATCAAATGGATTGGTTTTTTAATTTTTTTTACATGGAGATTTGTATTAAAGTATTATGGCTCTTAAATAAATGTGAAAATTCAATAGATAAAATAATGAGATTTAATTAGAATTTCGATACATATAAGTTTTGATAAATAGTTATAAATGATTTGGATTTCTAGATATGAATACTAAAAATAATGAAACAAATATCATGAAAATTTACATATTTAAATTATAAGAAAATGTTAAAGTTTTTTTTTGGGGGATTAGATAGATATATACTCTTTATTTTTAAATTATAGTTAATTAGAATATTATGGATTATATGTTTAAATTTTAGGTAAGTTGTTCTCAATAAGGAACATGTTTGTCTTTATATAGTAGATGACAACATTATAAAGGAACATACATCTAAAATTATAAATTGAGTTTTTACTAAACCATCATTACTAAGAAAATAATCTTTAATCTTTATATTTTGAAATTAACATCAAGAGGGACCATATATTTAACTCATAAATCTTCCTTGAATGAATATGAGAACAATATTTAATTTTATAAAATTTGAAACTAACGCTACCTGCATCTAAGAGAAAGCTATTTGAGGTTCATGGAAGTATGTTACAACTAGGAGAGAGAAATACACAAGATTATATATTTAAATTATTGGAAGGTATAATGTAAGGCAATGAAGGGTTTAGTTCTTCAAATTTTAACACTGAAGAAATTCCATGTAGGTGTTCTCTTCTATTGATTAATATGTTAAGTCTATTTAAAATTTGTTAGGATTGTAATGTACAAAGTTTAGCAATTATTTGGGTTAAGTGTTAAATAAATGTGAAAATTCAATAAATAAAATAATGATATTTAATTAGAATTGTGATACATGTAAGTTTTGATAAATAGTTATACATGACTTGGATTTTTCTATATATGTATTCTAAAAATAATGAAACATATAATCATACAGAATTATATATTTAAATTATAAAAAAAATTCAAACATTATTTGTTTTGGATTGGATAGATATTTAATCTTTGTTTTTTAAATATAGTTAATTATAATATTAAGGATTACATGTCTAAATTTTAGGTAAGTCGTTCTCAATGAGAGGCATGTTTGTCTCTATATAGTAGATGATAACATTATAAAGGAACATACATCTAAAATTATAATTTGATTTTTGAATAAACCACCAATAATAAGAAAATAATCTTTAAGCTATTTAAAGTTTATGGAAGTATGTTACATCTAGGATAGAGCTTTATCATGGGAAATTCCCATTCCTTTGATTTTGTGAGGTTAACTATTATATAAAGGATTATTTAGTTTTACTCATTATTAAACTCTTGGTGTATGTTTAATGTTTTTTTAAATATTGTCATTAGTTAACACTAGGTACACTCTCAATTTTATTTTATTTAGGAATGGAAAACTTTGGTCAACTTGATGACATCATTGACATACCCAATACTGATGGGTCATCCTACACTCCACTTGGATCACATCCCTCTACCAGTTGGGTTGGACCTCCTCCAAGTGTCATTCAAGAGTTTGCATGTGATGTCACCATCAACTGCTTTGATATTGTGCCGAAAATAAAACTTGTTCCATACATACATAATGTATAGGAGAATAAAATGTTATCAATTCAAACCACACTCGAATACTTCCACAGAACTTGTGACACATTGGCTTCATTCCACACTTTTCTACATAAGATGCACGATGATGCTCACTACAGACAAGGCGTTGCTTCGTACATCCATCTTGCATTCCTGAATTATATGAACAATGTTTGGAAATAATTTTGTTTTCCATATGTGCATATGTCATCCACTTTTGTATTGGGTATATGAGTACTACTAACTATGTATTTTTTGTACTTTTCTTGGTGGAAGTTCCTATGATAAATGCTCTTTTCCTTGTCTTACAAACAAGGCAGTTTGCCTTTCACTGGAACTATACTTCAAAATTCCTTCGCTACTATGTATTTTGTATATAATCCATATCTATGTAAATTGTATGTGATACTCTAATAGCATTATGTCCTCTATGAACTATTTGTATGTTTGGTTTACACTTGTAGATTTTTGGGTGGAAATTATTGATTCTTTCCTTTAATTCTTCATTTTTTACACTTTATGCCATCAAGTACCAACAATGTTTTAATCCTAAACTAATTCTCCAAAAACAAAAACAAAAAATTTTGTTTACACATTCTCATTCTTTCTAATACAAATGGAAAAAATAAAACTTTGTTTTATTGTAGTTATGCATGTGTTTTTTTTTCCAACTCAAAACATACACATAAATAAAACATGTTGGAGTTATCTATTAGAATATATACATCTAATTTGTCAATCAATAATTGACACCCTTACACGTATAATTTTTCAATGGTCTGTTGAATTTTCTAACCCTTATTTCCATTACAATCAATTTTAGATGAACCCATTATTCATTTAAAATTTCAAAATTTGTAAAATAAAATGTAAGTTGCTTTGCATTGAAACTTGTCTTTTCTTAAAATAAATATTTGGCCAATCTACCCTACATAAAAACAATAATTAACTAAACCATTTTTTTGTTTTGTTAGTGACTTATGTGCAAAACCTTTTTTGTGCTTGCTTTCATCCATGGGATCAATTCTTTTATAGTTTGATAAATCCTTGTACAAACCACAATACAATCATTACCTACAGGTATTGTTATGCCTTGCATAACCACCCCATCTTTTGCTTTGGTCAAAATGGGTCCCCCTTGTTGTTTTTGGTCCTTTGTTGTTGTTCTTATTAAATTTTGGACTCATTTTGTTTCCAATACTTTTATTTTATTTTCTAGTCTACTGGGATCGGAACCGGAACTGAATCGGGTTCTGAAAGTTCTTTTGAGGCTTGTTTTGGTTCCCATCCTGACAGTCTTTTCTTTTGCTTTCTTTTTTGTTTTTAGCGAAACTGGACTTGGAGTAGGTATTAAGTTGGTCATTATCAAAAATTGCAAAATCATAATATATTCCACCCCCACCTCCGCTATTTTTATTTATGCTTTAGTCTCTATTTTTGTGTTTAGTTTTATTGTGTTGCTCTTTTACTTTACTTTTTATGTTTGGTTCTGCTTAGTGTTTTGTTGACGGAGTTGGGATTGGAATGGGAATTAAGTTTGGAAATTTCATAAATTTTGAGAATTACTTTCTATTTTGGTTCCACCTCCGTCGCTTTTTTATCGTTGACTTTTTGAATAAAGTGGCACTATAGAGAAGTGTTTGTTCTCTCATAGTTCTGACTCCGCCTTAACTACGCTTTCATGCATCAATGGTAGTTGCTTGTGTAGGTAGAAATCAACATTTTTTACCTTCATTAAGGGTTAAGTGAATCATTATTACTATTATTAAGAAATCAAAGAGCATGAAACAACAGCAGCAAAGTTCGTTTTGAGTAAATTGATTGAGAGAGAGAGAGAGAGGATATCATGTGCGAATCATTTTAGAGGGTTAGCTCAGGTTTGTTTGCGTTTGAGGTAGGTTTCTTATCTTTGTTGTTCTTTGTTTATTTACTATAGTGTTTGTTGTGTTTTACTTTATTTTTTCTCGTGTTTTCAATCATTTTGTTTTAAGGCTAATCTATGATTATTGATATGATTGAATGAGTAGGTTCTTGTTTTGTCTCGTTTGTTTTACTTTACTATTTGATTTCTTGTATTGTTGTGGTTTCTTTCTTTTTTTGGGCATAGTCGCTTTCACGTCTTAATCATGATTGCGTCGTGTTGCTTTTGGTTTGCAGTAGATTAGATTAGATTAAGGGTTTTAATGGTGTTTGTTAAAGTTAGAGATTTACAGTGAGTTAGGGTAGATTAAATTTATTGTTTAATTAGGGTTTTGTCATGTGTTTTGATCTAGTAAAATGGCTAGGTTTAAACCCATGCCCTAGTTTTATCGGGTTTGTTAGATTAAGGTTTTCTATCGCTTGATGATCAAAGTTAAAAGATTTAAATAAGATTTCCTAAGTACAGTCGTTCCCCATGGTCATATGGGTGTAGAGTTTTAAAGCCCCTTTTTCATTTTAAGTGACCTCAATTTTAATCATGAAGTTATGTGTTAAATGAATAAAATTATTTGATGACGTTATGATTGGCTTAGGCGGAGGCACGATCGAAATCGATTATGAACTTGAAAAATCTCGTGTTTTTTACAAAAGTTACTGATTCTGTTTCCATCCCGTTTCTGGCTCCGCGTGTAATAGAAGTCTTCTTTGAAAAATAACGATAACCTAGACGGAAGCAGAGGCACAATGGAAATTGGATATGAAAATATGAAAATTTGAAGAAATTCAAATCCCTTTTTCATTCCAATCTTGATTTTGATTCCCATCCCAAGTCTGACTTCGAGGTCGTTCATTATTAAGTAGAGTATCTATATCGGTTTTAGTTCCGAGTCCAACAGTGTTGTAAAAGAGATTGTTTTTAGGTTGAGGTTTTTGTCTGGTTCCGCCTCCGGTAGGTGTGATGTTTAAATCATGTTTTATGATGATATCTAAAGATCTAATTAGAGGTTTGCTTGCAGGAGAATTGAAAGATGTCAGGAACATCAGGAGAGGCTACTCGAAGGAACCAACCGGCTGGGACATCAAAGACAACACCAAAAATAAAGAAGGTAAAGCCAGAACAGTTGCCTTATACATTGAGGTATGATCATAGGAACCCGATGGTGAAGGTGAGCAAGGTGGAATCAAACTAGTCGGATATCACGGATACCAATCTGGGCCAGTACAACTTTGCAGAATTACATGAAGAAACCTTTGCTGAACGAGAAAATCTAACTGGAAGGACATAAAGGATTGTTGATTCTGGCTTGGCACATATTATTGTGTTCCCTTTATCAGTTTACTGTCCGGATTTGATATTAATAGTAGCCAGTACTTACAATCCTACTACAAGACTATGCATGGATTTGCAGAATAATGTGATTGTTGACCTTGCTCCTGAAATGTTCCAAAGTATGTTTAGTGTTCCTATCCCAAGAGCTTGGTATAGCTAAATGAAGCAGAGACATTGGAGAAATATAGCAAGTATAAGACTCCAATAAGTCTCACTTAAACAGAAAATGGTTAAAAACAAAGAAGAAATCCTTGAGCAAACTTGCAGACCAACCTAACAGGGCAGATTTCAAGAAGGAAATATCTAATTTGATATTGATGTTGTCCAGAGTGTTTGGGAAGAGGGATACCTTTCATTTCAAGGAATGGATGTTTCATTTCATTCAAATAATCTTAGAGGGTGACCATCAGTTTGATTGGTCAATGATTTTTTCTGATGTCATACATGATCAGCTAGCAAGGGTCAGGCAAACTAAATCTT
The DNA here is from genome assembly GCA_007115665.2 of Sequoiadendron giganteum. Taxonomy (NCBI): domain Eukaryota; kingdom Viridiplantae; phylum Streptophyta; class Pinopsida; order Cupressales; family Cupressaceae; genus Sequoiadendron; species Sequoiadendron giganteum. Next base: position 802,902,697 of record CM021102.1, read on the forward strand.
TCTTCATGACTTCTTATGTAGTTTATGCAGCAACAAGATTGGGGATTTTCCCAGGTTTCAATAAAATAGGCATAATGGGAGCCTTGGATGGGCTGAAGAAGGTATGGGAACATTATGATCAGTTATCTCCTCAAGTTGCTGAGACTCATTTTAGAAGAGTCAATGATGCATTTTTATATGTGATCATCAATCAATTAAGTGGAGATGCAAGATACCAGTTAAGTCAAGAAGCTATGGCTTTTATTGCTGAATAGGGACGTTGGTACATCCATTACCCCAAATTTACATACTTCAGGTTGGCTAGTTTTGAAGTTCATCCACATTTACTTCCAAGCTGGTGCAATAACAAGATAGTGCTTATGGAGTTTGTATATCAAGCTATCGGAGTTAATGATCGGTTTGGGATTAAGCATAAAACTGGATGTCATAAATTTCCCATGAAGTTGGGTGAATATAGTTGTCAACACTTGAAGGGAGCAAAGGTGGTTTGTAATGAGTTGATATAATTCAAATTGGGATTGTATACAGCTCGTAAGTATTTTGATCCAAAGAAGAAGATGTATGCTTTATTTCCTTTAGTATTCACTAGGCATTTCAACTTGTTAGAAGACTTTTGGAGTGATCGGTAGAAGGAGAATGATTTGAGGAAGAAGAACTATGAAAGATTGTCGGTTGCACTTATGGCAGAGTTAGGGGTTAAAGAAAATATTCCTAACACGTTGGTGGATGATGGAATTGTATTGGATCCTTCATATGAAGCTTTAAACATTAGCACCAAGAGCTTAGATCCAAATGACTGGGATGCTGAAGAAATAATTGACATCAAGAAAATTGGAAGGACAGTTTTGGATAGGAGTATACAATGGTTAATGATGAGAACTCAAGCTCCTCAAGGACCAATCCTTAAAAAGGGTAAAGGACACAAGAGAATCAAGAGAAAGACACCTCCCAAGGAGCCATTAGAATTCCTTCCTCCGGACATTGAAGAAATAGAACTCGAAGTGGTAGATGATGAAGAAGGAGCACCAAAAGGAGATGTTCTAGTAGGATATGTTGTTTCTACACCTACCTTAGGTGAATCATCCATACAAGTCCCACTTACAAGGAAGAAAAGTAAAGAAGTACAGGAAGGAGCACTTCATAGCATGGCTGAAACTGCCAAGGGAAAATAGGTAGAGGAATTTTTGGAAGTTGAGACAGATTCAGATGGGACTCTATCAGAGAAAGATTTTCAAGAAAACATGCCTCTAAAGGAGGATATTGAGTAGATATTAACACAAGAAGATCAGTGGAAGTTGTTTGAAGCTGCTACAATAGATTATAATGCAAGGGTTGTGGTGGAGAAACAAAAGGAAATAGAAGCTAAGGAAGTAGCTGATGAGGTGGAAAACCAAAGAAAACAACAAGAAAATGAACTCAAGATCAAAGAAGACAATGATAAATTGGAATTGATACAGAAAATTCATGATCTTGAAGAGGAAAAAGCAAGTATCCATAGGCAAAGAGAAGTTTTAGCTACCAGACTAAAACTTGCAGAAGAAGCTCGACAGAAAGAGGAAGAAGCTGAAAGTTTGAAAAGGAAAAGAGATGCTAAAGAGTTAATAAAGAAGTAGCAAGTTGAAGAAGAAAAGGAAAAGCTAGAGAAGCTCGAGGCCTTAGAAGCAGAGAGGTTAGAGAAAGTGAAACAAGAGGCTTTGGAAAAAGAGAGATTGGAAAAAGAAGCTCTAAAGAGTCAAGCGAAAGAAGAGGAAGAAAGGAAAAGAAAAGAACAAAATGATAGAGAAGAGGTTGAGAAGTTGGTGCAGATGCATATGTTGCAAGAGCAACAAGAGAAAGCAAAGGTTGAATCTCAAATTCAGGTAGATTTTCAGCCACCCTCTATAATTATTGCTTCCTCTTCCATGATGACTGCTGCTTCAAGTGCTCCTACTTGGTTGAAGTTAGATTTGCAGAAAAGGGAAAGAACGTCTCCAGAACCTCTCAATAGGGAGGATATGATGAAGGGGATTGAGCAGGAAAGGCCTAAGAAGAAGGCTAAAACTCTACATTCTACCTGATTCATAGACAAAGGGGAAATAGTTATTGAGTGTGCCATGCCGATGATAGAAAAGGAGGTAGGGGATATGCAGCTAACAGACTATCAGTTGAGTACGGTCAATTTGGGAATACCCACTAGAAGTCAGCAGATGATTTTGATTGATGTAATGGCTTCAACAAATAAATCAAGAATGATAAAGGATAAGCAATAGAAGGTTGAGCTTAAAGCTCAATTGGATCAGTTACATTCATTCTTGAAGAGTGTCTCCTCTCCAAGGTCACAACAGGTAACAGCCATTAAAACTCCAGTTTTGTTGAGCAAAAAGGAGGTAGATGATTTGGTACAAGTTAGAGGTAAAGTAGAGATGGTAGATAGGTGGATAGACAAATTGAACCAAGAGGTAGGTGAGGTTTTAGTGAAAGGGTTTAAAGCCTACAAGGATGCAAAAGGATTGATAAAAGAGATGCATCAATACATTGAGGCATCAAAAAAACAAGAAGAAGAGTATAAGGAATATAGTCAAAAGTTAGAAAAGGTAAGTGCATTGCCTCTAACAACTCTTCTAGAACAATCTATACTTTAGGAAGATAACAAATATTTTATGGAAAAAAATTCTCGCATACTTTGGTTTAGGACTGGCTTTTTGAGTAAACACAAGGATGAGATTCAGGAAGCAATTAATAATTCGACTGAGCAATTGGAAGAGTTGGAAGCAGTCATGGCCATAATTGTGGATGTTAATGTAATGATAAAAGATGGCATGCCTTTGAGTCAGGTTAAGGAGAAATGGAATGAAAGATTCAAAGGACTCATGCAGGAAAAGGATGATGGAGAAGACTTGGTAATAGATCGACTTGTAGAAATCAAAGAAGAGATAAAAGTTGCGGAGAGAGAATTAATAAAAATAAAGAGTATGAGGGAATTTTTTGTGACTGAGTTGTATCAGATTAAGTTTGAAGATAGCTAGATTGATGGGCCAGAGATAGATACATTACAGCAAATCTTCACCAGTTATGACGAGTTTATTGCGGATCCAGCTTCACATGCATGAACCCTTGCATGCATGATGTTCTCCTTCTTTGCATGTAGGATGCAACACTGATAGCTTTTTGAGCGCATGATTTCCTCTTCTCTTCTATCTTCTATTTTTAGGTTAAATTGAAAGTTTTAATGTAAGGACTCAAGATCAAATTGATCTGAGTTTCCAAGGAAGTTTAGTTCCTAAAAAGGTGGAATGCCTAAAATAAAAGTAGAGTTTGAACTTTTGTATATCTATCAATACTTGATGGGTATCATATTGTAAAGGTCGGCTAATTAAGAATAGAAATTGGCTTACCTAATGCTAGGAGATAGAGTTTTGTAGTGATCATTTTGGAGATACATTGTTACTTGATCTTTTTACAGTTAATAGAATTACAGGTTTTGCACAATATAGAGTTCAGATTAAGTCATTTTATTTGATAAGGCTGATAAGTTATAATCCATCTGAATGCCAGTGATTGGGCTGAAGCATGATAGTTTCTTATGTGGTGAAAATCATTAGAAGAAACCAGATTTAAAGGTTATCTTGTTATATTGTCATTGAACTAAGTTTATTGAAGTTTGTTGATCTATAATCTTGATGATGAATGAATGTGTGTTGTTCTAAAAATCCTTGAAGTATTTGTGAGATGTAAGTGTGAAATTAATTAAGCACCTAAAATGTATGCGACGGTATAGGTTATCCTATAGATTGTGTCATCTTATGGTTTTCTTGATCTGATTGGAAGAACATTCATTATTGAAGATATATGTCCGAACATTAGATAAAGTTGATTCAAATTTACTGGTTACCACTTTGTTCCATCTTTTTCTTTTGTTTGAAACCCCTTTGGTTACAAGAACCATCCTAATAAAAATAGTCATTGGTTGAATCGTTTGTTACCAGCACAGGCCCCTTGAACATTACAGTTGCATGAACCGATTGAGTGACACCAGATAGTTGAGAACCAACTACTAGGACCTTGGGAGTTAGACTACTATATGTTGTCTTTCTTTTTCAGGAGAAATAGAGTAGAAATATTCTTTTTTAATGTTGTTTGTGTCATTTTAACCATCAACAGAAGTTGGTGCTAGAGGGAGGGCCTGAAAAGACAAGTTGGCTCGCATAGGGTCATTCTCACTGGACAAATACAGAAGGATTCTCAGATCTTCTACTAATCCTAAACCATTACAATAATTACAAGCCTCAGTTAGACCAAGACCTGATGCTCATAGGGTTTTGCTACCTACACTGCCACCACCGCTTACTCCACCTAGATTTTCTCCAAATCCATCTACACCACCACCAATTCCACCTACATCATCACCTCTAAATAGGCCTATGTTGCCACCAATTCACCCCACATCACCACCTATCCAACTAATCCCACCAATGGCATACTTTGTGAATAATCCCTCCCTGTTAGGGACTATTCCTGGGGGATTCCATGATTTACCAAAGAACCTAGAGAAGTTTTGTCCAAAATACATGCATGGAGAGTCAAGAAGTGTTGAAGAACATATACAAGCATTCAAAGATGCTTACACAAGAGCTCAAGTTGCTCACCAAGATGTGGTATGTAGACTGTTTCCCTATTGTTTGGGTGACATGGCATATAATTGGTATCTAAATCTGCCTTAGGGATCTATCCTGGGCTGGACAGATTTGGAAAATGCTTTTATTAATCAATTCAGGGTTTACGTTGATCTTGCAATATTATATCACCAGTTTTCCACCATAAGGAAAGAACATCATGACCCATTGCCTTTGTTTAACACTAGGTTCCAGAGGATGTATCGTAGGCTATAAGAGCCTTACTTAGTACCAGAGGGTATGGCTATACAAGCATATTTAAGAGTTGTTGATCCTTTGATTGGCCTATTCTTGCAAATAACTTATCAACCCGATGAGATTGACTCACTATCTAAGATTCATCATTTGGCTATTAAATTGCAACAACAGATAAGTCTGCAATCTGGAGGATTAGGAGCAACTCTTCCTCCAATGAATTATCAGATGCCTAATACACCATTATACAATACTATCCCAAGGATGTCATATTCCAAATATGGACCAATATCTAAGTTGCAAGCTCCACCCACGGTGGCCTTCTTTAGCAATGGTGTCCAAGATTCCTCACATCAACCATTACAATAGCAATCTCAACATCAACCACAACAAGGGGGAGGACCAACCCATGTCCATTCCCCAACCATAGTCCAAAATGTGCAGAATGAACAAACTGTTCAACTCACAAGTGAGTTAGAGACTCTTAAAAAGACTCTTTCTCAGATGTCAAATGGCATGGCACAACTAAGACAAAACCCTCCCAATAATCAAAACCAGAGTCTCAACAATCAGGGAAGTTATAATTATCAGGGCAATTATTCTAACCAGAATCAGAACACCAATAGGAATTTCCAAACTCAGAACTCCTCAAATCAGAATTATCAAAATCAGAATAGAGGATATAATCAAAGGTTCAACAACAACAACAATAATAGGTAGTGGAATATTGGACCTAATAATGGGGGAGTTCCTCATAATTATCAAGCAGGTGAAGAAAGATAGAATACTACGAATGTTGTTGATTTGAATTTTATGACAAATTGGTGTAGGTTGCATGATAGAACAACCCATTCTAAGGTCAATTGCCCAAAAATGGAGAAGATGGTGAAAATTGCACAGGCTAATGCCCATCCTCAAGCAAGAAATTCCAATCAGGGCAATGGGTCAGTCAACACTGCCATGACTTATGAAACCATTGAAGAAAAATATCAATTCCCTATGCAAGGAGAGAATGAGCTAGAGGAAGATGTTTATGATGCTCAAGCCTTCCAATCTAAGGGTGGCCACTTTCTAAGAAATTAGAACAAGGGGCCATTCACAACATCTGCACCCCCAAATAACATGGTTCCACCAAATCAGAATGCAGATAATAATCCACCCCCACCAAAGGGACCTTCTAATTCTTAGAACATAGGTAATCAACCTTCTTTTCCTAAGTACCAAGTTAGGAATGATTCAGAATTTGACTTTGTTGCAGAATTACAAAGGTAGAAGACATCACTATCTTTCTTTGATATCATGAAGTTGTGCCCAGCTCAACAAGAGGTGGTATTAAAAGCTTTGGAAGAGGCAGATTGCCTAAAAGGGAAAGGTAAAGTGACTCCCACAAAGGAGACCAATGTAGCAATGTATAAAGGTAAGACCAGTACTCCACCTTTCTTGTTAAGTTTGAGAATCTTTGGAAAGAATCTACACAATTTTTTATTAGATTCTGGAGCATCAGGGAATGTTATTCATTTTTCAATTTGTAAGAAGTTAGGATTGAGTTCTATCCCAACCAACAAAATGGTCATTCAGTTTAATAAAACCGAAGTCCATGTTGTAGGTGAGTTGAAAAATATGCATTTAAAGGTTGGATTAGACCCAAGGATCCAAACTTATATAGTTATTCAAATAGCTAATATCCCAGAAACATATGGTATGCTCTTAAGTCGAGAGCTAATGAAAAGCATAGGAGGATATTTATCTTTGGATTTCTCGCACATGTGGTTACCATGGAAAGGAGTTGCCACTCAGATAAGAATTGAAAGTGAACCTAGACTCAAACACATGATTATAGAGTATGATACTCCAAATGAAGTAGTGTTCTTTGAGACTGAGATAGGTGTTTACAAACAAGACAAAGTCCTTACTTTCTCTGTAGTTAGTCTTAACGATACATTATCCTTAAATTATAGTGATTCAATGATTCACATCAACCAGTAAGTTCTAATAAGTAAATTGCAACAAGATAGGCTAGTTTTAGGAATAGAAACTGATTTGAGTAGTTTACTACTTCCTAATTGGTGTAGAATACACTATCATAACCATTCAGAGTTGACATGCCAGTCATGCATAGATATTCTAAGGCATGTAGATTTTCTGAAACAAAAATTTCAAGAGGGAATTGAGACTCCCATCAATGAGTTTTCCTTTCAAGCTAAGGATGCAACTATTCTTACATGGGTCAATATTTCTCCGGAGGAAGTTTCCTTACCAGTAGAGCAGACTCAGGTCTTAGGGTTTTCAGATCAAGAAGAAGTGGGAGTATCTCAGTTTCATTTCAATACCCCTACTCTGAATGCTTTACCAATACCCAAGGTCTTAATCAAAGATGAATTAGATGATAAGATAACTCAAGAGAGCATTCAGGAGATAACTGTTGAACAAATTGGGAATATAGGAGAACCTTCAACTGAGCCTGGCCTTAAGATGATTGCTAATGATCAACAAAAGTCCAAGCCACCATATGTCAGAAATAACAAACTCCCTGTTGCTTTTAAAAAGAAAGAACTCCCAACCAAAGATCATCTGTGGACTCTTAAATTTGATGGTTCTAAATCTAAGGTAGGAAGTGGAGCAGTAATTGAACTAACCAATCTGAAAGGAAAAACTTACTTTGCTTCTTATAGATTACAGTTTGGTTGTACTAATAATGTAGTAGAATATGAAGCACTTGCAAGAGGGCTCATGTTTTCTCATAAGATGAAGGTAACTACTCTTACAGTAATGGGAGATTCTGAGGTAATTGTGAAGCAGGTACGTAGCCAATACACATGCCATAACAAAAGATTGGTTGAATATAGAAATAGGATTTGGAATTTAATAGAAGATTTTGATGTCTTTGGGATTACTCTCATTCCAAGGGAAGCAAATCAAATAGCAGATGCTATGGCTATTACAGCAAGTACATTAGACCCTATGCAAGATTCAAATCTAAAGAGGTTTTCTGTGGAGTTGATTTCAGTCCCTGCAATTCCTGACAATGTTAGAAACTTTCAGGTGTTCAATGATGATCAACATATTTTGGAATTTTTAGAGAGTTCGGATGTATTTCAACGACAGATAATTGATGACTCTGACAGAGATCGAGGAGATTGGAATCCAAAATGTGACAATCCAGAAGGAATAATGGATTTGAAGAGCAATAACATCCCAAAAGGGATTATAGCATTGGAAAGGATATTTCATTCAGATCCACGAGCTTATCAAAGAATACCTAAAAAGAGTGAGGGAGGCAAGTATGAATCCGTTAATTTGGCTCACTCAGGGGCAGAAAGGAATGTTATGTTAGGGAAAACTTGCCCTTAGGAGATTAAGGACGAGATAATCAGAGTCTTGAAATAGAATATTGAAGCAATTGCTTGGAGCTATGATGACTTGAAAACTTTTGATACATTTGTCATCACACATATAATTCCTCTTAAGCCAGAAGCCAAGCCGTTTCGCCAAAAGCAACGCTCGGTCAATGCATTAATTGAGCCCCTGATTCAGAAAGAGGTGCAAAAAATTTTGGCTGCAAGAATAATCTTTCTAGTTAGACATTTTACTTAGGTGGCTAATCTAGTTCCTGTGAGGAAGAAGAATGGTGAGAATAGATTGTGTGTGGAATTCAGAAATTTAAACAAGGCCTCTGAGAAGGACAACTATCCATTACCTTCCCTTGATGAAGTATTGCAAAAGGTCAATGGATCACAGATGATGTCCTTCTTGGATGGATATTCAGGATATAATCAGGTCCTTCTAAGTCATGAAGATAGGATGAAGACGGCTTTCACTACAAAATGGGGCACATTTTCCTACAGAAGGATGCCATTTGGTCTAATCAATGCTAGTGCTACCTTTCAGGGGGCAATGTATGTAGCTTTTAAAGATCTGATAGGGAAATGTATCATCATCTATGTTGATGATTTGACTATCTTCTCTAAGAATAGAGAAGACCATGTTGCTGATTTAGAAAAAGTGTTAAAGAAATGCATCAGTTATGGTGTTTCCCTTAACCCAAAGAAGTGTGTATTTGGAGTTTATGAAGGAAAGCTCTTAGGTCACATTATATCAGAAGAGGGGATTTCCATAAATCCTGATCAAGTAGAGGCCATTTTGAAATTGACAAGGCCAGGAAGTAAAAAGGAAATGAGATCTTTCTTTGGAAGGATTAATTTTGTCAAGAAGTTTGTAACAGGGTTTGCAGAGATTGTCAAACCACTCAATGAAATGATGAAGAAGGATGCAAAAATTGAATGGAGCGAAGAGGCCAAGTGTGCTTTCATGCAGATTAAACAAGCTATATCTGAGGCACCTATTTTAACAAGCTCAGATTATCTAAAACCCTTCTACCTTTATTCTTTTGCTTCAGAACATTCATGTGCAACAATTTTGACATAGAGAAGAGAAGAGAACGAGGAGAGGCCGATTGCTTTTATGAGCTCTCCCTTTAAAAATGCAAAAGTAAGATATTCATCATTGGAAAAACAAGCCTTTGCATTGGTCAAAGTAGTAAAGAAGTTTACACATTACATAATCAGAAGCCAGGTTATGGCCATAGTTCCAGATCTAGTTGTAAAGTCCCTCTTAATGCAAAGTGAATTAGGGGAGAGAAGAGGGAAATGAATGAAAATCTTACAAGAGTTTGACCTAGAGATTCATCCAATGAAGCTTGTCTGAGGTCAAGGTTTGTCAAAGGTAGTGGCTGAAGTGGATAGAAGTATAACTTGCCAATGGTACACTATTCAATCATTCACGAAAGATCCCTGGTATGCAGATTTAGTATTCTTTCTCCTCAATAATAAGTGTCCAGAAGGGATGAATGATACTCAAAGGAGAGCATTGAGGATGAAGAGCACCCATTATATGCTGAAAAGGGGATCAATCTATAAGAAGAATTTCCAAGGGATCTATCTACGCTGCTTGGATCAGCAAGAAGCTAAACATGCCATAAATGAATTTCATGGCAAACACGGAACAGGGCATGGATCAGCTGAGGCTTTGGCACATCAGATTTTAAGGTCAGGCTATTATTGGCCATATGTGTTTAGAGATGCACACCAACACTGCAGGACATTTCATGTATGTCAAACCTCTGCACCTAGAGAATGAAATCCTGCAATGCCCCTACAACCAGTATATGAGGTAAGGCCATTTGCTCAATGGGAACTTGATTTTGTAGGTGTGATTAATCCAAATTCTTCTTCAGGAAAAATTTATCTTGACTACAACTGATTAATGCACAAGTTGGACGGAGGCACAACCTTGCAAGAATAGCACCACAGAGGTGGTCATCAATTTTTTAACTGAAAACATCACAACCAAGTTTGGTGTTCCATTTGCTCTGGTATGTGATAATGGCCCTACTTTTTCTTCTGCTGAGTTTATTTCATGGGCATATGAGCATAAGATTGTGTTAAAATATTCTTCCAATTGTTATCCTCAGGGGAATGGAGTGGCTGAGTCCAAAAATAAGAACTTATTGGAAGTTATCAGGAAATTGCTAGAAAATAACCCTAGGGACTGGCACACCCAGTTGAGATTTGCCTTATGGGCAGATCGAACCCGAATCAAAGTAGCCCTAGGGAATTCACCCTTTAAGTTACTCTATGGCCAAGATCCAATCTTTCCCATTCATTTACAAATACCTGTTTTGAAGTTCATGCAGGAATTTTATTCTAAGGATGATAGGATTGAGGCTAGACTACTTAATTTGTTAAATATGGAAGAACAAAGAGATGCTACTTTGCAGCAATTCTCTAAACATTAATCTATTGTTAAACGTTGGTTTGACAAAAGAGCCACGATAAAAGCTTTTAGAATATCAGATCTTGTGTTATTATGGGATAAGGCTAAAGAAAAGAAGGGAGATCACCAGAAGTTTGATAGACTTTGGTTAGGTCCTTATCAAGTAGCTGAAATCTTAGGTGAGAACGCTTTTCATTTGAGTACCTTAATAGGAGAGTTTGGTCCATTACCTGTTAATGGTCAGTTTCTCAAGCACTATTTTGGTGCATAGAAGGTTTGATATTTTTGAAGGAGAATGTATTATACTGTATCATATGTAATTAAGTTTTTGGTTTTTTGTTTTATTTTTGTTTTAGGTAGGTTTTTGTTTTGTTTGTTTTGTTTTGTTTTTCTCTCTTTTGTTTTGAGTTTTTGAGTTTTTGTTTCATTGGGGATCTTCATTTTGTTCATCTCAAGACTTGGGGTTGTTATTCAAAGTATACTATTGGTACTAGGAGAGAAATTTGTTTAGGTATTTTCATTATCATCATTGAAAACGATGTTGTTTTGAAGCTTATGTCTTATGATTATTCTAGTTTGGGTTTGAGAAGTTATTTAAGGTAAGAAGATACATTGTGAATATCCTATGCATTGTTATCAAAAGAAATTTGTCACCAAATTAGATAAAACATTTGCATGAGTAAATGCCTATCTGTTTTAGAATGACTTTACCTTTAATTCAAGTGAAAAATTTGATTCCAAGACTATCATGAAATCCATTGTAGTACTCAACCCATATTTTAGATTCACTGAATCTGAGTATTGAGAGATGCATAAAATATTTCCAATAAAAAGGGGAGAAAATGAAAAGAAAGAAAGAAAAAGGCAAGCTCAATATCAAGTGGGTAATCAAGTATCTCTATCGGGGCTATGGACGCCTGGCTGGTAGTAGAGCAATGCTTTGTGAGAACTAGAGGCATCTCCATTTGGGTGATGGACGCCTATCTGGTAGCAGAGCAATACCCAGGATTTTACTGCACAATAGTTAAAGAACTCAATTTATGTAGCTTGAATTTTAGGTATGGTGGTCCAAAGAATAGAGAAAGTATCTATGAAGAAAGATGCACAATATAAGTACACACTCAGATTCAAAGATAACTCATGGGCACATACATCTAAGATTCTAGCTCAAACTTATCCTACAAATATCTGATTTTATTCAAGATAAAGTGTTTATAAGTCAGTTGTTTTGGGTGGTTGAAATTTTCTTTGGGTATCTTGAAAATGGGTAAACCATTTTCCTAGCCGAGTTTCCATTTGTTATGCCTTGCATAACCACCCCATCTTTTTCTTTGGTAAAAATGGGTCCCCCTTGTTGTTTTTGGTCCTTTGTTGTTGTTCTTATTAAAGTTTGGACTCATTTTGTTTCCAATACTTTGATTCTTTTTTTAGTCTGTCAGAATCGGAATCGGAACTGAATTGGGTTCTGAAAGTTCTTTTGAGGCTTATTTTGGTTCCCATCCCGACAGTATTTTCGTTTGCTTTTGTTTTTGTCTTTAGCAAAACCGGAGCTGGAGTAGGTATTAAATTGGTCATTATCAAAAATTGCAAAATTACAATCTATTCCGCCCCCGCCTCTGCTATTTTTATTTATGCTTTAGTCTCGGTTTTTGTGTTTAGTTTTATTGTGTTGGTCTTTTACTTTACTTTTTATGTTTGGTTTTGCTTAGTGTTTTGTTGATGGAATCAGGATTGGAATGGGAATTAAGTTTGGAAATTTCATAAATTTTGATAATCACTTTCTATTTTGGTTCCGCCTCCGCCGCTTTTTGATCGTTGACTTTTTGACTGAAGTGGCACTAAAGAGAAGTGTTTCTTCTCTCACAGTTCCGACTCCGCCTTAACTGCGCTTTAGTGCATTAATGGTAGTTGCTCGTATAGATAGAAATCAACATTTTTTACCTTCATTAAGGGTTAAGTGAATCATTATTACTATTATTAAGAAATCAAAGAGCACGAAACAGTAGCAACAAAGTTCATTTTGAGTAAATTGATCGAGAGAGAGAGAGAGGATATCGTGTGTGAATAGTTTCAGAGGGTTAGCTTGGGTTTGTTTGCATTTGAGGTAGGTTTCTTATCTTTGTTGTTCTTTATTTATTTACTTTTGTGTTTATTGTGTTTTACTTTATTTTTGCTCGTGTTTTCAATCATTTTTTTTTAAGGCTAATCTATGACTATTGATATGATTGAATCAGTAGGTTCTTGTTTTTTCTCATTTGTTTTACTTTAGTCGTTGATTTCTTGTACTGTTCTAGTTTCTTTCTTTTTTTGGGCATAGTCACTTTCATGTCTTAATCGTGATTGTGTTGTGCTGCTTTTTGTTTGTAGTAGATTAGATTAGATTAAGGGTTTTAATGGTGTTTGTTAAAGTTAGAGATTAACAGTGAGTTAGGGTAGATTAGATTTATTGTTTAATTAGGGTTTTGTCGTGTGTTTTGATTTGATAAAATAGCTAGGTTTAAACCCATGCCCTAGTTTTATCGGGTTTGTTAGATTAGGGTTTTGTATCGCTTGATGATCATAGTTAAAAGATTTAAATAAGATTTCCTAAGTACAGTCATTCCCCATGGTCATATGGGTGTAGTGTTTTAAAGCCCCTTTTTCATTTTAAGCGACCTCAGTTTTAATCATGAAGCTATGTGTTAAATGAATAAAATTATTTGATGATGTTATGATTGAATTAGGCCGAGGCAGGATCGCAATGGATTATGAACTTGAAAAATCCTGTGTTTTTTACAAAAGCTACTGATTCCATTTCCATCTTGTTTTCGGCTCCGCGTGCAATAGAAGTCTTCTTTGAAAAATAACGATAACTTGGATAGAAGCGGAGGCAGAATGGAAATTGGATATGAAAATATGAAAATTTGAAGAAAGTCAAATCCCTTTTCATTCCGATCCCGGTTCTGATTCCCATCCCAGGTCTGACTCCAAGCCCGTTCATTATTAAGTAGAGTATCTATATCGATTTTAGTTCCGAGTCCGGTAGTGTTGTAAAAGAGATTGTTTTTAGGTTGAGGTTTTTGTCTGGTTCTGCCTCCAATAGGTGTGATGTTTAAATCATGTTTTATGATGATATCTAAAGATCTTATTAGAGGTTTACTTGTAGGAGAATTGAAAGATGTCAGGAATATCAGGAGAGGTTGCTCGAAGGAACCAATCGGCTGGGACATCAAAGACAACACCAAAAATAAAGAAGTTAAAGCCAGAATAGCTACCTTATACATTGAGGTATGATCATAGGAGCCCGTTGGTGAAGGTGAGCAAGGTGGAATCAAACTAGTTGGATATCACGGATACCATGCATGGATTCACAGAATAATGTGATTGTTGACCTTACTCCTCAGATTTTCCAAAGTATGTTTAGTGTTCCTGATCCCAAGAGCTTGGTATAGCTAAATGAAGCAGAGGCATTGGAGAAATATAGCAAGTATAAAGACTCCAATAAGTCTCACTTAAACTAAAAATGGTTAAAAATGGAGAAGAAATATTTGAGCAAACTTGCAGACCAACCTAACAAGGAAGATTTCAAGAAGGAAATATCTAATTTGATATTGATGTTGTCCAAAGTGTTTGGGAAGAGGGATACCTTTCATTTCAAGGAATGGATGTTTCATTTCATTCAAATAATCTTAGAGGGTGACCATCAGTTTGATTGGTCAATGATTTTTTCTAATGTCATACATGATCAGCTGGCAAGGGTCAGGCAGACTAAATCTTTCTTCATGACTTCTTATATAGTTTATGCAACAGCAAGATTGGGGATTTTCCCAGGTTTGAATAGAATAGGCATAATTGGAGCCTTGGATGGGCAGAAGAAGGTATGGGAACATTATGATAAGTTATCTCTTCAAGTTGCTAAGACTCATTTTAGAAGAGTCAATGATGCATTTTTATATGTGATCATCAGTCAATTAAGTGGAGATGCAGGATACCGGTTAAGTCAAGAAGCTGTGGCTTTTATTACTGAATGGGGATTTATGGTACATCCAGTACCCCAAATTTACATACTTCAGGTTGGCTAGTTTTGAAGGTCATCCACATTTACTTCCATGGTGTTGCAGTAATAGGATAGTGCTTATGGAGTTTTTATATCAAGCTATCAGAGTTAATGATCGGTTTGGGATTAAACATAAAACTGGATGTCATAAATTTCCCATGAAGTTGGGTGAATATAGTTGTCAACACTTGAAAGGAGCAAAGGTGGTTTGTAATGAGTTGATACAATTGAAATTGGGATTGTATACAACTTGTAAGTATTTTGATCGAAAGAAGAAGATGTATGCTTTATTGCCTTCAGTATTCACTAGGAATTTCAACTTGTTAGAAGACTTCTGGAGTGACCGGCAGGATGAGTATGATTTGAGGAAGAAGAACTATGAAAGATTGTCGGTTGCACTTATGGCAGAGTTAGGGGTTAAAGAAAATATTCTTGACACATTGGTGGATGATGGAATTGTATTGGATCCTTCATATGAAGCTTTAAACATTGGCACCAAGAGCTTAGATCCAAATGACTGGGATGTTGAAGAAATAATTGACATCAAGAAAATTGGAAGGATAGTTTTGGATAGGAGTATACAATGGTTAATGATGAGAACTCAAGCTCCTCAAGGACCAATCCTTGAAAAGGGCAAAGGATACAAGAGAATCAAGAGAAAGACACCTCCCAAGGAGCCATTAGAATTCCTTCCTCTGGACATTGAAGAAATAGAACTCGAAGTGGTAGATGATGAAGAAGGAGCACCAGAAGGAGATGTTCTAGTAGGATTTGTTGTTTCTATACCTACCTTAGGTGAATCATCCATACAAGTCCCACTTACAAGGAAGAAAAGTAAAGAAGTACAGGAAGGAGCACTTCATATCATGGCTGAAACTACCAAGGGAAGAGAGGTAGAGGAGGAAGTTCTGGAAGTTGAGATAGATTCAGATGAGACTCTATCGGAGAAAGATTTTCAAGAAAACATGCCTCTAGAGGAGGATATTGAGCAGATCTTAACACAAGAAGATCAGTGGAAGTTGTTTGAAGATCCTACAAGAGATTCTAATGCAAGGGCTATGGTGGAAAAACAAAAGGAAATAGAAGCTAAGGCAGCAGTTGATGAGGTGGAAAACCAAAGAAAACAACAAGAAAATGAACTCAAGATCAAAGAAGAGAATGATAAATTGGAATTGATACAGAAAATTCACAATCTTGAAGAGGAAAAAGCAAGGAACCATAGGGAAAGAAAATTTTTAGTTGCCAGACTAAAACTTGCAGAAGAAGCTCAACAAAAAGAGGAAGAAGCTGAAAGTTTGAAAAGGAAAAGAGATGTTGAAGAGTAAATAAAGAAGCAACAAGTTGAAAAAGAAAAGGCAAAGATAGAGAAGCTCGAGGCCTTAGAAGCAGAGAGGTTAGAGAAAGTGAAACAAGAGGCTTTGGAAAAAGAGAGATTGGAAAAAGGAGCTCTAGAGAGTCAAGGAAAAGAAGAGGAAGAAAGGAAAAGAAAAGAACAAAATGATAGAGAAGAGACTGAGAAGTTGGTGCAGATGCATATGTTGCAAGAACAAAAAGAGAAAGCAAAGGTTGACTCTCAAATTTAGGTAGATGTTCAGCCACCCTCTACAATTATTGCTTCCTCTTCCATGATGGCCACTACTCCGAGTGCTCCTACTTGGTTGAAGTTAGATTTGCAGAAAACGACAAGAACACCTCCACAAGCTCTCAATTGGGAGGATATGATGAAGGGGATTGAGTAGGAAAGGCCTAAGAAGAAGGCTAAAATTCTACATTCTACCCGACTCATAGACAAAGGGGAAATCGAGTGTGAGTGTTCCATGCCAATGATAGAAAAGGAGGTAGGGGATATGCATCTAACAGACTATCAGTTGAGTACGGTCAATTTGGGAAGACCCACTAGAAGTCAGTAGATGAATTTGATTGATGTAGTGGCTTCAACAACTAAATCAAGAATGATAAAGGACAAGCAAAAGAAGGATGAGCTTAAAGCTCAAATGGATCAGTTGCATTCATTCTTGAAGAGTGTCTCCTCTCCAAGGTCACAACAGGTAAGAGCCATTGAGACTCCTATTTTGTTAAGAAAAAAGGAGGTAGATGATATGGTACAAGTTAGAGGTAAAGTGGAGATGGTAGATAGGTGGATAGACAAATTGAACTGAGAGGTAGGTGAGGTTTTAGTGAAAGGGTTTAAAGCCTACAAGGATGCAAAAGGATTGATAAAAGAGATGCATCAATACATTGAGGCATCAGAAAAACAAGAAGAAGAGTATAAGGAATATAGTCAGAAGTCAAAAAAGGTAAGTGCATTGACTCTAACAACTCTTCTAGAACAATCTATACTTTAGGAAGATAACAAATATTTTGTGGAAAAAACTTCTCGCATTCTTTGGTTTAGGACTGGCTTTTTGAGTAAACGCAAGGATGAGATTCAGGAAGCAGTTAATAATTTGACTAAGCAATTGGAAGAGTTGGAAGCAGTCATGGCCATAATTGTGGATGTTAATGTAATGACAAAAGATGGCATGCCTTTGAGTCGGGTTAAGAAGAAATGGAATGAAAGATTCAAAGGACTCATGCAGGAAAAGGATGATGGAGAAGACTTGGTAATAGATCAACTTGTAGAAGTCAAGGAAGAGATAAAAGTTGCAGAGAGAGAATTAATAAAAATAAAGAGTATGAGGGAATTTGTTGCAGCAGAGTTGTATCGGATTAGGTTTGAAGATAGCTGGATTGATGGGCCAAGATAGATACATTACAGTGAGTCTTCATCAGTTATGATGATTTTATTTCAGATCCAGCTTCACATGCATGAACCCTTGCATGCATGATGTTCTCCTTCTTTGCATGTTGCATGCAACACTGATAGCTTTTTGAGCACATGATTTCCTCTTCTCTTCTATCTTCTATTTTTAGGTTAAACTGAAAGTTTTAATGTAAGGACTCAAGATCAAATTGATCTGAGTTTCCAAGGAACATTAGTTCCTAAAAAGGTGGAATGCCTAAAATAGAAGTAGAGTTTGAAATTTTTTATATCTATAAATACCTGGTGGGTATCATATTGTAAAGGTTGGCTAATTGAGAATAGAAATTGGCTTACCTAATGCTAGGAGATAGAGTTTTTTAGTGATCATTTTGGAGATACATTGTTACTTGATCTTTTTACAGTTAATAGAATTACAGGTTTTGCATAATATAGAGTTCAGATTAAGTTGTTTTATTTGATAAGGCTGATAAGTTATAATCCATCTAAATGACAGTGATTGGGCTGAAGCATGATAATTTCTTATGTGGTGAAAATCATTAGAAGAAACCAGATTTAAAGGTTATCTTGTTAGATTATCATTGAACTAAGTTTATTGAAGTTTGTTGATCTATAATCTTGATGATGAATGAATGTGTGTTGTTCTAAAAATCCTTGAAGTATTTGTGATATGTAAGTGTGAAATTAATTAAGCACCTAAATTATATGCGACGGTATAGGTTATCCTATAGATTGTGTCATCTTATGGTTTTCTTGATCTGATTGGAAGAACATTCATTATTGAAGATATATGTCCGGACATTAGATAAAGTTGATTCAAATTTACTGGTTACCACTTTGTTCCATCTTTTTATTTTGTTTGAAACCCCTTTAGTTACAAGAACCATCCTGATAAAAATAGTCATTGCTTGAATCTTTTGTTACCAACACAGGCCCCTTGAACATTATAGTTGCATGAACCGATTGAGTGACACTAGACAGTTGAGAACCAACTACCAAGACCTTGGGAGTTAGACTACTATATGTTGTCTTTCTTTTTCAGGAGAAATAGAGTAGAAATATTTTGTTTTAATGTTGTTTGTGTCATTTTAACCATTAACAGGTATGTTTACCTTTTCTCAATTATGTTCAATCACCTTCATTATATAGTTTATATTTGATGCTCCTACATGTATTCAATCATTCTTGTTGACAAGGATAATAAAACCAAATAACCTTTATGGTGCACATGTCTCCTTTTGTTCATATTTAATCCATTTTGTGTATAGGGAGAATTGCATGCTCGATATTGCTTCATGCTTTTACAAAAGACCCCACTAGCTTTCAATTTGTATATTTTTACTTATAAACCATACCCTTCTTATCAACTCATTGGGTTTTATAGGGATACTTCACCTCCCTCTAGCTATGTATATCTCTTTGAAACAAGATGCAATCACACTAATAAACAGTAGCACCAAAGACATATATCCACATCTCCAAGTCTTCAATATTGCAAAGTTTGGCCATGGCGATGAATCAACAATTAGATACAAATTAGATTTGTTTGATGGATTGCATCTTCAAAAATCAATCTTTCCAAGAAAGTATAGCAATTTTGTAAATTCAAATCAAATTCAAAAGGGCTCTATTGTAGAATTAATAGGATACACCTGCCCTACTATTTGTAACTCAAGGTGAGCCAACCATTCCAATAGTGTTCTCAAATTGAACATTTCCATCTCTATTTGTTACTATGCATTACTAAAAGTGTATTTTTCTTTAATTACGAATAGGTTTATTGCAATCTCTAATTTGGAGATTGCATGCACACAACATGATGTCAATGGGAATCCCACCTTCCTCTTCAAAGAACCAGATCAACCTATACAGGAAACAATAGGGACTTCATCTTATCCATGCATAATTGTTGCTGAGAGTAGCACAACCATGCAACCAACCCCCAAAAAAATGATGTTCGGAATACATGCATCTCTGGGCAAGAAAAGTGATACCCCAACTATCACTCCTATTAAAATTTTGAATCCACATCAGAAAAGGTGGACAATAAAATGTCATGTAACTATGAAAAAAGAGATCCACCAATTCGACACAAAGAAAGGAACCGAACAAGTTTTTAGCTTTGATACCGTGGATAGTGAGAACATTGAAGTGTGTGTCACTTGCTTTAATGAAACTGTAGATCGCCATTTTAGATATATTCACATTGGGTCTATATATGCAATCTTTGGTGGGACTATCAAACCTGCTAATAATTTTTACAATAAGTTGAATAGTCAAATGGAAATCACTTTGATGGATGATTCAAAGATCACTCTTTCTGATGATGACCACTTAATTCTAACAAATCAATTTTCTTTCACACCCATAAATGAGATCCTAAATATAAATAAAAATTCTTTAATTGATGTAGTGGAAATTGGCATATGTGTGGACCCTACTTCTACAATAAGTAGAAGAGATGGCACGAAGGTTCTTAGGAGGAGCCTCAAGTTGCTAGACATGTCTACTTTCACTATAAATGTGATTTTCTGGGTATGAACAACTCAAAAGGAATGTGCATAGCTCCAAGAGCTATGCCATGCAAAAAATCCACTTGTGCTCGCCATTAAAAAATGGTCGTGTTACATAATACAATGGTAAGGTTCTGATCACTTTAGCTACCACCCAATCGTTTATTAACTCTGAAATCGAAGAAACATCACAACTACATTCTTGGTTTGCACAGGATGGAAATGGTGTTCTCACATCCACAACATACCTTCTAGATGTGCCTCTACTTCTTACAGGAAAGACAATTACCAACATCGAAGAAGAGTATTTGAATACAACAAAACCCCTCCAATACACTGTAAAAGCAAAAATAGTCTTTAAAAAATTGAATTCATTTTGCTATCCAGCTTGCCCCACTAAGTTTAAAAAGTGATGATGGAAAATGGTATTGTTCGAAGTGTGAAGCTACCTTTGAAGATTGTGATTATAGATATGTTCTCGAAATTAAAATTCAAGATCACACAAGCACTCTATGGGAAATTTTTTTTGAAGAAGCAACAACTAAACTCATTGGCATGTCTGGGAAAGAGCTCTACATATTGCAGTTCAAGAAATATGTTGCGGAAAATAGTGAAGAGGTTATTCACAATGTGCTATTCAAAAAATTTCTCTTCACCATGACAAGTAGAGATGAAACCTAAAATAATGAATCACGGTTGAAATCAACAGTCTTGGAATTTGCCACAATTGATTTCACATATGAAAGCAATATTTTGTTAGATCAAATTGTTTACATCTGTAATGTTTAGGATAAGTAAACTAGAAGAAAATTGTAATTTTCCACCGTTATTTGTTTCCCTTGCCTATTTGTGTTCTTCTTTCCTCCAATTGCTATATGACTATGAATTTTCCTTGTACAGGGTTCCAGGATCCCTTTAAAACTTGTTTTATATGTTTATTGTAAATAAAAAACACAATGCACATGTAGTTTTCACAATTGAAACATTCATACTTCAACCTATTTCTTTGATACATGTAAATGTTTTCATTTTTATCGCATTGATCTAACATATAAGTCAAGAAAAATGGATTTTGTAATTTTCACATTTTAGTTGTGTTGCAATATCCACATTTCCTTCATTTATATTTATTTTATCTCTTTTTTATATTCTAGATGATGGACTCCACTATGGAAAAATTAGAAATCCAAACAACCAAGAGCAAAACTAAAGCCTTGGAATCTCGTAAGAGAAGTTGCTTGTATTATGCTCATCATATAGAAGAAATAAGTATTCGTCGTAGCATGCAACGAAGACAACACTTACTAGAAACAACATATCAACCAATGCCCGACCCCACACAAGCTTCTACAAGCATAAATATTCCCACTAAATCAATTAGTTCAAATTTAGCACATGGAAACAGAAGACAAAATAACACATAACTCCTAGCACAAATTCCACAAAACACAACCTCAAATAACAAGGAAATGAGTTGGTTCGCCAAATTTATGGAGCCATCTAGAAAATTTTGTGAAAGAATAGATGCACTATCAAACATAGAAACATGTTCTATATGTAAGGAGCGGTATCCTGGTATGCATATTTTTTCATCAAACAACAATCATACATGTAGAAGATGCAGAGCAGAGAAAGGCATACATCGATTCTCTTTGAGTAATAATATGGGTCCAGGTGAAAAAACACATGTTTTTCACATTCTCACTCAAGTTGAAGAGATGTTAATTGCATGTGTCAATCCAATATTGCAAGTTACCCATGCCCATGGTGGACAATACAAAGATAGTGGCCACACAATTAGCTTCCCGCAAGATATCACAACAATAACTAAATCTTTTCCACATAAAATCAAAGACTTAGACTTAATAATTGTTCAAAGAAATTATACACATGGGAAGCATTATGATTGCTATGTTAGTAGGAGTCATGCTCACAATGCACTGGCCTAAAAAATAAAATGTGACCCATACTACTAGGATGTTGAGATCAATGTTGATAAATTTTCCCTACTCCCTGATTGTACTACTGACATTTCTGAAATTCTCCATACAATTCAAAGAAAAAATGAAGGACCCATAATAAGAAACCATGAAGTTGATAATGGTGAAGATGATTTAGAAAGTCGAATTGAATATTCAACATCATTTATGGTAAGCCTACCAAATAAACGACGTGAGTTACAAATCATTGAGGAATCTTTACTGATAGAAAATGAGAATGGTACCGTCATTAATTGGCCCGACATAAGTTCAAATACCATAAATGAGTACACTACTGAGGAGCTTTTTGAACTGGAATTTCCAACACTTTTCCCAAATGGATTTACACTACCTATGCAACCTCGAGCGAGGGAAGTGCAACTACATGCGTATGCCTTGCATCTTATGTGATATAATGATAATATATTTGGCCAACATCCACACTTTAGATACTTCCTTCTAAACCTTATGATGAGGCATTGTAGCCAAGCAACTACATCGATATTCATCAAAAGAAAATTTGAAGACAATATTCCTAGAACTATTGAACACCTTCGTACCTACCTCCAGAACCTACCAGATAAACAATTGGTTGAAGAACTGATGCATTTTGGCTCTGTGTTACATGGAAAACATGCTTATTGGAACAAGTGTCATGGTGATCTAACAAACATGATCAACCAAATAGGCTCCCCGACTTTGTTCTTCACACTAATTGCAGTGGATACTAAATGGCCTACATTGCATAAACTTTTCCCAGTCGGAAATACATATAAAATTTTCTCCAACAAGCATCGAATGGACAATATGATTTAAAACCCACACACCACATCTCTTTATCTACATAACCACTTCACAATATTTCGTGAAGAGGTCATCAAGAAACTCTTACATGCAACAAATTATTGGTATATGTATCAACGGAAACATTGAGGCTCTGCACATATACATGGGTTCCTATGGCTAGAAAATTCTTTAGACATGGATACCCTCGACTAGGGAGACAGTTTGCAAGTGGGCCAAGCAAAATAATTCTTTGATAAATATGTAACTGCTTGAAACCCCTACTCTAAATCTGAAATGAGCAATATCATACATAGAACCCCAATGGATGATCCATTCGTACTAAACACATCTGAAATATTCTCCACCGGTCCATCCATTGATTATGAAGAGTTGGTTAACCATGTGCAAAGGCACAGTAAATGCACAGAGCGCACATGCCTACACAAAAAAGGTCATCATGTAGAATGCAAATACAAAGCTCCATGGAAATAATGTAAGGACTCCACTTTAACATGTGATGAATCTGGAAACAAATCTTATGAACCAACGAGAAATGATGACAAGTTAAAAATTCATAACCCACAAATGTTGCCTATATGGAGAGCTAATATAGATTGCCAGCCTGTCATCTCACGATTTCATGTGCTCAAATACATTGCCAAGTATGCATCTAAAGCTGAAAGAAAATCTAAAAGTTGTGTTGCTATGTTGGAAATAATATCTTCAAATGCAAGATTGGAAGACCCGACATTGAAAGCATATCAAAATTTCATGGTCGACATTGTTGTTGAATGAGATATAAACCTGCCATATGCTCCAAAAATTACCCCTTGTTGTTTGCAATCACAATTTTGTGTCCTTGAATGTAGGCCGAAATTTTTTCCACTGCCTAAAAAACACGAGCGATGGTGGTGAGATACAATCTAACTATACACAATCCCACATAAACCGACCATGTCACCTAGAAAATGTATCACTAATTGAATCAGCCAATTCCTTCATATATGCTACTTCTTGAAAAGGATGCAAATGGTTGAATAGAAAAGACCAAGAAATTTAACAATTATTTTTGCGATTCCATACCATTCCAAAAGAAAACTCAGAAGACTTTGAAACTTTCTGTTGGAGTGAGTTTCTTTTGTATAAACCATTCCGACAAATAATTGAAGCTATAGGCCTTACCAAAGAAGAAATCATCAATCATTGGAAGCAAATGAATACACAAAAATAAAATCCATGGCATGTTAATCGCACCGAAAATATTGAAGATGTTCTTGAAGATGAAATTTGTTTAGATGATAATATGGATCAACACGAAATCGTAGAAATGAATGAATGGGAGTTATTATCTCAATTGGGCCTAACTAATAATATAAGTCTGAATAAACTTGATATGCTGGGTCGATGTGATTTTGATAACAATCACAAATGGGAAAATCATAATGTCCCTACAAATCTACATGATTTTTCCATTCAATTTCTACACATAAACAAGATGTCCCAACAAGATTTGAATTCCCCTACAAATATGAACCGCTAGAACTATACATTACCATCTGAGCAACAACTAGCACTGCCTATAATAACAAACCACTCAATGAATAAATTCTCTAACCAACCGTTAAATATGGTCATACAGGGAACTATTAGCACAAGAAAATCCTATCTAATTCATTACATAAGAAATGCACTGCAAACTTGCATACCAACAAGAGTGAACCCCCTCCTTGTTCTTGCTCCAACAAGGATTGCAAAATTTAATATACATGCCTCAACTATACATGCAGCCCTCAAGATTCCAATTAGAGAAATGAAACCATTGCAAGGACAAGCATTGATAACATTCACAATGCAGAACCGACAAAACATGATTGGGAATTGTTAATGACTCGCAACAAAAATAATATTACAAAGAATGAACAAGAAGAATTTGACCAATCGATACACTTATTTTCTACAAATGAGCTGGTGAAATTGCACAACAAAACAATCTTGAAACTACTTAATGTTCTTGTTGCAATTAGTTATGCAGAAAATACACAATTTAAATTAGGTTTCGATCATAGTGAAGAGAAACTTCCCCAAGAGGTTCTGCTAAGAAAATGTCAACGTGTCATGCTTACAACAAACCTATGGACCCAAATTGGACTAGTAAATGGATCGCTAGGTCAGGTGAAATATATTTTATATCCTATTGGATCAAAACCACCAGCATTGCCTGCATATGTTACAGTCACATTCGATAGCTACAATGGTCCACCATGGGATGAAATTAACCCAAAAACTATATCAATAATTCCAATAACACATGGTAATCGTAGATAGATACCACTAGCCATGGCATGGGCTATCACTATAAACAAATTGCAAGGCCTTACACTAAATAAATCCACAATCAATATTGGTACAACTGAAATACAAGGGCTTACATTTACATCAATTTCTAGAGTCAAATCCATAAATGGCCTTCGCATAGAGCCCGCATTCTCTTTTGATTGCTACTCCAAACTAGAAAAAAATTCATATAAAATTTTTAGGAAGAAAGAAGAAGCTCGCCTGCACTTGTTCTCGCACCAACATGCTTAGGTATGTACAATTAATTACACACTCTCATAAAGATATACATTTTTTATTATCCCCTTTTTAAATAGAGTTTTCGTACTAAAACTAATCAATTACACATTTTTGCTTCTGTAGGTGGTAGATCGCTACTGGAGAATCTTTTATACGTCGGAACAAATTTTATAGTCCTTACTCAATGAAATCTAATCAACATTGTCTTCCACTTCTTAGACATTGCATGTCTCTGAAAAAGACAAATATATTGCAAGCTTGCTATGTATTGTTCAAAGGGATTTTTTTGTTTATAGAGAACAAACCCAATAAAAGATTGTACCTAATTTTATTATACAATGCATATCTCTATAAAAATATATTTTGCTGCCACCACTTGCGTTTTGAACCAATTCATTGATGCTTCTTCTTTATTTTTCTTATCGGCATCTCCCTTGAACCCCCATTGGGTGCAAGTGCTAGTTTTACTTCCATTACCAACTATTGGTTTGTTCTAGCTTATATTACCATCCAATAAATTCCCTTATCCCTTTGCAGTTCTGCAACACTTTTCTTCAATAATTAGCAATACACTCTATATGTTAACGCTAACAATCTCCTCCAACCTCATCTCTTCCTTCCATTTCCACACAAATCTTCTTATCTCAAAGATTTCTTCTTACCTTCAACTTTTAGCATTATTCTCTCAACCATTTTAATATTTTCATTCTTCCATTTCAATTTTGTGCTACTACAACATTCTACATCCTATCCTTTGTACATTTATGAGGAATTTATATCCTATTCCCTTATCCATTCTAAAATATCTACTTTTGATTTAGCAATTCACGTTCCCAATATTTTTCCACACTCTACCCCTCACCATTCACATCTGACTTATATTCCCATGAATTCTCACTTCCTTTGCTTTCATATCTATCTTTACCTTGTCTTTATCCATTACAATTTATTATCCTTATTTCTCTATTTATTGATCTTTTACTGAAATCCGCTACACGACTATTTTTCTTTCACAACTAACATTTTGTCTACCATTCCTCAATATTTCATCATATACAAAACAAGTTCTCACATATCTCATGGACATATATATAATTTTGAATCAATATTTAATAATATTCTCAAATTCCATTTCACATCCCTTTTTACTATCTAGACATGATGACCACACTAATTAGCAAGATAGTCACATCAATTGATCCATAGCAAATCTAGCTATTTCAAAAAATTCTTGACATTTCACACAATAATCACTTGCATCTAACAACGAATCAAGGAATTTCAATTTATCATAATTCTAGGAACAAACACACCAAGAACTAGTGCATTCTCCATATTCTACTCCCTCATACAATCTATCAAAGGTCCTTCATGGACATGATACAGAATATAACATGAAACTTGACCGGCAGTTTAAAACATTCAAGCATAGCCACCGTTAAAAAAATAAATCCAAACCAAGGGAAAGACAAAGTATATTTCAACAATAAGGCATAAAATACGCGCAATTTCAACAATAATTTGCACATGGCCATAAAGGTCTCAAGATAAATATGTACCAAAAATTCAATGGCTATACTTACTCATAAACACAAATAAAAATTCAATGTTGGCCTTGACAACATTTAGTAAATTAATCAAATTCAATAAAATAAAATATCAAATTTCTAAATTTTACATAACACATGAATTACGTGACTAACTCTATTCACAAGAGAGGGAGTACAATATTAAACTATACCTGGATTCCAAAATATGAGTTAAGTAAGAGAACACATTCAATCATGGCAGACAACAAGTCATCTAAGACTCCAATCACACAAAACATAAGATCCTTTCTACTTAAGCAAACGAACATCACTGAAGATTCCAATCAACAAAAGTTTCATCCTATTAAAGGGAATCACAATCTTCATGCAATGACACACATATTCATACACTAGTGAACGTTGACAACCTAGGATATTTAAACACCTCACTCTCACAACAAAGAGCGATTACCAATTCCCACTTATAGGGATACACCACTCCTATGGATAACGCATAATGCAACACACGCAATAATTACATAAAGTTCTCATTCATACAAAGTATGAGTACAATCTCATGGTGCATCACCCGCATGGAGACAATAATTTACTTAAGCATACTACATATGTACACGACATGTGAAAACAATTATTTAAGTGTGTTACTTGCACAAGGTAAATGTCATCAACTGAAATTGCACACTGTTGAACCTGATGTTCAACACCTCAGTGTAACATGGGAAAACCTCTAAAGTTGTGGGTTACTTGTAGGTAGAGGTCAACCTCCAGAGAAGGCCAACTTCCTACAATGCTATATGAACTACTGACTGATAAGGAAAAGGAAGAAAGATATTCATAAAAATGAAGATAATTTATTTCTATGGTGATGCACCTAATTGAAGTCAGGACTACGAAATTTATAAATTTAACACTTGTTGATGGTATTTTTTGCACAACAACAACTCAGACAGAATATGATATCCTATCCCTCTTGAAAGGTAAATCTCGATGGAAAAAGAGATAACCCCAAGGTCTCTAATGTTAGGTCTTGACAATGTAGTGAAACAACTCAAAGATAATGTGAAAATTTTGGTAATCACAAGGGGCCTTACAAACAAATAATGGATCTTCAAACTTATCATATTTTGCAATATATTGATACTCAGATTCTTAAATGTAACCCAGATAATAAAAGAAATAGAAAAAGATAAGAGTTTAAAAGAGATCCTAGGATTAAAATTACTCCTAAAATCAATCACAATAATGATGAATGCTACAAATGGACAAATCTCCAATAAAACCAATTTCTGCTTAATCAAGGACAAGCCTGCAACTCTGCAAAAATGGTGCAATCTTCTAGGGAAACTGAAGATTTTTAGACTATGAACATTCATCCACATACCCAATAAATAGCGCAATGTAAACAAGCATCCACAGTTGAACTTAGCACAAAATAAAGCCCAGACTAACTTTACACAGCAACTTACAATCAGCAAATTGCCAGAAGTATGGACCGGAGATTGATCAACATCATTAACATTTCACCATTATCATGAAAGAACTAAAAACTAACATCTTATACTGAGAATCAAGAACAAGAAACTATAAAACTTTTGAAACATAACACAATGTTTGCCAAATCAACAACCCATTTGCATTATCTTCTCCAGCATTACATAACAATTTCTAGTCTTTCTCCTCTCCTACAGCTACTAACTTGTAGAATCTAACCTCTAACTTAGCCAATTCTAGCTTTGCAGCCTCTAACCAGCTGTTCTCTAACCTTTTCTACTCTACCCTACTAACTTTTACAAATGAGAAGGCACTAGCCTTTTATAGATATTACATTTTTAAATCAAGGGCCAGGATTAAATTCAATCCAATGGCTGCAATTAATCCCCAAGAAACCCTAAGAACTCACATTAGGGTTCTTAATAATGTGGTACATCATCATCGGATAGCATAAAAGCAGTTACATCTAGGAACAATAAGAAATCAACAATCTGCCACCTCAATTTTAATAAAAATTATGATTGGAGAGTGAAAACAGCATCACATGTCACTCCACATTTGAAACATATATTCCAGTTGTAGACAGGTTGTGGCACAGATTCTTATGCAATTGGGTTCATTTGAATAGCTGAGCACCGATTCATATGCAGGTGCATTTTAAATATTTTTTCGATTTTCCTCTTGGCACAAATCCATATGCGAGTCCTCCCTTTAATCCTGGAAAACAGATATAATCATTAATAGCCCACATGTGAAAATCCAACCAAAAAAT
Organism: Sequoiadendron giganteum; assembly: GCA_007115665.2. Classification (NCBI taxonomy): domain Eukaryota; kingdom Viridiplantae; phylum Streptophyta; class Pinopsida; order Cupressales; family Cupressaceae; genus Sequoiadendron; species Sequoiadendron giganteum. Next base: position 802,931,778 of record CM021102.1, read on the forward strand.
ATTAAAATTAAGAATAAATAAACCCTTGGAAATTTCAACACTGTCATAAAATTTTAGAAATTTAACCCTTTCGGAGTTCAAGAAAATCGTGACAGGAAGTTCAAAAAAATCCATCAGGAAGGGAAAATCCTGAAAAATGGCCAGAAATCCGCCAAAATTCAGACAGGGCGAAAAATCCCAAATTTTGAAAAAAACCCGAAAAAATCTAGCCCGGACGGAAAATCCCGAAAAAATCCGGAAAAATCCCGAAAATGTCAAAAAATCCGAAATAATCTGGTCCGAGCGGAAAATCTCGAAAAAATCCGGACGAGTCGGAAAATCCCAGAAAAATCCGGACCAGATGGAAATCCCCGAAATGGCAAAATTTGCCAAAATCCAAACCGGGTGGAAATACCCGAGAATGGAAAAATTCACCAAAATCTGGACCAGGTGGAAATACTCGAAAATGGCAAAATTCGCCAAAATCCAGACAGGGTGGAAATACTCGAAAATGGCAAATTTTGCCAAAATCCGAACCGGGTGGAAATACCCAGAAATCGGAGAAAAACTTCAAAACCCCATAACTTTTTTTCCCAGATGAATTTTCAAAAAGTTCAAAAAGCAACTTGGCCTAATTTTTTGTCCTCTATCCATTGGTGCAAAAATATTTACACATCACTTTGAAAATTCATTTGAAAAATCTCCATTTCTAAAATCCAAGGCCCCAAAATGCTTCAAAATACCACCCCAATCAAACCAAATCCGGACTTAATCCCAAAATAACCTCAAAGAAGAGAAAAACCAGAAATTGACAAAGCCAAGGTACAAAAATGCAGAAAGAAAAAAGGGTCCCCGCCTCTGGTGGGGCGTGTGTGCAAAAAGTGCACAACAAATGGTGACTCCACTGGGAAAATGCTTCAGAGCATTTCGATGACAAACTGGAATCAAGAACCTAGAATCTCTGGTTTTGATCCTCACATCAAGTCAACGAAAAAACTAAAGTTTCAAAATCAATGGACAAGCTAGCCTTTCCTGTGCTGGAAATCCAAGTGTGTGCAAGTGTATAAATTTCCCTCCTTAAGCTGTTGCAAGAAACTGAGTTCAGTCATGTTGAGCTACATAAAGATTCTAACTTCAAAAGCAACCTGGATAGAGCCTCATTGCCAATCAAGCATCCATAGCCCTGACGAGGTTATCGTTGTGATTCTCCTGAGCATAGCTTTACTACCAGCCAGGCATCCATAGCCCGGTAGAGATATTCAATCCCCCTAAAAGGTTGAACTCACTTTCTCTGATATTCAATTTTTTTTATTTTTTTGATATTTCATTTCATTCTTTTCATTTCAATTTGTAAGCAATGAAGCTCACACTTAGGGCTGAGAATCACAGTGGCACTAAAGTAGAAATATAAGATTTTTCACTTAACAAGACCTCGCAAAGATCCTACAACAACCTCAGGATTCTTAAGATGTGTGTAAAAATGTAAGATTTGAGCACATTCAGGAGCTAATTCAATCCAATGACTTGTCCACTTTAAATATTCAACACATGTGACATTGAATAGAAGATTTCCACCAACATATCCTGGAAGGATGATTAGAGTTTGTAAAAGGAATATCGGAAACAGTCCCAGATAAAATAATTTTTGTTGTGCAAATAAGACACTCCCAACAGAAAATAGGGGAACCCAAGCTGAAGAAGCAAAGCAGACAACCAAACCAAAACCAAAAGCAGCACAAAAGCCAACCAAAGGCGAAGCAAAGCAATCTAAACTAAAGCCATCTATCCTAAAGAAAACCCAAAAAAAGACTAAAGCAAAAGAACAACAGGGCAAGCTGCATTTATTCAAATCAAAACTATGTACAAAGAGACTCAAAATGACTAATGATCAAACAAGGTGAATTGATACCCACACCTATTTTTCTTTTCAGCGCATGGACAAGTAATAAGGTTATAGTAATAGTCCTCAAGAATGCAAATTCATCCTTATATTTAGCAAAATAAACCTCAACAATGCAACATTCAAACTCAAAATTCTCAACAGGAATAATCAATAATTGAGGTAACTCTTTGAAACCATGACAAATCCATATGCATGTTGTCTTCCCCAAACCTCCATAGTCAAAATGATAAACTACAAAAATTTCAGCAAGGAAAGAAACAACCTAGTGTGGTGCTTGTTCAGACTAAATGTTAAATTTATTGTCCTCCAATCGTGCAGAGTTAACATCCATGAGATCAGGAGGTCTCAACTGATGATGTAGTATTCCTCTTGCATTTGAAACATGCACAACAAAATCAAAGTCATCAAATGAAAATTAGATTGAACAAATTCAAAATTAACATCATGGAACTTTTCACCTGTTTGAGTATCTTCATAAGGAATTAGTGATGAAACAACATAAGCTTTGTCATGCATGGAAAGTTTCTCAATAAGATGTTCATTAGGAGGCATGACAGACTGATCCTCAAACAAATTTTCACCTACAACCATGTTCTCAATTTTGACTGTAATATTACTATTTTCAGCATCATTCAATTTTCCCTGTGCATCAAAATGAACCACATTAGCTATCCCATCATTAATGCATAAAATTTGTGAATCTTCAATATTCAGTTCATCAATAGATAAATGAAGAACATAATTTGATGAATAAGAAGACTCCTTGAATTCTTTTGTTGGCACAAGTTTAGGCTTGTAACTGTAACTCTCAAGAACATCAACCCCTTTATCAGCAGCATCAGTTCCTCCAATTTTCTTCATGGGACACTCATTGATAATCTGTTGAGGCTTCTCAATTGAAAGCTCAATCCCCTCCAGGGCTACCCTAGTGTCTACTACTATGCCTTTCTCGGATCCAATCCCAGTTGACTCTTCTACCGTGCATCCTTCGGTAGCTTGTTGAAATTCTTCTATTGGAGATTCATTATTTGTAGTTTGATGCACATCCTTTGTATGATCTGACAACCAGACCTGCTCTTCCACCTCTAGTGGACCATTTCCATTCTCCTCATCACTTTCAAAAGATCGAACTATAGATTCTTCATTGTATGCATACTCTGTTTCAAGACTTTTGTTTGGTTTTTTCTCTGGTTTGTTCTCTTCACTCCTTGGAAATGGTGTCTAATCCACCACCAAGACCAATATGTCATAAGGACTAGATGGTACTATCTCTTGTCCACTCAAATTTTGTTGTTATGTTGGATCTTCTATTGGAAAATAGATGCAGCAGTCTAAAATTTTTGACAATCGAACTCAGAGTGTTAATTGGTGTTATGAAGTCCGCACCATCCAGATAAATCTATTTCTACCAAATACGCACCAATTGGGGGCTTTTCTTGATTTTTTGGATGCTCCAAAGATGTTAGGACTCCTTCATTTTCAGGCCTTATATCCCAAGTCCTATTTTGGCTTGGTAGTTGCCTTCTATCAAATGTTGGCCCTGAGTATTGATCTTCAAAATATTGTCCCCTATCAAGATTTTGCCCCTGATCTTGATCATGATTGAATTGATTTCCCCTTTGGTTCCTTAGGTAGGTGACTTCATTGGACAACTTCTTTACTAGCCCTGTGAGTTCATCCAGCCTCCCCTTATCTGCATTGTCCGATGGAGGAACAACACCAACTGAATTTTGCATATAAACAGAATGAAACCCATGGTTCGAGGATTGGTTAAATGTCTCAGAGCTCTACAAATAATTGGGTACATTATCTTGCTGGTGAGAGAATGTAGGCTGATTCACATTCAGATAGTAATTTGGCATGGGTGGGGCTTGATTCATGGGTTGACTTGGGTGTGAAACCAAAGGCAGCTGAGAAGTTGAACCCAACATAACTGTTTGACCAGCTAATGGCAGGGGTCCAGACAAGTGTTGTCTCAAATTTGTGCTCACCTTAATAGCCACATCATAAGCTTCAAGAAGGTTGTTAGGAGGGTTTTCTCTCCACTTCACAAAGGTAGATGTCAAACTATCCAAAGCCTCATAATAAACCTCCCTGGCAGAGGCATCATCCACAGCATAAGGGGGTTGTAGCCTAGCATAAGCCCTATGGAACCTATTATTGAAAGCCCCTATTGGTTCATTTGTCTCCCTCTTTACTCTAGTAAACTACAGATAAAGCCCATTGAAACTGATTGGGACCCCAAATATCTGTAAAAATGCAGTCTCCAACTAAAGCCAAGTAGTGATAGACCCAGCAGGAAGATTGTTATACCAATAGAATGCCTCATCTCCTAGAGAATAAGGGAAAAGTCTACAGGCAACATCCTCATGATTAATTCCCCTATCCTGGAGGGTAATTTTAAAAATCCTAACATGCTCTTTAGTAGTCCTTTTGGGATCATTTGTGTGAAACCTAGAGCAAAAATTCTCAAGGTTCTTTGGCATAGCATTGTAATCATTGAAGAATAGAGGGGATGGGTTATTTCCTAGGAAAGCCATTGGTGGAGGTGGGAGTAGTAATGGTTGATTTATGACTAGTTGAGGCCGTGTAACATAAATTCCTTCAGAATCAGAGGAGGATGAAGATGATGAAGATGAATATGATTGGAATGATGGGATTGGTTGGGTGGATGATGATTCTCCCCTTCTTCTGGCCCTTCTTGACCTAGTAGGGGCCTGTAACTCTTGAAATTCTTCCTCTCCTGGAGTAGATCTGGTTCTTCTTCTGAACCTCTCAGAAGAAATGGCAAACAGAAATTGATCCAGCTTGTGTATTCAGCCCTCCTTCTAGCACCAATCTATTGATGGTGTTTCCTGCACAGCAACAACTCAGACAGAATATGATATCCTATCTCTCTTGAAAGGTAAATCCCTATGGAAAAAGAGATAACCCCAAGGTCCCTAATGTTAGGTCTTGACAATGCAGTGAAACAACTCAGAGATAATGTGAAAATGTTGGTAATCACAAGGGGCCTTACAAACAAATACTGGATCTTCAAACTTATCAGATTTTGCAATATATTGATACTCAGATTCTTAAATGTAACCCAGACAATAAAAGAAATAGAAAAAGATAAAAGTTTAAAAGAGATCCTAGGATTAAAATTACTCCTAAAATCAATCACAACAATGATGAATGCTACAAATGGAAAAATCTCCAATAAAACCATTTTTTGCTTAATCAAGGACAAGCCTGCAACTCTGCAAAAATGGTGCAATCTTCTGAGGAAACTGAAGATTTTTAGACCATGAACATTCATCCACATACCGAATAAATGGCACAATGTAAACAAGCATCCACAGTTGAACTTAGCACAAAATAAAGCCCAGACTAACTTTACACAACAACTTACAATCAGCAAATTGCCAGAAGTATGGACCGGAGATTGATCAACATCATTAACATTTCACCATTATCATGAAAGAACTAAAAACTAACATCTTATACTGAGAATCAAGAACAAGAAACTATAAAACTTTTGAAACATAACACAATGTTTGCCAAATCAACAACCCGTTTGCATTATCTTCTCCAGCATTACATAACAATTTCTAGTCTTTCTCCTCTCCTACAGCTACTAACTTGTAGAATCTAACCTCTAACTTAGCCAATTCTGGCTTTGTAGCCTCTAACCAGCTATTCTCTAACCTTTTCTACTCTACCCTACTAACTTTTACAAATGAGAAGGCACGAGCCTTTTATAGATATTACATTTTTAAATCAAGGGCCAGGATTAAATTCAATCCAATGGCTGCAATTAATCCCCAAGAAACCCTAAGAACTCACATTAGGGTTCTTAAAAATGTGGTACATCATCATCCGATAGCATAAAAATAGTTACATCTAGGAACAATAAGAAATCAACAATCTGTCACCTCGATTTTAATAAAAATTATGATTGGAGAGTGAAAACATCACATATCACTCCGCGTTTGAAACATATATTCCAGCTGTAGATAGGTTGTGGCACAGATTCTTATGCAATTGGGTTCATTTGAGCAGTTGGGCACCGATTCATATGCAGGTGCATTTTAAATATTTTTCAGATTTTCCTCTTGGCACGAATCCATATGCGAGTCCTCCCTTTAATCCTGGAAAACATATATAATCATTAATAACCCACATGTGAAAATCCAACCAAAACATATTAAAATTAAGCATAAATAAACCCTTGGAAATTTCAACACCGTCATAAAATTTCAGAAATTTAACCCTTTCGGAGTTCAAAAAAATCGTGACAGGAAGTTTGGAAAAATCCGCCAAGAAGGGAAAATCTTGAAAAATGGCTAGAAATCTGCCAAAATCCAGATGGGGCGAAAAATCTCGAATTTTGAAAAAAACCCGGAAAAATCTGATCCGAATGGAAAATCTCGAAAAAATCCAGAAAAATCCGAACGGGGTGGAAAATCTCGAAAATGTCAAAAAACTCGAAAAAATCTAGTCCAAGCGGAAAATCTTGAAAAAATCCAGAAAAATCTGGACGGGTCGGAAAATCTCGAAAAAATCCGGACCGGGTGGAAATACCACCCCAATCAAACCAAATCCGGACTTAATCCCAAAATAACCTCCAAGAAGAGAAAAACCAGAAATTGACAAAGCCAAGGTACAAAACTGTAGAAGAAAAAGGGGGTCCCCGCCTCTGGTGGGGCGTGTGTGCAAAAAGTGCACAACAACACTGTGATTATAATGATTGAAAACTTTTTAAAAAAAATTGCACAACTTATTTTTGTATGTCACTGCATAAGTATTTCATAACAAGGTCTTAATGCTCAGACTTTTAGAAGGAAAATGGATTCACAACTACAAGCCATTTACAAAAATCAGACACAAACTATGGCCTGCAATAACAATATCTTGCATAAAGGTGATGAATGAGATGAAGCTTTAAGGAAACGATAATACCTCACAAATAACTTTGATGAAATATTTGTGATGCACACAATGAAGCAAAATAAAATAAGGCAAACAATTCTTAAGAAATCATTAGTGTTCAAAGGTCTCTACTGTATTCCATATCCAAGCTTGAGTTACAAAATATGTTGAAGTCTAATAAAGGACTATAGAATCAGTATTTTCAGAAATCTACCAATTTAGAACTAACTGTCAAATGAGTTACAAATGTGGCTAAGTAGCCAAGCTCCAAACAGTTCCACCAAAAAAGGAACTAGAAGCATCTTGGGTCGGATGCAACAATAAATTCACAAATCTAGCCCCAAGATTATCTCCAAAAAGACTTCAAATGGTTGAAAAAATCATACAAGACTTAATCAAAACATAAACACTTCTCAAAAGTGCCTCAAACTTAGTCAAAAGGCCTAAATTCACTCTTACAAAGATGAACCACTCCGTAGATACCCTCCTTATGTTTGCAAACTTCTCACAACTCCCCTCCATTCATGGAATATGTTCTCAAACTACAATAAGTGCCCCAATATTCTCTCCAAGTCATAAATCAAACATATCTTCTTCTTTTTTGTGTCACACATTGAAAAAATCCTCACTTTCATTCTTTCTCTTTTTTTTTGCATTTTTTAAATAACAATTTTGATGAAGTGATTTATAATGCATTACTTGATTAGGGTTTCAACCCTAAACAAAACAAAGAAAAAGAAAGAAATTTGTTTTATTTAATGAGAAGCTTCTTGAAGAAGCCTAGCTTGACCACCACTAAAGGGTTTTTGGAAATCTTCGTAGAGCTCTACAAGAAGTCCTCTGAGGGTCGGTATAAAGTTCAGGTAACTCATTTTTCATTGATTTATCTATATATTGCATTTCCATGAATCCTTTCTTGACTTGAGTCAAGACCTTCTACTTTCTGATGCTTTCAAAAAGATTTGAAAGTGAGTTTTCCTGAAGCTTTAGTATGTAATCTATATTAAAACTCGAACTGAGCCCTTTTCTATGAGTTACTTAGATTACCTACACTTTTTAAGAATATTTCATGTATTCTTTTGTAGATGAGAAACAACCTAGGCCACGAATTTCCTTTATTTGCACTCTTGACTTGGTCTATGTATTTTCTTGTAGCTCACAACTGGACCTGGGGTTTCTTCTACTCTACAGTCTGTGGTTCAAACACATAGAACTTCATATTTATCATAATAATCATAATCCTTGTTGTGATTGAATTTATGCCTTGCTGAAACAAAATCCATTTCAGCTAAAGATATGGCCCTATGAAGAAAACGGTTTGCTAAATGTTTCAATTCCATTGCATAGTGTGGGTATCATTCAAAGGGTCTACACATCTCATTCCTCCTAAAATATTTTGAAGGTTTTCCTATCTTCTGCACTTGGGTACTCACAGACCCAACCTCAATGCAGATCTTGGGTCTGCACTACTTAGAGTCAAGGATCTTTCATTTCTCTGTATCAGGTTGTGGGTTTATTAATCTGTTCTTGTGTATAATATCCTGAGGACTTTGACTTCTGCTCTGTACAAGAAATAATGAATGTCTCATTTCTTTATTTTTCCTTCCATTGATAACAACATAATATAGAGGTTTGATACCCCTCATGTAAACCTCAGATATCCTAAATTTGAAGAAAATGATAGCAAATTACTTCATTTGTAAATATGGCCCTATGATATGAAAAGTGCCTTTAGATCAATGCTGACAATGTATTATTTGTAGATGGAAAATTATGCTCATTGTGTTTTTGATGCCCAAGCACAACTTATCATCAAGGAAACCTACCATCAATACATCAAAAACTGGCATAGGGTTTCGAAACTGTCCAACACAAGACCATCATGAGACATTTGTAGGATTCTAAAAACCTAAATTGTACAGGTTCCTTTGATTATTGCCATTTATTGTGCCCATTCCTCATGTTGCACTACCGGATTTGACCCCAATTTTCGACGGCCTTTCGTCGAAATCTCGACGATACATTGTCGGTCGGCCGATGATTAACAAAAGTCAGCATCGTCACTCAAATTTTGTCTACATCCCGATGGGCTACAAAATGTCGGCCTCACAACGCACGCTCGTCGGAACTGTGATGCCAATTTCATTGATCACGCGACGAACAGTGCTCGGATGACGGGAGGCATACCTTCGCCAAACCATCGGATTAACAACGTAAGTTTGTCACCTTTACAACAAAAATTCGACATATTGGCAATATCGTTGAGAGATCAATATTGTTATAGCGATCAAAATTGCCTGAGAAGATATTTCGGGAGGACTGGATTTTTGTCTCAACGATAACTTTTCATCTTCGAGATACACATCTTGTCTCATCGATGAAGCACGAGGGAAGCATATCAGCAAGACATATATTATCGAAGTAAGTTTTGAAGGTCTATCCGAGCAGCTATATGACGCCGATAAGATTACATCGGCAGGATTCTTGGAGACATAATTTAGATTGAAATAGTGACAGAAGTTCGTCGAATGAGCGACGGAATAGGCAAGTCATTACGGCGAAACTTCGTCGGATAGATTGCAAATTCGTCAAACGTTTTTGCGGTTCATCGTATATTCAACAAGAAAGTGCACTTTTTTTTAAAAAACCTATTCATTGAAAGATCAAGACTATTATAGCGATCAAAATTATCTGAGAAGATATATTGAGAGGACTGTTTTTTTGTCTCAGCAATAACTTTTCATCGGCAAGATACACATATTGTCTCACCGAGGAAAGCATATCGGCAAGACATATAACATCGGAGTAAGTTATGAATGTCTACCCGAGCAACTATATGACGTGTATAAGCTTACTTCGGCATGAGTCTTCGCGACATAATTTAGATTGAAATAGCGACAAAAGTTCGTCGAACGAGCGATGAAATAGACAAGTCATTACGGTGAAACTTCGTCGGATGATTTTGCGGTTCATCATATATTCGACGAGAAAGTGCACTTTTTTTTAAAAAACCTATTCATTGAAAGATCAAGACTATTACAACGATCAAAATTGCTTGAGAAGATATATCAGGAGGACTGGTTTTTTGTCTTAGTGATAACTTTTCATCGATGAGATACACATATTGTCTCATCGAGGGAAGCATATCGGCAAGACATATATCATCGGAGTAAGTTCTGAATGTCTACCCGAGCAGCTATATGACACTGATAAGCTTACTTTGGCATGAGTCTTGGTGACATAATTTAGATTGAAATAGCGATAGAAGTTCGTTGAATGAGCAACAAAATAGGCAATTCATTACGGTGAAACTTTGTTGGATACATTGCAAATTCGTCAGACCTTTTTGCAGTTCGTCATAAATTCGACGAGAAAGTGCATTTTTTTTAAAAAACCTATTCATTGAAAGATCAAAATTATTACAGCGATATGAGGCCTGTTTGTAGCAACAATAATGATAACTATTTTCTTGGCTGTCATACAAGCCATCTCCATCAACAGAGCTTTGAAACCAAATCCACACACAACACAATGTTCAGAGTGAAAAGTTAGCACTTTCTTTCATCTTTGCAGATTGGTTTGATGCTTCAAACGATTCATTTCTTATATTGAAAAGTGCATTACTTACCTTTTTGAGCCTCTCTTTGTTTTGAGAGTAGTTTAATAATCTCTACTTAACACGGCCAACCACGTGAAGGTGGAAGCTCATTTGGCCCTTTCCCTCCCCCCTCCCCCCCCCACATCACTCTCAATTCCCCATACCCGATCATATAACATTAATCATTCATTCATCCATTAATAACATATAACATTCATTCATTCATCCATTAATAACATATAACATTCATTCATTAACATATAAATTTTTTTCATTAACATATTCAGATTTATTCATTAAAATATTTCATTTTTTCAGTTTTTACATATTATCAAAAATATGGTTGTCATAATATGATTACAATCACTTTTTTTTTTGTTTCTTTTTTGTAGCTAAAAAAAGTTTAAGTGGAGTATAATTTTCAAAATCATTTGTCCCCCCTTGAGTTGTTCTAAGCTCTGCTCGTGATCTTAATGTACGACTAGTTGTGTAGTCACAACCGCGTGGATGCGGCTGCAAGGGGGGTCTACTGCAATAGCAAAGAAATGTTAAATTGATATGTTTTATTATTATTGTTACACGTATTTCATTAATTAAAAGAACATCAGAGTGGTGCTCTTTACCTGATTGGGCCACATCATGTTCCTGATACTCTCTTATAGCCTCATACTCAACATGTTGAACACCCTCTAAATCCTGATCTAGAGTTGAAACACGAAAGATTACATTAATTATTACACCAATTGCAATTAAAAATGTTTAAAAGAACATTAGAGTGGTTCTGCTTACCCGATGGAGCCACATCATGTTCCTGATCTTGTCTAGCCTGATCATGCTCAACATGTTGATCATGCTCTACATGCTCTAAAGTTGAAACATGAAAGGTTACATTCATTAATATACTAAATGCAATTAAAGATGTTTAATTGTATTAATCCATACTACGTTTTGTATAGAACATTAATACATCTAGTACCGGGATGCACACCATGGCCTTCATTGGCAAGTTGTGCTCCACCCTCACTAGGTTGCATTCCAATGTCATGTGCAGGATTATCATTGCCTATCTGTGTAAAACAAATAGGCACATTATTATGGTGGAAATTAATATTGAACAGATTGTACAAGTATTCAATTTGAAATAAATTTTATTGAGTTTATTTACCTGCATGTTGGATGCAATGGAAGATTGTGTTTGCCCAGTCGAGACTCTTAGTTGTTCAGTCAGGGCTCCATAGCCTTGGTCGAAGGCAATATTTAGGTCCTCTTGTGTGGGCACTCTGTTGAAATCAAAGCCCTACATTTTTGCATGCGATCATGAATTTTGCTTTTATGATGTGATAAAACCAAAATTGTTTGCAATTTATTATTTGGATGCAATATTTCATTTATTGATACTTACAAATCATGCGGCTACTTTCATATAACCACCAGAGCCAAGTTTGTGCTGCCCGTGTTTTTCTAGTCTTGCCTTTGTTCCCTTCGATGTGTCAGGTAGCCTATGAAAATTTGAAATACGCTAGATTATGTAAAAAGAAAGATTAATCAGTATATAATTAAATTGTTGATAGTATTACATAGCTTCATTGGCCCGGTAGTATCTTTCCTTTCTTCTTTTCAGCCTTCTCCTTTCCATCCGACACCAAGTCCTTCCACTCCCTTTCCAGAATCATGGGGGGACACTCGTACTTTCTGTTCTTCTCTAAATGTGACCTATATTGGTCCCTCACATACTTTAGATAGGTACCAATTTTCTTAAGGACCTTGGTTCAATTGAATGTTTTATCACCAAACAACACAACTAAATGGTTAATGAGCTCATCTTTTAAATCTTGATTTTGGGCATTCCACCGTGTACGTATGGTGGGCCCAAAAAGCTCCAATGAAATATCACTTAGATGTTTATAAAAAACATCATTTCCTGCAATTATAATGTAGGCAAATACTGTCATTTTGTAAATCAATATAATAGGGCGTTATCCCCACTGTTAGCACTTACTTAAAATAATAATAATAATAATTAAAACATTTTAAAGTACCTAGGACCTTCTCTATCTTTATGGGAAGGAAATCCTCGGTCACCACAAATGTGACCAGCAATGTTCCCATACTAGTAATACGAGAAGATCCAAGAAATGCTGCTAAAACATCACCAGTAGTAGTGGCCTCTGCATCCATAGGTACTAACACATGTAGTGGCATGTGTTCACTGCTAGAGGGTGGACTACCGAATGCCTACATGGTATGTGTTGCCGATATTTCAAACGACAATATAGGCACAGATGATGGGGTTGGATGATGTGTTGTATGCGCAGGAAGATCAGGATTGACACTTGTACCGTTCCCTACTTCCCGGGAAACATTTGCAGTACCTTGATCACGACCAGCAGCATGATCATGAAGACGTAAATAATCTTGTAAAAACAACACATATTTTAGTTCATGACATAAAAGAGTACAAAATATAAAACCATGAATGAACTTATGTTATAATTAAAGATCTCGTGATAGCTTACTTCCAAGTTCTGTGCTCTCTTAGACAATATTTTAACCCTTTCTCTTATCTCATCTGTTTGAGGCACTACGAATACAACTGAAGGATTTCTTGATTGCATTTTTTTTGGGTCTTCCTCATCATATCCACAGGGTTTTTGGAAAAAGTGATGTCATCATCACATAATAGTGAATGCACCTCCATATGGATGCTCTCATGTACTGTTGGTGCCTTTCCCCGATCAGCCAACTGCAACAAGAATATTAAAAACATTATCAAAATTAACCCAATAAACTCATGAAAAAAACATAATAATAAAACATTTTGCTCGTATCTAATTTGTACAATTACAATGATGTAAACTTGTCGGATAGAAGCGCCTGAAGATGGATCACGATCTATGCTCTGGGTCGGAGCCTTCCTCATATGATCAATGTCCCGTTGTGACAAAAATTAAATATAAAAAACATTACCGAAATGAAACCAATAGACTTACGAAAAAAAACATAATAATAACATGGTATATTGGAGTCATTAATTGGAGGTTGGGTGAAATGGTATATATATAGTACATACCACCCCCATAGTAATATTGTTTGTATCTAAGTGATTCAAATTGTAATCGATTAGCAACTCTTCCCCTGCAGTTATTGATTTTGTCGCATATACGAATACATGGTTTCCCTCTCACGCCTCGAATATACAATTGGGTTGCTTATTTGTTGACCCAGGTCATGTACTATTTATAAACCTTGCAATATTCCCTGATTTTTTTGGCCTCCCGTCAATGTACTTGGCCACTCCTTTATTTTGATCCCTATCTTTTAGTTGTATATAATTTGTTGATAGTGCATACCTACGCATACTTCATGTATATCGAACCAGCTGCATCCAATATTTATAACTATAATAGGGTCCAACATACTCCATCAACTCAGTAACTTTTTTGTAACAGACTTTTATGCTATCCATGCAAAATAGGCCCAAACCATGTAATGATGATGGTGCTATGCGATATATCCTCTCGTTGACACAAAGATTAGTGTTTATTGGAGGAAGTTCCTTGGGTACCCATTGTTTCTGTAGATGTTTGTACCTCAAGGGCACCTCGATGTCGCCTATGCTCTCATCATCATAAAAACATGACCCCCCTTCAGTAAGAAAAAATTCCATGCATTTACAGAATTTTCTTCTAATCTTTTGACCTCTAGTTGATCTCCCTCTTTTAGACCTACTACATGTCTCGCTTTCCTCTTCTCTTCTTGAATTTCCCTCGCTTGAGGAAGACAAATCTGACAAATACCTATTTTGTGGTGCCTGCACTCATAAGGATGTTGGATGAAGTTCTTTCATGGTGATGTGATCTGAAGGTGACATTATGATTAATTTATCGTTTCATCACTAGAAATTGACAGGTTATAAGGTAATCAAGTTTTGATAGGTTGCAAGTTATTGTTACTACCGTCCAAATGTGTCCATCACAAATCAAATCTACTTAATGTCTTTGTGCAACATCTTTTTAAGCATAAAGTAACTTCAAGTGATAGTTTGGAGTTAGTTCTTTCTTCTTTCAACAAGTATTGTAGCTCAGTTTTGGAACTTTCAAGAAAAAGATAGCATCGTAACTCATTTTCACAGACTTGTACTCAGTTGTATTTTTACCTTTCAATCAATAAAAGCGAGCTATTTTTCCTTCTCAATACTGGATATTGTGTGATAACATGAAATTATTGATATTTCCTTGTGATGATAATGTTTATCCTTGGTTCTAGTCTAGTTTCTCATAGCCTTTATACAAAAGTGCATGTTTGTGCAGGTCATAGTTTGTGTTCTACTAGTTCTATGTAGGATTCAATTGTGAAGTCAAGCATTCAAGCCTCTAGGAAGGTCATTTGTCATTCCACTTGATTTTTTCCATAAACTTCAAAGCCTATCTATGAAATACTTATGCAAAACATGTCAAAACTGAGTTATGTATATTGCAGTGAATTTTATTGATCACATTGTGTGTCAAAACAACATTACAAATCCTTAATATTTGGTGCATCACGCTAGGAGTTAGTTTTATTTCATGTTTCCTCCTTACCCTTTTCCCAACAAGTAGTTTTAGGTGACTACCATAAGAGCCAACTTACTCTGGAGATTCTTTTCTGCTCTAGGTAACCCACAACCTAGAAAATTCTCATGTTTCACCAATATGTTAAGTTCTGCAACTTAGGAGGGGTACAATATTGAGAGATAACAGTTATTGGCATGCTTGATGGGACTAGTATGATGAAATTCTCATCAAAATACTGAGAGATTTGAAGCAACAAGAAGATATCAAACAATTCGATGAGTTGTTGGTTAAAGAGGAAAAATCAAACATGGATCAAGGGGAAGAATATGGTCTTGATGAGGAGTCTATTCTCTCAAGTCATGAAACTTATCATGAAGTTGATTTGCAAGATCTTAGCTATTTGGAGGAACTTCCTTTCTGCTGTACAAAAGAGCTTAAGGTTGGTATAACAAATGAAAGTTTGTTGGAAGAGGCTACTACATTGTTTGAACATTTACCTTCACTCATTGAAGAAGAAATCCTAATTTGGAGTGTACTAATGAGGACTTTGAGCTTGGACTAGCTGTTCCTAAGAGCCTTCCAAGAGCTGATAGCTTTGATGAGTTATTAGCTATCTTAATGGAAGAGGATGGTCCATTGACCATGGATGAGGAATCAACATGGAAATTTATCATGTAAGGTGAAGGTAATGATGTTATTTCTAATCATTCAAATTGTCCTATCTCTTGTCTAAACTTAGCCATGAAACAGGACAAACATAAAAAAGGTAGAAAGGTTTGAAGAATGTAGTCATGATAATATTATATTAGCCTTATTGGGTTCTTTGAAAGAAGAAGAAAACCATGAAGTTCCAAATCAATTTCTTGTACCACAAGAGTACCATAAGAGTAAGATGAAGGATATGATCACACCAAAAGAGAAAAAAGGAAAAACCAATCAAAATCTTTCAAGGGGATGTCCTATCAAGCATCTAACTAGGATGGAAACTAGCAATGCATCACAAGTCATTATTGCACCCAAGCATGAGGACTCTATCCTACTATCCTATCCATTTTAAGATAACATGAATGGTAAGTGGATTTGTGGATTTGTTTTCTCCATTTATGAGGCATTGCAATAGTTGGTTAAACATCTATCATTTCTTCATTGCCTCTTTGATGCTCACAAACATATGGAGCATTACAAGTTGCAAAGAAAGGGTAGCTATTTTCATGAACCAGTTAATGGTTTTATTTAGGTATTCCTTTCCTTAGTTAGTCTAGGTTAGGATAGTTTTTGTTTTAAGTGAATAAGTTTTGTTTGCACAGTTAGTTTGTTTTGAGTCCTTTGGTAGGTTGAATAAGGTTGGTAGGTGTTATGTGGTGGAGCTTTTATTTTCCTTCCCTTTGGGGTGGTTTTATCTTCATTATTTTTCTACTAGTCTGGTATTTGGGGGTTTTTTCTTTCTAGCTGTTGACTTGCTATCAATAGTACTCAGTCACTTAAGTTGTGTTTTATCCCTTTTGGTCATCACTTCACTGGCCCCTTTTACCTATCCTTTCAGTTTTGAATTTTGACTTATGCGTCCCTGTGGTTTTCGGCCTATTAACCTTTACAACATAGCCTTTGAATTGTTTTTTGACCTCGTGGGTTATTTCCCTGTTTGCCTAGTGGTCCCCTTTCTTTAAAGTAACTATTTCGCATGTGCAGATTTGTATTAGCCGACGGATGTAGGAACTGTGATCTTGACCATTCATCGCACACCTTGCAAGGTTTGTGCTTGCATCACAGAAAATGTTGCGAGGTTTACGAGATGCTGCCACCTATTGTGTAACTTGGTGGGGCTAGTTTTTGAGTGCTAACAGTTGTGTACTATCTGATGCATTTGGGCCATCCCTCGCTGACCTCGCGCAATTAAAACTTTAGTTTCAATAATGTTGTGAGGTATGTGATGTGTTGACGCGTGGGTGTTGGTGTTATCAATTAACGAATGAGGTGGGACCCATTCCATGCTGATGTGGTACCTAATGGGAAATATTCTTGCTCACTTGCTGACTAGAAGGAGGATGTGTCATTTTCAAAGTGCTGTTGACCAAATCTGGACCGTCCGTCTGGCCAACTGTATCTTTGATCAACGGTGTGTTTTCAAACAAACTAGTGTTGTACTATAGCCGTTCTATCTCATGCGAGTGAATAGTAATGGTCAAGTTCGACTCGGCCTGCGTAATTAAATGCTAAATAACCAGTGGATTGCTATTTTAGTGTTGCATTCTGGTTTATAAGAATTCCTCGGTGTTTAGAAAAGTGGCTATTATCTCAATTCTCCATTATCGCGACAGTTGACGCTCTGCAAAATAAGCAGTAAGTGATATGAATGCCTTCTTTTGTAATTTCAGAATATATTAGCATTTCCTATTGAATAATTGGCGATTGTGTCCTTTTCGATTCCTGGTGAATTGTTAAGTGAATTGGCTGTTAGATCTTATATAGGTCATTTCTAGTGATTTATGTGCATATAAATTTTTTTTTTGTAATGGCAGTCAAGAATAGGGTGTAATTGTTTGTTTTTCTTTAAGAAAACCCTAATTCGAATCCCCTTCTATTTAAAATATATGGCATCCAAGGCACGAACTGTTGGTCTCGAGGCTACGCCTAGGGGTCACTCACAAGATATTATTGATTTGTTGAAACCTTCTATGAGAAAGAAGCAAGAAGGAAGGATATTGTTCTATGGACCCATGATTCATGAAGGTTTAATGGACAAATAGTGTACAATCCATGATGCCGAATTGTTGTACACTGGTTGGCAACTCTTTTCCAATTGGCTTGGAAATAGAAATTTGCTTGTTCCTTTGTGTAATCCATGGAGACTGGACTTGAGTAAGCTGGTGGTACCAAATGTCTATGAAGATGTAGACTTATTAAAAGATAGTGCTGCAAGGTACGATCCTGTGACTCGAATTGTCAGAATACATCTTGGCAAGCCTATGATTAAAGTAATCAAAGAGGAAATTGCAAAGATTTTTGGCTTACATGAATGGAGCCAAGATATGATTCCCATCAAATTGGAGGTCTTCAGGGAAGAATACAGAAACACTAAGGGTTTGATAAGGACATCCCTTTTGATACCCCATTTGGCTGTGTTGGGAAGAGGGAAGAATCAGAAAAAGGTTGTTATTGGCAAGAATGAGCCTGAACCTTTCCCGGTAGACTACTTTGCCCCTCATTTCAAGAAGACCATCTGTGCACTATGTCAAGTTTTGGGGATTGACCTGAAGAAGACTATGCCCATAGAGATAATGTATATGGTTGTCAACCTCCAACACCCTGGTTATAATGTGGTATATGACTTTGCCACTTACCTTGCAGAGAACATAGATCATGGCTTAGTAGATTTGAAGCTGGGAAAGAATTGGGTAAAATTCAGATGGTTCTCACTGTTGATTCATATGTTTTTATATAGGGGTCAGAAGGTATTTGAAAAAGATATGGAGTTGAGGAAGATGGAAGGAGATATTGAAATGCCTGTCCAATATTGGACAAGGGTCTTAGACAAAAATGATCATAAGTTTGATTATGTCACCTTTCATAATATTTTTAGATCTAAGTTAAGGAAGGCTTTAGTTGTTGATCCACCCAGGATTCCCAAAGAAATTCATGACTTTCTAAGACCTATGGAGAGGAGGCCTGAGCTGAATCTAACCCACAATTGGGGTGATATTATCCCCAATCACAATACTACAATCTTCAGGGTCTTTGGCACCAATGCCATCCCGTCTGTCCTACCTAAAAAAGTTCCTCTCAGACTTGGTTTTGTAGAGATTATGAGGAAATTGGGAGCATCTCAAGATTTCCATTTGCCTATTGAACACAAGAAAGGATCCTTTTTCCCTGAATATGCAGATTTTGCAGATTTTGTTATGATAAAGGGAGGGTGGAGAAATTTACACTTGTTACTCAAGCCATATAGATTGAAAATTGTATGCCTTAGGAATTATGATCCTGAGGGTTTTATCTCCCAAATGAAGGCTAGATATTGGACTGGAACCTTTATTCACAATTTATACTATCCTAAAGATATCATTAAGAATATTTTTGATGAGGACTTACAGGATGACAAAAAGGCAATGTACATTGCCTATTCAAAAATGGTAAGAAGTAAATAGGATAAAATACCTGGTTTTGATCCTGTACTTGATGCTAAAGATGAGCTCAGTAGGGAAATCTATGTTCTTGATAATTTCAAGAGCATAGTAGGAGTCTCGAAGGAGGAAAGGATTGTAGAAGGAAAGCGAAAGTCACATGTTACTGAGCAGCACCCTAAGATAAGAATCGAAGAAAGGCCTACCTACCAGCCTCAAGAGAAAATAAAAGTGTTTTCAAGAAGGAAGAGAAATAGGATAGAGGAAGTTATGATGAGTGGTGCATCATCCATCCTAATGAAATCAGTATCTGGTATTATTGATCTGGATTCGCCTCCGAAGAGTTCAAAATAGATTAGCACATCATCCCCAAAGAAGCCTAGAACTGATAGTATGGGGGATGTTGGCCAGAAAGGTAATGATGAGGAGGATATTATTGTAACTCCAGATGAAATAAATCTAGAAATGCCACTAGATCCGACTGAAATTGCAACGAGCTCAGGAGCCATCACCCTAATATTGGGGAAGGATGAGATTAAAGGAATTACAAATAGTGATGATTTGAGAATGGAAGCCTGCAAAGAATTCATGATGGATGACTCTTTTATCCATACCCATGCTTTTCAAGATTTTGTATGGAGAGCTCATCTCTCATCTTATACTGAGTAGGTAGCACATGAGAGAAGTTTGCACCCAGAGCTTCCACAGCAAGTAATTCAGTCAAAGGTCAGAGTACAATTGAAGGAGAGGTTTAAGGAAATCACACCAAAATAGGGCAGAACATTGGTTCAAAAGTGTGGGATATTGCTACTCCCTGAATGGGATATTGCTGATGCTATAGTATTTGATACAATAAGAAGGGAAAATAAACTACTTCTTGCAATAGAGGAGGAGGTGGAATTAGCACTTAAGGGATCAGCTTTCAGTGAAGAGTGTGATTATCTGGCAATATGGTCACTATCTATAGGGTCTCAAAAACCTATTGTCACTGAAACATCTGATTTTAGTGGTCATTTGATTGTGAAGAGAGTTGCTGATACCCCTGCCTTGGAGGTTGTTGACATGGTTGTGAATGTTGCCAAATTTACTAGGGCAGCTGTGGAGGATTTAACTAAAAACTGAGATATTCTGAGGAAACAATATAATGACATTATTATTGAGTATAATAAGAGCCAGCAAAGGGTGGCAGAATTGGAAATAGAAATGGCCTTATTAAGGAAACAAATGGAAATCTTGAGATCCCAAAAGCAAGTTAGCTCTAGCCAAAATATTGCTTACCCACCAATTGATCAACCCCAACCTCCTACACAGGTTCAATCTTGGGCTATGGTCCCGTATAATATGGGACAAGAGCCTATTGCAGTTGAGAAGGCAAGTACCTCGAGCGAAGATCCTTCTAGGGAAAAGTTACTCCAGTAGATTAAAGAATATAAGGAGATGGTAAATCAAATCCGGGATGCAGTAGGAAGGAATAATTCAGAAATTGTTGATAATGTGTTAAGGCATCTACATAAATGGGTCCAAAGTAAGTTGAATGGTGTTCATACGAATTATGCCTTGATGCTGCAAGCACTTGAATTGTTTCCAAGGGACAGAGAATTGGTTATCCCTTTCCTAAATAGATGGGGCCCTAGAATGGAAAAATTGAAATTTATGGCAGTTGGAGCAAAGCAGCATGGGAATAAGTATTCTACAATCATGAAAACATATCAATTTGTTAAGACTATTGTTGAGAAAAAATTTCAGGGGTCTGCTGCTCCTATGGAGTCCAAAATCAAAGCACTGAAGGATATTTATGATGGAAAATATTTGACTCCACTACCTCATATTTTGCATAGTCAGGATAGTGTCAAGCCTTTGCAGGCATGGAAGGAGCAAATGAATAATATAATGACCGCCCAAACTCATGAGATATGCAAAAATGTTGATATTCGCATGTTGGAGAACACTTTAGAGAAGTTATCACTTGTCATTAGTTTCCTGGAGAATTTTGACAAGACAACCATGTCATTAATGATAAAGTATGTACCTTATCAAAAAATGGTGGACCGAGTGGTGGCTTTCAATTGGCCGTCGGAGGAAGATTTTGAGTCATGGAAAAAGATGTTTATTGATGAACCTGAATTATAAATAATGGGGATGAGAGCTACAATTTGGTCATGTAAAATATAGGTCTGGCCTACGGTATTATATTTTGAAATGCATTCTCTTCTCGGATTCAAGTACAAATTGCGCAAATAAAATCAGCACATGGAGCAGTTAAAAGATGCTTTGGTGTCAGGGAATCAATACTTGGAACCACGCTTTCCTTTCCTCCATAACAAATTAATCATCATTTTGTTTTAAGTTTTTCTTCTCTTACCAAGCAAATGATGTAAAGATAACTGATTAGGAATTAGCGGTCCAGTAAAAAATGGACATGTGTATCCTCCGGCCTAAAGCTTGTTTGCTCCCTTGTTTTTATAAAAGGGAATTCTGGGCTGAGGAATAGATCTGTTAAAATTACTTAAGATACGTAAGAGAAGAATCAAGTAGAGAGAGAGAAAAGAATATGTCCAGCTTTTTGAAGCTTTGAGTCTGTTTGGGAACTTAGTAAATCGTGGGGTTTTGGAGCATACTTATGCAAATCTTGTGATTGTTTTGAGTCTATTTTCTCTCCTATTGTAATAATTTGCATGAATTTTTAATGAAAATTCTATCAAATATGATGTTCATTAAATTTCATTTGTCATTTCCTGTGGATTACGTTCGACTATAGCTCGGGTTCAATGGACCTGTTAAATGCTTCAGTTTTTCAATAAGTTCATGCAAATTAGCACATAGGATTTTCTAAAGAGTAATAGATTTATGTATTGATGAATGGATGGTAATGCCTTACATACAGATCATAGATGCTCTAGATGAAAGTTACCCTATAGTTCAATTTCAAGTTTGACTCCGTGCTTTAGGATATGGCACTGGTACTCTGACTGCTTATTGTTCTTATATTTTTTGTTATAGCTTCAGGCGATTTCACTCGAATATTTCATAAAAACACACTTAGGTGTTATTTCAATTCCTTGTTAAATAAGAGTTGAATTCTCCTGAGAAATATCCAATTTCTTGAAGGATTATCTTGTTTAAACTTAGACTAGAATTTATTTGTTGTTTATCCACGTATGAGCAAATCATTCTCATCATGAATGACAATATATTTTAGGGATACCCTCCTGGATCTTACAGAGTCTGAAGTGTAGGAGAGATAATAGTTTTGTTGCATTTTTCTCGTTAAGTTGGCATAATGCCTTGAGGACTTTTAAAATTGAGTATGGACAGCTCATAGAAGCTTCTGCAGGTTCTACTTGGGTTGTAAAAAACGCCAACATTATGCACTATTTTGGATGAGTTGCAACATTATGCAAGACTATTTCTCAAGTCTTGTCAAGTTCCAAGAGTCGACACCATGCCCAATGGATAAGTTTAGGCAACTGGTGAGGGTGTTTAGCAGGCAAACATATAGAAGATGTCACCAATTTTTTTACCTAATTTAGCTTCTAGCTCAATAAAATAAAGTTGGGATAGTTTTTGCAAAAATAAAGATAAAGGTACACATTCAATTCTACTAAGTTCCATTCATATACACAAAAGTATTATCAAATGAATTGCAGTTCATTATGCAAATGTATACAAGAGAAAGACTGCACAAAATTTTCACAAATGTCTTTTATTGATAATTACAAATGTATGGTGTCCCACACAAGTTGTGGGAATAACTATTTCAATACAATATAAGACATAAACTATACATTTGAAGAAATAGAAAGGAAAGAGCATATGGAAAGAGTAGGGATCCGTCATTGCCTAAATGATGAACCCCAAAGTTGAACTGTTGCCTAAATAATAAACCCCAAAGTTGAACTGTTGCATCATTGGAAAAGTATGATCAAGTTCATCTATTATGAAGAATTAGTCTATGTGCCTCTAGTAGTCACTATAAAAATGTGAAAGACAAAGCTATTTTATTTTTTCTGTCTTATATTATACCATTTTACGAGAATGGGGGGTCAATGTGTGAGGAGATCTTTGGAAACTAGGCATGAAAATTGCAGGTTAAAGAGAATTGGGGTACCAAACTTATAGTACTCATTGTCCCTTGGTCGTCGATTTTCCCTGAGTGCCCTCAACCTGGTCCTCGGCATTGGTATTGACCTTGTTTTAGCTTCAAACTCTTTGTCGGCGCTGGTATTGACCTTGTTTTCACTCCTCCAAAGTCTCCCTCAGTGCTGGTATTGACCTTTCACTTGTCCAATTTGATGAGCTACAACCTGCTTTAGTTAGGTTTTAGAGTATGTTAATTAAATTTAAAAAAATTATGGTGCCATTTAGAGTAGTGAATATAAAGCAAGCAAAGCCTATTATGGCGCCATTTAGAGTAGTGAATATAAAGTAAGCCAAGCCTATTATAGTCATGAGGGAAATAATAAAACTCCTAGGATACTTTGTGAAACCATTTTCCTTGGTTAAAGGGAGGCCATAAAATATACCTTTGGATTTTTTCAATCTTCAAATATGAGGATTTGCAAGGTTCTTAGCAACATGAGTAATGGAAATGTGTGCAACAAGAATTTTTGAACACACATGGAATCTCCTTGCCAAAGAAAGGGGCTTCATAATTTAATATGATAATTTTTCTCAGCTCTAGAATCAACTTTTAAATCTTCTCCTAATAGGGCCAAAATCACATCTTCTTGTGTTTGAGAAGTCACCAGCATTGAACAT
Source organism: Sequoiadendron giganteum (assembly GCA_007115665.2). Lineage (NCBI taxonomy): Eukaryota > Viridiplantae > Streptophyta > Pinopsida > Cupressales > Cupressaceae > Sequoiadendron > Sequoiadendron giganteum. The sequence continues at coordinate 802,955,604 of CM021102.1, forward strand.
AACCGTCAAGCAACTTTTTATCAAGATTATAACTTCACCGTCGATTTTGAGCACATGCATCTCGGAGCCGCTTTAGTAACCTGTCATATAATGTACTAAAACTGGACATAAATATTAAAGAACTTTGATTAATAGTAATGTTATAATATTAATATATTATATAACAATATTATATTACATTATATGAATTATAATGATATATTTGATATATTAAGATTATATATAATCTATATATAGATTAATAGTAATTATATTAGATTATTAATATTATTGGTATATTATTAATAATATTAATATTGTATTAGATTAATAATAATTATAATATTGTTAAATGATTAATTATATTACAAATGAACGCTGCTTTCAAATTCTTAGCTTTGAATGAATGGTTGAAGCACCAATGTTGAATGTTGCAACTCTAGTAGGCATGAATAGAAGTAGAGGAGATTGTTTGGGAGAAGATTTTTTTCTAGTGCTAGGTTATGTGTTAGGTTATATAGGGTTAGGTTATATAGTGTTTGAGCCTAGCCTCAAACACTACAATTAGGGTTAGGTTATGTGTTTTCTTTAGGGTTAGGTTTGGGATTAGGTTTATGGTTATGGTTAGAGTTTAGGGTAATCCAAATCATAACCTAACCCTTTCTCTTGAAACCTTGACCTTGACCCTAACCCTCACCTTTATCCTATCTTTATAACCCTAACCACAACCAAAACTCTAACCCCAACCCTAACCCTAATTACCTAACCCTAAATATTGTTTATTTAATTAATTAGTTGCATTCACTCTAATAACCCTAAACCTATCCTTAAACTTAACCCTAGCCCTATCTCTAGCCCTAATCCTAACCCCAAGTCTAAGCCAAATATAAAAACAACCCTTAATCATAATTACAATAACCCTAAAACTACATTCTAGATATAACCCTAATACTATAATCCCTAATTGTAATACTAAACCCTAACCCGAATTTCATATCTAATCCCAACCATAACCAAAAATCTAAATCTAACCCTAACCATAAAACATAAACCCTAATCTAACCCTAATCCTAACATTATTTTCCTAACCCTAACCCTAACTCTAAACCTAACACTAACCTGAACACTAAATCCTAACCCTAATTAAATACCCAATCATAACCCTAAATTGTAACATCATCCTTTGAATTGGATACTACATCAAAAATTATGTGTTACAATCATTGCTTCCATTGTTGGCATTTTTACATTTGGATGTATATATTTTTAAAATCAACAAAATCTTTTAATGTCTTGCCAAAATTAATATTATTAATTGTAATATCAAACTTATAAACATGTATCCAATTTAGAACATAAATAAGAAATATATGGTAATAGTTTCTTCAAAAAACAAAGTGATGTGGACTAGAAGGACTATAAGGACTATAATGATTTTAGTATATACACATAATGGATTTGTTGAAAAGGTTTTAGAAACTTTCAAACAAATGCAATTGGTAGATGCAAAGAAAAATTCCACAACCTGATGGAACTTCAGTAAATTGAAGTTGGGGTTAGAGGGTTTCTAAATTACTCAGGGTAACCTTCAGTATGGATCGGTCAAAACCCTCTTGTTATGTTTTAATGGTGACCTATTGCCATGGTGGACCGATCACTTAAGTGAGGTTTCATCCCTCTCAGGTCGTGCTTAACCATCCCTATTTCACCTGATTTGCCGATCTTTTTGGCGTAATGGCCTAGGTATTACACCGCCAAAAATTTCAATGTGGGCCCCACTTAAATGTTCCATCTGAGGGCTGATGAGCCAACTTATCACAAAATTCGATCTTGACCGCTTCTCGCAGACCTCATAGGTTTGTCTACTGGCATCATCAAAGTAGTACGAGGTTCGCGAGATATGGCCATGTGGCGTGAATGGATGAATGGGTTTTCTTCTCGAGGTGTTCGATATGACAGGGGGTCATCTTTTCATCGGTAATAGCCATCAATAAGGGGGTAATCATGATCTCTCGCACACCTCGCATGGGCAGAGTAAATATCCGGGAGAGTGTTACGAGGTTCGTGAGGGAGTGGCACGTGGCTTTTCTTTTCATGCCAGTAGGATTATATGGGACCCGTTGTGCGTTCTGGGTCTATTCTTCTACGGGTTTTTGATTGGATATGTTTTCTAAAGGCGTCGACATGGATTGTCAACATCCATTGACTTGATCTCCACCCTCTGTTTGTTAAAGTGCCTCCCGAATCAGCGGTTCATTTATAGGGAAGAAGTGTGTGAGTTGCCCGCGTGGCATGTATTTTTTTTTTTTTGGCTGTTGCTTGTGTCATTAATGATATAGGTTTCTTTTCTCCTAAGGATCTCCACCTGATTTCCTCCTGCGTGTGAATAGTGCCATCCTGCTGAGAGTATTCATAGTTATCTGGATCATTAACTATGCAAGTGCTTGAATTGCTTTCAAGTAATTGTACCCTCCATACTGGCTTGCTCTATAAATGCTAACTGAATTGTATGTAATCAGCATTGCATTCTCTTGTGTCTAAGTGCAGTAAGGTTTTTCTTTTGTTTGTGGCTGCGCTCTATTTCTATCATGAGTAAATCAGTTAAGTGAAGGAATGCGAGGCTGGCTTCACCAGTCATGAAGAAATCTGATTCTCCCATGTCTCGCAAGGCTATTATTAGGAACACTGGCAAGAGGCCAGTACATTGTTCGTCCCTAATAATCATCTCGGATTTTGATGAATCTGAGATTGATTCTGATTATCGGTACTATTTGGCTTCCCTGGCCGATCTTATGGGAGTGGATGAGGAGGTTCTAGCAATTGAGCCAGTGTCTGCATTAGCACTAGGTCCAGTTGTTTAGGAATTTGCTCGCAAGGTTGGTAAAGAGGAGGTGGTGCCATCACTATCTAGGCTTGAACTTGGATCGATTGCTTGTACCAGGGTTGTGTTGCTTCTTCATGATTACTGGCAGTGGGTCTGTTGGATGTGTCTTCTCTTCTCTTGTTGTTCTATCAAGTGGATGTGGATGTGGATATGGATGTGCACGTGCTTTGCACGAAATTTTGTTTTTCAACTGGCTATTTTATAACCGTTTTGATTCCTTTGTTCATGCACGGTATCATTATGACAAGGAATGTAAATTTGAATTTCATTTTGGTGCTGAAATTCAATTTGGTGTCACAATGTAGCCTAATGCTTGTTGCTCTCCTATTCTATAAAGGAGATTTCACGGCTCATTGTGAAGGGTCAAAAAAATTTTGCAATCCGATGCTTGGAAGTTATACAATCCTCTTTATTGTTAAAGTGTTATGAACATTTTGTTTTAGGAAGTCATCCTGGGGTTAGGTTTATATACAGATTAGTGTGATATGCTTTTTTAATTACTCATATTGAAATAAATCTATAAAATTAAGATGGTTTACTCTCCTGGGTGTGTGCCATGGATTATGAATAGCTTTATCAAAGATTCATATGTTCAGTTTCAATAGTTAATTGAAAATGTGATTCATTTTCTTGCTTTAACTCAAAGATTTAATCAAATGCTTGAAAAATAAGTTACATGTTCATGGTTGTATATACTCGGGATGCTTGAAGAAGTACTATCTTAATATGCTAAAATATCTCATGATAGTAATGCTATATGAGATGGGTTCATCGTATCAGGATTTTGTTCTATATGACTCTGTTGCCCTATGGATGAAGCACTAGATAATGTTTGTGTCATTTTATTAGTTCAAGACTGTAGGTTCTAAGCAAGGATATCCAAATACTGAACAAAAAACACTTGAATACAACCTTGTCCTCCTCAGGGAGGTATTGTAACAAATAAGTGGGTTAGTTTCATTGCTCTTTGGTACTGGTAGTCATTCTTTGGTCTGCCAAAACCTTGAGATGATCACTATCGCTTTGAGTGTGTAGGAATTGTAATCTGTACATAGGAAGTGTTCTTACCAATCATGAGACATTCATGTGAACATATTTAGGTTTACCCACCTTGGTCCTATAGAGCCAAAAGTGTAGGAGAAGTCAGTCCTTTACTGACTCTCATTAGTTGGCCATTAGTGGTTGTAGTTGTCCTCGATAGGGGTTGGCTACCTCTTAGATATCTACAACCTCTACATGGATTGTATTTTAAACACCAATACAACCTTAACCAAAATCCTTATTGGTTTCCTTAATATGGGAGATTTGGAACAAGGTATAGACATCCATCAAAGCATAATATGAAGATGATTTTTTTCAAATGTTGTGGTTGTAGATGCCCTTTTAAAATTTATACAAAATGTGGAAGGATAGAAAAAGCTTGTGAACTATTTGACAAAATGTCTCAAAGAATTGTAATCTCTCAATTTATTTTTGTGTCTATTTTGTTATACCCCGTGTCCCAAAATGGGTATAACACAATAGACACTAAAACAAATTGATAGACTGTTATGAGGGCAGTGATGAGACTTTTCTAATTAGAGTGTATTCCATGAGGTTACAATTATTCGAGGCACTGTGTCAAATAGTTCATGAGCTTTGTCTATCCTCCCACATTTTGCATAGATTTCAAAAGGGCATCTACAACCACAAGATTTGAGAAAATTCATCTTCACATTATGTTTTCCTTATGATTGGTTGACTATTATACTAAATTAATATGTTCAATTTATGTTTTCTACTTGATCTAACTATCCACAAATGGCAATTTAACAGTGGAAAGATATGATCCTACTTTGGTATAAATTGCATATGCAATATCAAGGTATGAATTAATATGTTCAATTAAGAGATGTTAAATGAAATGAATAAAACTAATGTAATGTAAATAAGGGAGACTAGTGCCTTATTGGGTAAAACGGAGTCAAATGAAATCCTTTAATGAATGGTTTCTATCTAGTAGGTCCTCTAATTGTTTGGCATATAACTATGAGTTTACAACTGGTATAAACATGCAAGAGTGTAATTGATAAACCCTAGTTGGGGCAGAATATCAAATCTAATAATCTGATTCTTCTTAATGATCCAAATGGCATTCCCAGATTACTGTAATTTATTGAAAGGAATTTTAATTCTTCTTTAAAGAATCCAATAAACAAAATCACACAAAAACAACAAATGTGTATTGATAAATAGAATATATACTTGATACTTCAATTTAAACAACCAAGAAACATCAAATTGGAGACAATCAAATAATCACAAGAATCCAACAAACAATTGATACCAGAATGAAGCCACTAAATCAATAGTCTTTCATTATCTCCTTCAAAGTTCATGCATGCAACATAGTCTCCTTGAATGTCATCATTTCTAAAAATTTAATGTTTACAGCAGTCTATCCTATTCTAATTCTATCTTCTACCCCTTAAATTTATCCAACAATGGATACTTATACATCAATTTGCAAAAGGACGTGCCTTTTCAAAAAGGTTTAAAGCATAAAAGGTTTAACAAATCCACTATTAACTAATTTCTCTTGAGCCACAAATGGAGTGCAGACATATGCTCCGTATAATCCTAGTGCTCATGAGTGTCGGCATCTCCCAACGCATTGTGGATCACAATCTCCATCATTATCATTTGCTCATTTTGCTCACATGATGCATCCAATATCACATCTTTCGTAGTGGTTGTCTCCAGCATCCCTTGGAGTATTGTTTCGCACTCACTTTTCCATGTAGTCACTCCCTTCATTTTCCCTTCATCATCACATAACTTGGTGAATCTATCTTCGACAGCCTCTATCAATCCCTGCATATCCCCTTGTAACTCCAGATAGAAATCCCTGTGCCTATCAATAATACAATTGGCATTTTCAATCTCTTCATTACTAGTAGTGTCCTCCTCCAATTCCTCAATTCTTTCCTGAATTCTGCTATCCACTCTCCTATGCTCCTTTATTGCATATATGTACTGTGAATGTTTTCCCCAGAGTTTATTTAACCAAGTGGTTAAAACAACCTACCTTTTTTTTATTATTGCAGCAAATGCATCCATTCTCCCTTGAGAGTATGCAGTTGACCCTTCCCAATAGTCTTTTTTCTGTGAGCTCTCACCTTGAGTGAGCATCATTGTTGGTTCTATTACACCACCTACCAAGTCTTTCAAGCGTTCATTCTCTCTCAATATCCTCTCATTATTGGTTTTGTACATCTCCCTTTCCCTTATCAATGCTTGGATTTGTGCTTTATTCAACTTGGCTATATTTACCCCAATATCAACAGTCGCTACAGGATCAACCTCCCCAGCCTTCAGGGTCATGACATGTCTGAATGCCTTTTCAGTATCAATAACAATTGATTTCTTGTGAGGAGGATACAAGGCCCAAATAATCAATGTTTCATCATTAGGATTGTATCTTGATCCTATGTATACCTTCATCACCTTCTCTATACTGAGCTTGTGGGTAGCATTGTTATCTTTTAAGAAACTATCAAAAACTAATGCAAAATTCATATCCAAACCTAGAAAAATCATAACACCTACCTTTTCAAGCAGCTCCCTCCCCTTTTTAGGGGTCATGTCAATCATCTCTTTGTCCACTTCATCCTTTAAGCTTTTTAACAGTTGATCCTCATTCCCTGGAGTGACATTGTCAACCTGTCCCCTTATCTCTTTCCCTTTTTTCTTATATAAAAATGTCTTAAACTCCGAGGTCTTTATAAATTCATCATCTGATATGAAAGACCTATAGTCTTCATGTCTTGTATCTACATCCATGGTTTCCTCAACATCTGTTTCTCTGGCAACATAGGCATACTCCTGAGTCTTCATTCTTGAAACTTTCCCAGATGAGCTTTGTGGCCTGTCTATTTCTGAAATCCCCTTAATGGAGGATAACAACTTAGCATCCACCAACTCATAATTATGTTTTTCAATCACAATTTCAACTTCCTCTACCTCTAAGTTTCTAATTATGTCATCAGATTTAAAGGGCACATGATGGTACCCTCTGAGATTTACTTTTTGTCTGGCATAGTGGATATACCCTTCTGGATCAAATTTCTTTCTCATTGGTGCTCTGCTCATGTTGTAGTGCAATAATTTGTCTAGAATCAGATCATAACCTTCCTTGGCTAATACAGTGAAATCACTAAAACACAATGTACTAGGCATAAAAGCCCATTTCCCATATGAACTTAAGTTCATAACACTGGAGTAATCCATTTTCCTAACAATTTCAAGGTATGCAATTCTATTCGAGACAGTTCTGGGTAGAATGAAAGGTGTATCCTCAAAGCCATAAACCCTAATCATTGTGGCATTCTCTAAGCAATACCAATCCCCCCAGTTGTGGTTAATTGGTCCATTATAATCTTTAGGCCTAAGAAACCTTTTTACTTGTTTAGATAAAGAATAATCACAAGGATGGCTAAAAAATCTATACAAGGGTTTCACAAAGAATTCTTCAAAATGCAAGAAATTTGAATTGGCAAACCTGCTATCCCAAACAACAGTCCATAATTGAACAAGAAATGGCCTACCTTCCTTGTCAGATTGTGAAATCCTCAGCTCCTGGGGCCATAAACCTAACTCTTGTCCAAAATACAACACTAAGTGCATCAGCAGTGAGTAATTTCTGAGATGGAGAATAGAAGCACCACTCTTTATCGCCATCAAACCTGCATCCAGCTCCTTAAAAACATGTGCAACACAGTCAAATGATCTGGAATTGTGGTACTGAATGTCTACAGAGATCACCATGGGCACAACCACCATATGCTCAAGTACCTCCATCCCTAATACCTGTCCCACTGAGTAGTAAGTATATTCTAGGTAAGGTTCGAAGAGGTCTACATGAAAGGGGGTGGCCCCTCACTATCTTCCATTGGAGTAGGTTTGCCATGACACCTAATTCTGTGCAGAGGTAACCTCCACCCTTTATAAATGGTGTCCATCCTTCTGAACTCACTATTGAGCTCTTCACTCACTACTTTGTCACTACATATTCCCTCCATTCTAAAAACCTCAGCAATTGCATTCTCAGATACATGTATCAATGGATTCCCTAACAAATCACATATATCTTTCTTTTTCAAATCATAGTGTCCGGCCAACAATTTTACCAGTTCGACATTAATAAAAACATTAGGGCACACTAATTTCCCTAAATTGAGCCTCCATGGATTGCATACTGCCCCAAAGCAATTTCTCCTATGGTAATGAAAATTGAATAACTCAACCTCTAATTGGAGACCAAACATCACCTATAAATTTGCATTTGTCGTCCAATTTGTCAACTTCCGCTTTGAGCTATGCAGAACGCCTAGCTTTAGGTCCAGAACTAGGTAACTGGTCTATGAGGTCTTGATTTAGCTTCCTTTCAGTACCTTCTGGTTACAACTCAGTCTTTTTCTTTTTTGCTTTTGATTGGTTTCCCTCCCCGGGATTTCTTCCCTTTAGTTTTCTTGAACCAGCGCCTTCCATAATTCAATTTTTTTACGAATTCTGAGAGGACGAGAAACTTAATGTAACTTCTTCCAAACTCAAGCTAGATGAATGCCTTAATTTCTCTGTCGGTTCCCTTGCTCTCCTTTGCTTTGAATTCTATGAGACAACGATTTCAATTGATCATACACTGATATGAAAAATCTCCTACGCTTCGTGGCGCCATTAATGTCTTTACCGATCGAGACATGAATGCTGCAAGTTTTTTTTTTTGAAATTCTCGCTGTCACATCAGGGTTCAACGATCACCCACCCACCAAGACGTCTTGCAGTTTCCCCAACATCACAAGTCTCCTCGATAGTTTCTTTCCTTTTTCTTTTATATCGCCATGACTTTCACTGAAACAACTATCACTCAAACTTAATGAATCAGGCCAACGGTTCTTTGCCTTACTCCGAAAGTACTTTGTCTCACTGAGATGTTCACTTTATCGAGTATGTCGCCAAGACCAAGCAATTTGTTCTGGTGACAGAATAATACTCGCTGTGATGTCTCTTACATCTCCCAGCGGTGACATGTCTCACCGATACACCTCTTCTTCAGCAAGACAATGAGCATCATCTTATCGATACCCTTTATTTCCGCGTGCTCAATTCTATCGGTGTAACCTGAGGGGTCGGTAAGACTTTTATGAACTCTTCCTGGCATTGTTTGTCTTACTGATTCAGTCCTCCTTTTGCTTTATCAGCAAGACAACTATTAACTTTTGGTTTATCCATTTTATTTTTTACATCTGTTAATTGAACATATTCTAATATAATTCAAATATAATTAAAATTAAAAACATCATAAATTAATTATGTAACCACATAAGTCAAATATAATTCTTTCAAGAAGTTAATATCAAATAGATAATACAAATTAATGTCATTGATCTTCTTCTTCATCCAACTCTTTGTCTGTATCATCCAATCCAGATTCAACATTGTAAGGATTGGTCATATCATCATCATCGTCATTGATATCAGTTTCGATAATGTTATCATCCACACAGATATCATCTTCATGAACATTAACTCCTACATCATCATGATCTAATTCCTCCTCTTCGACATCTTTGTCAGGCACATCATCAACTAACTGTTGATCCTGATCATCATCTACATCATCTTCTATTTCTTCAGTATCTTCTTCTTCCACCACATTATACTTTACCAGCCTTCCTCTTGGATCATGTCTAACAACATATGACCAACCCACTTTACCTAGAACCTCTGAGTAAAATACCTGCTCACATTGGCTTGGAAGAACATAGGGCTCATTTCCAACTCGCTCAAAATACCTTGTATTAACCATGGTAAATCCATTATCATGTTCAATAATAGTTCTCTGGGGATCATTTTCATTCAATCATAGCATGTACCATAGGACGATGAACAAAACTAATTTGAAGGACTTAAAGTCACACTCAAGTATATCATCTAAAATCCCATAGTATTGATTTTCTAAGACTTATGAATGTATGTCACTTCTAGATAAAGCATTAGTCACCTGGAAGACTGCAGTTATCCCAGAATCACAAGTTTTCTTCGTGTCATCCAACTTTTTGATTCAAAATTTATGACCATTGCACCACATAGCCTTGTGGTGTTTCACCTAAAATATGTCAAACATGCAAAACTTATTGCAATATCGTCAGTTGATAAACATATTTATTCTTGGCCGAATGTATGCAAAGAAAAAAATCTCAACATATATATACATCAATATAATTGAAAATAATTAAATAATATGGGTAATTAATATATTTATACATACCTGTTTATCTCTTAAACCATATGCTAAATCAATTTCCCTTGGTGTAACATTGGAATCTCCATTACGATGAGCTTCTTTAACCAATGAAGCCACACCTTCCCATGTTAATGCGCGACTAGATTGTTGACATCGTTCAATCCATACCGTCATCCAATCAAGATTGTTTGCGACGTACAAATGTAGTGCATCCCACTCTCGACCAACTGTATCAAAAAAAAATGAAATTCACAAACGACGTATAATTAGTTAATTACCACGATATAGGACCTTAATTTATAAGTACAATATACATAAAAACAAAATGTAAAATGTATTCTAATTAATCTCTGGTGCAGGAGCACACCTAGGCTAACCTCCATAGTTAGGATATTTTGGACTTGTATCTGACATTAGCCAAGTCAGATTAATTGTATGTTTGTTTTGGACCTTAGAAGGTCATTGTTGTGGCTAGGTGAGTTAGTCATTATGACTAAGGTCACCAAAGTTAGTCATTGTTAATAGTTTTTGCATTGCTTAGCCTTAGTAGCTTAAGTTGGGATTTGAGTCTTAAATGTGTTCTAAACACATGAATGATGTTAGAAAGATTCCATGAGGCCTTTAATGGTGTTGGTTACTCGAAATATAGGAGATAGAGGTCCTAAGAGTTAGGAAGGTGGCATAATGATAGAGTTGTCAAATGTTGTTACAAAATTATCATGACAACAGTTGCCATTATGGCAAATGTTGCATGCAACTCAGTTACATAGGATCCCCTAAAGGATAGGAGTGGAGGATCGACCCACATACCCTACAAACATGGTGAATGGCATCTAATATGAAGTAGGCTCAAATTCAAGAAAGAGGGAGATTGTAATCAAGTTTTTGGAATAGAAGATAGCTCTGTAATTTCTGTTTTTATGTGAACTCCAAGTGTTATTGAGTGACAATGATACTAAGTGAGTTGGATGTTTTGATTTAGTGTTAAATTCATGTTCATGGGATAGTATAAAACTTTTTTCATTTTGCAAGTAAGTTGATTTAAGTTGTTTTAGTGTCCTGAATAGATAGGTTAAGGTTTAAGGGTTTTACTAGTCCTGTCCTTACCAACTTGTGTTTTTATGGCTCCCCCATGAAATCTAGTCATGAAATTTTCCTGAGGGTAGATGGATGTGTTAGGGGAGCCATTGGTCTGTACATATGTAGAGTTAGGAGTTATGGAGAGTGGAACAGTTGTGTTTAATGTCAAGTCCTAGGCAAGCTTAGAGTGCCCAGTTAGAGGTTTGACAGTAATGAATTGAAGAATTTAGGCAGGGGATTGAGGTACAATACGGAACAAGTACAGTTCCAGGTAGGGTATAGACATATCCTAACATTGTAGAAGGATTGAAGTTCTATCAATCCATTTGACTGAGGTTTGAGCAAGAAAACTAGTGGGGTCCTACAAATTAGGCCTAATAGCCCTATTTAACCTAGATAATAGGAAACCAGTGTATAGAGGACTTAGGAGTATAGAATCTTTTGAATCCTTTAGAAAATCCAAAAGGGTATTCGAATGTGGAATTGATTTTTTAAGTTGTTTGGAAAGTTTGTGCAGGAACGAAGTAAAGGTCTTTGTCAAGGGCTACAAGAAATAGGCCTCCTCAAGACCAATTCTTGAAACCGGTAGGAAAAGAGTTTGGAGATCCTCCAAGATGGATCCAATTGGAAGTACATGGCATGTTTCCAATGTGTTTGGTACCCCTGCAATCAATTCAATGTTTGTGTGATGTTGTCACTTAGAGTCTTCTAAGTGTAGGAGAGAGTTTGCACATAACAAAGTGGTGTTAGTCCTTCAAGGTGAAGCACAAGGTGTGAGACTCTTGGAGAGGAGTTGGATTAGGACTTAGTTAATCATCCAAGCCTAACAAGGACCCAGAAAATATTAGGTTCCCAGAAGAAGACAAGGAAAGGTCTTCTTAGCTAGTTGTGCAAGAAAGCCTTGGAACACTTACACCAATCTCCATGACCATCTTATAATTACCTGACACTTTCCTCAATCTACCTTTCCCCATCAAGTACTCCCCTTCGAATTTGTTAATGGATTTGGGATCCCAAATGCGATCTACATGGATCTTTGCTGCAAACTTAGGAAGATATTCAGTAATGTACACCATGGTCTGGTATACCATGTATCCCTCCACCATAGAACCCTCGGGATGTGCTCTTTGTCTAACCAAAGCCTTCAAAAATTTCAAGTGCCTTTCAACCATCCACATTGACATTGTGTGTACGGGTCCACACAATTCAATCTCCTCAACTTGGTGTATGAGGTAGTGTTCTTGTGCATTGAAAAATGTTGAAAGTAGACACTATTGCATTTCACACATTAGACGAGGAATTCTTCTTTTCCAATAATTTATATCTTCTTTATGGATTATTTTAGATGACAACCATCTACAAGTGATTCAAGGCACAAATATATTAATGAGATTTAACAAAAATATACAACGAATTGAACAAATATCACTACTTACCTCATGTATTTTCCAAGATCATAAATAACTTGCTTAACATTGTTGTCGAAGTTGTCTGGGAGAGATAGAGGTAGAACGTACTGCAGCAATTATAAAATGATCTTTTCATTAATATTTTTCCAAAAGTAGTAAACATAATACACTGAAAAGTACATGCAGTATACAAATATATATATATAATATACCAGAATAATTACCTTAATGAAGGTATGTCAATCATGCGTTTTCATCCCTGACCCAAATTCACCTTTCTTTGTTATGATATTGTTTATGTTGGCAGCAAATCCTGTGGGAAATCAAATTTTTTGTATGACTTGTTTTATATCATTGCTTTGCTGCTCTGTTAATAACCAGGGAAGGGCACTTATATTAATTTGGTCTCCATCGCTATTTAATTGAATGACATTTTTCATTGCATGACTGGCTTCCTGAATGTCACTACAAATTTTGACAATTTTTTCTTTGTCATGCCTTCCATCCAATATTTTCCATAACGTTTCTATCATATTCTTTATGATATGCATTGTATCAAACAAAAACACAATTTGTAGCTGCTCATAGTAGGGAAACCTACTAAATTGTCTGGGATAACTTTTTAGTCCCTATGGAAGCCGACCATTAATGCCTTGATGACCTTCATGAAGCATAGAAGTTAAACAAATTAACAATGACAATCATTGTCAATTACAACATGATCACAAAATAAAAATAATAATTCAAAACATATCATAAATGATAGATAAACAATTTTATCTGATGTATAACCTTGACGATTAATTCTATTATATTCCAACTTCCATAGGCAAGGTGTCATTCTTCGTGGTTTTGATGTAGTCTCTTCTTTCCCATTGAAAAGATGTTTTTCAGTAGTTCGATACTTATGATTTATGTGGAGGAAGTGCCTATACTCATCAAACACCTGCTTTCCTAAACTTGTTGAACGACGAGATTTCATCTTTGGACCACAAATTGGACATGCAAATTTTCCCTTTGTTTGAAGACCTGCAAATCATATATAATTGGATTAAATATGTCAATTTTTATAATTATATATAATGAATAGATTATTTAAAAAACATGCATGATATCTAATTCATAAAATTAAATATCATTAAAGTCATGCAGTCAAACATTATAACATACCAGAAAAATGTGTTAGCCCTGGGGCATCATGAATTGTCCATACAAGCATTGCATGGAATTGAAATTGTCTTTGTCCTATTGGTCTAGATACGTCATACATAGTGACGCCATTCCATAACTTTAGTAACTCGTCGATAAGAGGCTCAATATATACATTCATATCTTTAACTTGGTATTTACTTAGTTGAATGAACATAAACATTACATCATTATTATAACCATTTTACTATAATATATATAAATTCATGTACATGACTATTAAATGAAAAAACATATAAGTCATTATGCAACAAATAAGACAAATGAGATGCTAATACGTTAAAGAAAATTGATGTAAACAAATACCTAGAACAATCATTGCCAACATTATGTGCTCCCTCTTTATTGACATCCATGGAGGAATGTTATTGTTGATAACAAAAACAAGCCACATCGAGTAAATAGATCTCAGCTCTCCAAATGGATTGACATTGTCCGCTGTCAATGAAAGCCTGAGATTACAAGGTTCTTCTTTAAAGTGTGGTCATTTTTCCTCCATGTCCCTAAATGCAGAACCATCCATAGGCATTCGAAGAATCTCATCTCCACTTCTATTACGTGCATGGTAGTCCATAAATTGCGCTAAGCTTTCGCACCTAAATAATTGTTGCATACGTGGAATAATGGGAATATAACGAAGAACCTTGCGAGACACCTTTTTTGTTAGTTGATCTGTTCGATATCTATTGATATGACATTACGGGCATTCTATTGCAAATTCATGTTGTTTATGATATATAATATGATCATTGGGACATGCATCTATTACTTGATACTCCATTCCAATATCTTTTATAATGCCAGATAAATCTCAGTATGAGCGAGGTAAAATATTTGATGGTGGTAACAAAAATTCACCAATCAATCTACAACAAAAAATAACTTCTTAATATAAAGAATATTAAAGGTACATACTTCATCTTTTATTTACTAGCGATGAACTAACAACAATTAAAATAGATGAAAAAAAATGACATATATGACATACCTTAACATTCATGAGATTGCTATGTTGGATAAACCATTCATAACCTTCAAGTTCACCAACAACAATACAGCAGAGAGAAGAGTTGTTTGGGAGCCTTCATAAAGCGGCTCGTATGCCTTCTCAAGTACAGGTAAATCATGAACATCATCAAAGTTATCTCGATCAACATGATCAGATGTGCCACTACATGTGTCATGGATCAATGTATTTGTACCATCATCTTCAATTGTGTTTTCTGGTGCATGATCATCGTCTTCCATAGGATCATTAACTTCATCTTCAATATTCACAGCTCCATGTTCCTCCGCTTGCAAAACCACATTTTCTGGGTCATGATAATTCATATCGTGTGCCCTAGGGCACCCCACCTTTATAATAATGACAGACACAAATAAACCATGATCATGATCAAGTGATTTTTTATATATATATCAAATGTTAAAACAATATAAACATTTACAAATTCAATCAATATAAACACATATAATGAACAACTCACCAATGGACGATAATCATGCCCCCCTTCAACGTGACTATGCTGCCTACAATGTTTCTCAGTTGTTGTGATTAAAAGTCTTCTCGTCTTTAAGCCCTTGTAATTATTGCAAAGACAATAACATTTCCCATCACCCTTTCTTTTCAATATAGCCCACAATCTAGCAACTGTCTCTTCATTTTGTTCTGGACTAATATTATCTGACATGATTTTTCTTTACCAAACTTGAATATTTAGATCTTCAAAAAATATCAAACTCACACGCACTCCAATAATTTTTAATCGTACACAAGTAACAAAACATAATAATTATGATATTTTACACCAAAAAAAATCGGCATGCAACCACCCTTGCAAAAGAGAAGATAGTCTGAAGTTAATGACCCCAAAAAACACTTTCAAATGCTAATTCCAGAAATTATTAAATTCTGATTTCACAATGATTTCCAACTGTTATACTCCTAAAATCATAATATTGAACTTGCACAACAAAATCTGGAAATGAAATTCTCAAAATGCAGCTAATAGGCCTCAATAATTAAGGCCTACTCAAGAATTTGTGAAGTCACTGCAAGGTTTTCAGGCCTTACCTGATGATTTGAGCAAGAGGATTAAAGAGTTGGTAAAGAGTTTTGATGACTGGAGTGGCACATCCTTACCAGATATTGTAGATGCCCAAGAAAATGTTAGATCACTGTAGCAATGGCAAGACAGGGTAGATGAAATCATTAACACTAGCACATTTTTGGAATCTTTTGAAAGGGAGGCGAATCAAGTAGCAGTAAAGTATACAACTTACAGTGCAAAGGTAAATTAGGTGGTAAATTTTAATTGGCCAACGGATGAGGAATATCAAGGATGGGTAGAAAAGTACTTAACTAAACAAGAATAGGACAAAGTCTACAACCGGCAATTAACAGCTCGGCAGTTATGGTTATAACAAATTTTGGCTATGTCTTGGTGGAAGTTTTGGTGCAAGTTTTCAAAGTTTGGAAAATGCGACGGTTATTCTCCAGTGGACGGGATGAACAAGAAGATTCTCCAAAGACTCAGTTGTTGTAACTAATTTTTGAAATGTCATAAAGCGGTCCAAGTGACCAATGACAGGTGTATTTCTGGTCCGATGCTTGTTGCTCCTTCATTTTTCCTATAAGAAGGATTTCAGGACCAAAAATATGGCCGGTTAGCAAGTTAGATATCTTTATGTCAAGTCTAACTGAAGTTGCAAAGCGAATTTGTAAAGCGCCTGATATTATAGTGAAGATACTATTCTTAGGTTTGGTGTCATTTTCTTGTAGGTTTTAGTTTCATGGGTACTTAATTTCCAAGACAGTACTAGCATCTGAATGAAAATTACTCATTTCAAGGCCATGTATCTCTATTGTATGAATATATTATTATCTTGAATAAAATGATCAAGGGTTATTCTGTTCATCTCACTGTTATGGTGTGTGATCCTCATTTTGGCTTTAATTCAAGGAATTAATTAAAATGCTTGAGTGAGGTTATAGGTGACTATGTTCACATAAGGATTTGATAAGCAGTATTGGGTTAGAATATAGATTGATGGTATTGTAAGACAGTATTATCTGAGATTTTATATGCTATGTGTCTAGAAGATAAACTTGGTTACAGTAAAAAAAACAACCAACACCTTTGATATTATCTAGCTATGGCTCCCAAATCTATTGAAAATTGATTATTGCGGTTAAAATTGAAACCTTACAAATATAATCTTTGTCCAAATCCATCAAGAATTTTCCATCAGTTATAAACAATTCCCTTATAAAGAATTTGTGAAGCTAGGTCTAAAATCTGGAAATGAAATTCTAAAAATGCACAAGACTATAAATGAAATCTGATGAGATGTTGCTTTCAAATATGATTTTCAAACCTGGAAGTACAAATCTGACTTCACAAATGAATTCTGGAAAAAGACAATGACTTCCCTCAACCGGGCGATATCTTCTTGAGTTTCTTCTGATTTTCCCCAAGAAAACCGTTGAGCAAAACACTGTCGCAATAAATAGTCGAGCTCATTTCAATTTATGCTCGCCACAACTTAACTTTGCAGGACCACCCCAATTTTGGCGAAAGATCTTTGTTGAAATGTACACAAAACAACGGCTCATCAAAATTTTGGAAAACGTCAAGGTAAAAAATAAAAACTAATGGAAATTCGCACAAGTGTCCAATGATACATCTAATTATATAGGTTTTGTCAGAAGGTTTCATCGAAAATTGGGGTTAAATGAGTTAGTGTTGTATTTGTATTGCTTTTGAATCCTTGCATTGATCTTGATTTTGTGGCCCTTCATATACATTATGTCTTCCACATAGCACCCCAAAACCACATGGGGACCCAGACATAACACTTGAATTTTCAACCAGCTGAAAAATGCATCTGTCGAAGGTCAGCATCAACACCACTCCATCAAATACGTTTTGTTTACATGGCTTCTTTCTTCCAATACCATCAAAGTATGTTATTCACTTGAGTGGGGAACATGTATCACACCCTCAACTCTATCCACAAGTGCACACACAAAATTATATGTTGGATATATCTTGCATTTGGATTCAACATGATGATAAGGGATAGGAAATCATCTAAAATAAATAGGATCCCAGAGTGATTTATTTACAGCTTTTATATCTAGCCTACCTCAAAGACAACAATGTGAACCCCTCTCAAAACTAACAATCATTCCCTTTACTGTGCTATGAGTTGTTGCCATGTTCACATTGATACAAGGTTTTACTCTTGCCAAGTTTCTTAGCTTTAAACTTTGCTCGAACTTAACTTTACTTGCACTGTCTTGATATTTCATGACTTGTGTTGACTAGCCTACAAATTTAAACCTTGGTGTCCATTTACTGAGCATTATGTTTGAAAATCTAAAAGATTTATGAATTTATTTATGTCACCTTGCTACCCCAAAGACTGTCATTTTAAGTTTGTTCCTTTATTCAGCATTAAGTGGGAATACTATTTCTACTACTGTATTTGTTGTGTAGGTATTGCCTTATACTGTGCACTTATTCCCATATTTGCATTGATTGTTTTCTTGTCTAAAAAAATTGATCTGCATGTAACTATGCCTTCCATGCCTCCTTAAAGCAGAACAAAGCACGCTAGGCTCAACCCTTGTGGGAGCCACATTTAACCCACGTGTTGTAATTGATGCAAAACAATATTATTTCTCCTAATCTACACATGAAGCAAACGAGTTAAAAATAAAATTCCTACCTCAGGTGTGTATAATGTTATTCTATTTTGGATTTTTATAGACACTTAAGATAGGCATTGCATTTGATACACATAGGAATTAACATATGTATGTATGGGTAGATGTGCATGCTCAAAATGCAACCTCCATTGCTTAGAACCTAAAGTTATAACTCATTCATTTACCCAATGCAGGTAACTAGACATCATGCAACCTAAGGACTAGGGAGCAAGGCAAAGCCATCAGACATTAGACACCTTTGCAAAAGCAGTCATTCAGGCAATGACTAGTTACCTTCTTTTCATGTTATTTTTAGCATTTCCTCATTCATGTATAGTTTTAATTCCTATTTGTATTAAATGAGTAAGTCAATCTCACGGCTTGCTATGTGAGACACATGCTCATGATTACATTCAATAAGATTACTTTTCATTAGAAGATTGTAAAAATCTTTTATGTTTCATTCATTTTCATGAATAAAATAACTTTATGTTTTCTTGTAATCTTGTAATCCTATAAAGATGCTTCATTTGTATAATTGAATGTAGCATAGAAGGTTTTAATAAAAATGTACCATTTATCTTGAAACATAGATGGCTCTTCCTGATTGAGCCTATGGGTGAAAATATGGTAACAGTAAGTATACATCCTCTAGCACAATATGGAAACATTCTTGAGTGGATTACCTGCACCAAATAAAATAAAAAATCATAAGTGCATTACTCGCACAATATATGCAAAGTGCATCACTCGCACGATGCATCACTCTCACAAAGTGCATAATTATAAATATCATTAATATAAATCTAGCATATAGGACTCATAAGGTTCCACAATGTCAATAAATCTTGCCTTGTCGATAAGGCTAATCATGGTAACTTATTCGAGAAAATTATGTCCTAGGTCCATATAAAGGACCCTTAAGGAAAGTTAGCTTGAATTCATCAAAGATCACACGGATTCATACTCACATCCCGATTAGGAAAAGAAAAGGAATTACTTGAAAAATCAACTTACTCATAGTCTAATTCCATTATCATTGCAGACATCATTTCCCTTACACATCCATTTTGGATTCTCTTCTTCCTTAAAGTGTCATCTAAAGTTTAAACCATTCTTGGCTATAGGTGATTGTTATTTTCTACTTGTCATAATATTTTTATTTTACCTCTAGCAATCTTGTAACTTATCCCTTTTGTAATAAACTCATTCACCCATTATGTCCTTAGAGAGATCTCTTTTCTTGCAATGTTTCTCTATTCCTACATCATCACTTCATGGGTTTTCATCATGTCTTATCCATCTTGGCTCAGACAAATAAAGTCTTCTAAAACTCTAACTGTATTCATAACGGAAGATTATTCCAAACGACTACTAGTATAATATTTCATATCAATCAACACAAATACAATTGAATTCTCCGACAATATTTACAAGGTCTCATTTTATTTACTTTTGGATTATTACATCCTTATTCTATATAGAACTTCTTGTTTTTACAAAACATAAAATTTTATGCATCATTCTCAGATAAGGGAAACTCTTTTGGTTCCTCTTCCTCCTTGGACTCGAGGTTTACAAATTTGGAGGTTGGGTTTATTTGTGAACACTCCTTAGTCTCTTCTTCATTCAGCATGGTTTCACCTCAACCACATCTAGTAGGAAAATCTCAATGGGTCGAGGGTTTACTTTTGGCCCTCTTGTTCATTTTTGCTTCCTTTTTTTTTTCTTTTTTTTTAGGCGAATGTGCTTAAGCACTTCCGCCAATGTCTCCAAATCCTCTCTTTTATCATCCTTAACCCCCTTTTCCTTGGGTTCTATAGGTTGTTCTTTTTCACCTCATGACCTAGGCCTCTCATTATGTTTGGTTTTCTTGGCTTGGCCTCGTGTTCTTGATGTTCCCTCCATTCTAACAAAAGAAATAACGTATTATTATTAGCATATCCTATATATAATCTCACAATGAGCCCTAGGGTCCAAGAGTTGAACCTGAATGCTCTGATACCAAATGTAAAGCGAGGAAAACTCATACTCAAAATAGTATTCCAAAAAGAAATGAATCTCCCAAATAAGGAAAGTGATACATATATTAAAAAAAAACATCTACAATTGCACAATAGCAAGTTACAATAATGAAGTAAAAATCTCATACACCAGTAGGGTGTTACATTACATCAATTTTAATGTTACAAGTATAAGTTTTGTATCAATACAAAAATTGCATCCATGAAGTTATTTACACATTTTATAGATTGGCTAAGCATCCATACAAGAATAATACAAAGATGTATATCCATATAATATAAGAGTATTTGTCCTCAACCATTGTGACTCTAATGGTCTTTCGCAAGCCGAGGCCAAGAGTGAGGTTAAGGCACTTTTTCTACCCAACCATGAATCACTAAACTTTCTCAAGTTTCTTCTTAACACGAAGAAAGCACTGACCTTGAACAAGGAGCCTAGCAACCTGGAACGGTGTAAGCAGGAGGGAATCTCTTGATGTGTACCCGATGCCTATATGAAAACCTAAACTAGAATAACATAATACTTACATACAGGATGTGGCAGAGACATATATAACATATAATCTAGGCTTTTCAAACCATCTATTTCACTGGTATAGTAGCTTGGCCAATTAGTACTAAATAATATGGTAATTTAGAAAGAGTAAATTACCGTATCTAGGAGCCCACATTTGGCATCTTGTCCCGAAATTAATTCCATAGAAAGAATAAATAATATAGCAACTCATAACTTCTTTTAAATATCAATTATTTACTATTCATTGAGTTCTTTCGGAAACACATTTTTACTCCAAGTTTGTTATTTTGGTTTGTTGTCCATCTATATTACAAGTCCAAAAAAAAAAAATGATCCATAAGAAAAATTGAATTATTTATCTAGTTTTATCTAAAATAAATGATATATATATATATTCATCATGTATACTTACTAAATCAGTTTTATATTCATTCTGATGTCCTTAATAAATCTTGCATATATATATATATATACATTTATGTATATATAAATAAATATTATTACATTACACATACAAAAATACTGAAATCATTTTTCAATAGAAATATATACTGCTCAAATGGAGTCTTATATAGTTGAATACATTAAGGAATACATAGTGGTAAATATATATATATATATATATAAAAATTCACACTCTAGTTCCACATAAGAAAACATAGATCAACGCATGCAAAGAAGCAAAGTTTGAAGGCTTTGAATTATATACAAAGTTCATACATAGATGGGCAACGCCCATTCCATAGGCCGCAGCCTGTGGAAGGGTGGTTGCCTTCCATAGTGCAACCTTCCTACAGGCATCGTGGTTTCTTAGAAAATATATTAAGCTTTTTTTTTAAAATAATTTCCATTCAATGGGAACAACGATCTTAAATGAATCGTGTATTTACAGTATATGTAGTTTATTATTGTCTTAACTATTAATATACACACTATATGTGTATATATATATATGAGAAACAAAGATATACAACCATGAATCTTGATTTTTATAAAGGAAAATAAATAATTTAATCATCAAAATGCAACACTAGAATTTAGTACGAATATAAGCAAGTTAATAAAAATGAGATTTACCCTTTCACAAATAACGAAGATTAAAAAATTTATTCTCACAAATAAAGGTTCTATCATACAAGAAATTATATAAAAACCAGGTTAATCGCTATCTTGTTTCGCCCTTTTCTTGTTCTTCTCTATTTACACCGTTCTTATACTTTGTCATTTCCCAAAACTCTATTGTTCCTAATTTTTTTATTGTTTTACAGATTGAAAATAGAGAATGAAACTTGCATTCTAAAAAAATCTTAGTTGTTGAGAGAATAATATTTTATTCTCTTTTATTATCTTCTTTCTATTTTTATATCTTTGTTTTGCTTTGTTTTTGCATTTTATTTTCTAAATTTAACTTCTTTTCTTCTATTTTTCTAATTTTCTACAATTTTCTATCTAATTGTTTTGTTTTCGAAAATCTTGTTTCTTTCTATGATTTATTTCAATTTTATCCAATAAAACTAATTTTTAAATAGAAAACATGATTTTCTAGCCATGCATCACAATTATCCACAAAACAATAAATAATCATAATTTATTCTTCAAATAAAATCAATAATTAAAATAAATTAAAAACTATCTCTTTTATTTTCTATGTGCATTTAATTTATACCACCAATTAATTAAATAAATAACTATAAAGTAAGAAAAATTATAATATGATTGATTAAATGAAATTCTAATGCAACTTATATGATTACTAAGTGTTTGTGTGTGAGAGTGAGGTCATTCCATCTTAACCCTGCCAGGTAGCTAGCCTCCTCTACCTTAACCACACCCTTGGTCCTCGACAACCTCCAACTCATGAAAACTCAGGCACCCATTAATAGATTAGTGTCCAAGAAAATATAAATCAAAGCAATATAATTCACTAATCCAAAATAATATTTTTTGTATTCCATCTTTTCAAAATAAAATAATATTCATTGGATTTCATCTTTTTCAAAATAAAATAATCTTTTACTTATTTCATCTTTCAAAATAACATAATATTTATTCTACCACACACAATAATCCATAATCAGTTCTACATAAAGTAAATTTAGGTAGAATCAAAGTCTGAGATGTGACAGGGATTGAAAAACCTATATATATGGAAGGATCACCTCAATTTTTGCAATGAATATGATTGGTTAAGAATAATTTTGAGTAGGGTGCATGATGAATTCATTTACCTAGACAAACCCTATCAAATAAAAAAGGAATACATCCATGATGTAATAGGGTTAAGTATGGTAGGGGATATACCAACAAATAAAGTTATGAAGAATGCTAAAGTAACTGATTTGATTGATGCCACACCTGATGGTCGCAACATGAGTGTAAGGAAATAAAAAACCCTGCAATGTGATACACCACCATGGGTATCGCTTACAAATTTTGCTGGAAGAATGAATAAGAAACCCCCTAGTGTGTTGTCATTGATGCCAACATTGTTTGGTGATAGTTTTGTCTTATCCAATAAATAGTGTTTGTGTTTGTCTTATCTTGATCTGGTAATTTGGTTTGGAATTGCTCATTGTAGAAGATCGGCCTATGTGATTCTAGTATGTTATTTAGGACTGTTAAACACATCAATGAACAAGTTTTCAGTTTTTTTCGTTGAATGGGTTGAAAGTTACAAATGACAGAAGTTCAACATACATTTTTTTGCTCAAGAATTGTGCATATCATCAAGTCTTCTTTGGGCCGACATGAACAAGTGATATGAAGATTGATGTGTTGTGTGAATTTCAAAGATCCTTTTTAGGTTTGTGTTGACCTAAATTATGCCTTGCATGTTTTGGTTTGAATGCAAAAGGAACTTTCTTTCAACTTTTGAGCCGACAAGCTATTTTTAAATTAAGTATGTGTACATATAATTAGACTAACCTAATTGATGTGTGAGGATGCAAAAACATATATATATATATGAAACACTTTTGTATTGAATAAATGACATATGTGTGATGTGCGACAAAGTAATTTGTGATAGTGTGTGAACTTATATGTATTATTCATGTATCAGAGCAAAATTGCAGTATATGTTGTGCGACTGCAAACCAATGCAGGTTTTTGTATTTTAGAGATTAATTGGAACTTAATTTAGCACATGTAAGGTGTATTCTATAAATTCAATTTTTGGAAGTGAGCCACACTCCATTTTATAATCATTTCAGGTTGTGATCCTTTCAAGGACAACGATTCCTTACATTGTGCCCCTATAATATCTTATAACTAGTTATAATATATTGTGAGCTAATCCTCATCGTGGTTTTTCCCGTTTTGGGTTTTCCACATAAAAATTATGATGTTTGTGTGTTATGTGGTGTTACGATATATTTCATGTCTTTACTTATAATTGCAATTATATGTGCTTTAATGTTTGGATAGTTTGTAGTTGAATTTTTTAATAGAATACCGATTCACCCCCCTCTCAGTATTGTAGGTGTTCAACAAAGTCTACTATGAAAACTGAGAAGACTCGACCACAACAAAAACTATTGACACCTCATATCAAATGGTTGTGGAAGGGAAATATATTGACCTATTTGAAGTGATGAGGGAGCACCTAATAAAGAATATCCAAAAGGTAAAGATTTCCCAGTATAATTTTTAGTATGGTACACTACTCATTTGCTTCGTTTTCTATTTTATCAATGAGTTTCCCACATTCAAAGGAAAAGCATCAAAATCACACTTCATAGTAGCAACATAAATAAAACACCATAGACAAACAAACATATACCACCACATATTGGGGATTTTTCAAAATCCTTCAACAACAATTGTAGGTCAAAGAACAAATCCATTATGAATCTATAAAATAATACATAAAAAACATAACTTTCTTGGTTTAAATCACATATTGGGGATTTTTAAAAATCCTTCAACAACAACTATAGGCCAGAGAACAAATCCCTTATGAATCTATAAAATAATACATAAAAAACATAACTTTCTTGGCTGATAAGGATTATACATACATGGAGGTGAGAGAACCAGGAACATCTTGGATACCCAAGCTCCCATATGAGGTGACAATGTAAGAAGTAGATGCATATTGTCAAACATACTAACAAACCCAAAGGACCCCAATGTAGAGAGATTTGGGACATACAAGAAAATTATGGATAATTTACAAAAGAAAAATATGGAGAAAAAACTATAAAAGAATAAGGAACTGTTGCATAGACAATGTGGTATCCCACTGAAAGGGATGATACAACGGGCTCTTCTTCCACACCACTTTCAAAAACAACATCGATAACAAGAAGTTATGGGAGATTACATGGAGAAAATAGTACACAATATGAAGGGATTTCTTCCTCTTCATAGACAATTTCCACTCCGGAACTATAGGAGTTCTCAAAGACCCTACTATGAATGAGTGTGGAGAAAGGAAAGAAAAATGCATGAACAAAATAATCGGTGAAAAGGAAAATAATTCATACTTTCAGAGAGGAGGATGATGAAATTGAAGAGGTTCAAAAGCCTCCATCATAGAAGAAAAAGAAATAAAAAACTATATAAATATCACAAGAAGAATTTTCATCACAAGATCCCTTGAGAATAGATGTGAATACAACTATAAATGTCATTATTTATCATGACATGTCACAAGTACTAAATATGTATACAAAGTCAATGAGGAGAAGAAAGAACGAATAATTCGATGTTTGATCAAATATATCATAAGTTCTAATAAGACCTTAGAGGAAGTTTTTAAAGGCTTCTTAAAAGCAATATTTTTTGCACTTATGGTGAAGAGAGACTTGAAAATGGAAGAAGAAATAAAGGAGAAGGCAATAGAAGAGGTGGGGCCTAGCCTAACTATGGAACAAAAGGAGTAACTAGCACAAGAATTATAAAGAAATATCTAAATAGAACAAAGGGTAGATACCCTAATGGATGATGAACAAGAAGAAACAAGCAATACGAAAAAGGAAAACATAGATCTCACAAGAAAGCTCCATGAATTCATCTGTGAGGAAGAGAAAATAAAACAATGAGCATTATCTCCATTGGAGAGTGGTCGACCTAGTGCTAGAGATGATGGAGAACAAGAGGTAAGAATTGTAGAGATCACCACATCTGTCTCCCCTATACAATCAATTAAAGACTTCTTGGTGTGGTAGAAATAGTGCAAGTTGCACCAACACCACAACTAATCTAGGTGGGTTCACAAGTAAAACTGGCCAACATTTCCCTACTACAAAAAATTCAATTAGGAGACATAAATCATGCTACTGCAAGGGAGGAAATTGTACAACATGTGGATAATGTAGAGCAATTATAGGAGGTTATGAACACATTATAGGGCAGAATACCACATTTACAGAGGGACACTTCCCTTCCCTTTTTTCAACAACTAAAATAGTTGGTGGGTGGCCTACAATTAGATCTACAATAAAAAATGGATAGAATAAAATAGGAGGCTCAACTAGAGATATTGAAGAAGAGAATTGATGTTGCAACAAAGAAGTGTGTTAGAGGTCAAAATTAGGAATATTGAAAGAAGTATAGAAAAGCAAATGTACTTTAACAATTTTTTCTTTAGTGGCCTAATACTACCAAAATTACTTGAGATCAAATCACTCATTTGGAGACCCAAATAGTATAGATTGCCTCTATTTATGACCCCCTAAAGGACATGGATGGCTCGATGAGAGCACAAATAGAAAATTTGCATACACATTTATAATAATTTCATGATCAAAGGGAGAAAATTAAGATGTAGATCAAGTCATTAATGGAGATGATAAGTTTAAGGTTGGCATACTTAACAAGGATCTTGGGAGAAGCAAATAATGTGGAACAAAAATTCATATACCTAGTAGTCTTGCTAAAGCAGAGGCAACACACATCAATATTCAAGGACACATAAAGATCCTAAAATAGGCAAAGAAATAATGGGATATTGCACTTGCACAGCTTAAGGTGAGTTACAAGCATACACTTCTCAAAAACTAAACATCATGTCTTGAAGATAAGATATCATTTTAAAAGGGGAGATGATGTTAGGGTAATAGAGCAGTGCCAAATCCTAATGCAAGTGACCACATATGATCTATAAAACTTGATTCTAACTTGGGAGATCAAGCTAGAAGTGTTTCATAAGGGTCACATCTCTTTAAGAATGCACAGAAGCTAGGGGTGTTGGCTATGTACAGAACAAGGAGATACTCTCGTCATTAGTTAGTGTAGTTGTCATCTCAGCCAAGGTTGCAGGCTATGCACAGAAGCTAGGGTTGTTGGTTATGCATAGAACAAGGAGATAATGATTATATTTAATGGTCTGAGGTTACTTGTGAAGATGAAGAATGAGGACGTGGAGCCAAGGAAGTGCCCACATTGAATGCAAATGCAATTCAAACATTCGAACACTCCATCGTGCATATCATTTCTTTAGTCTAATCTCATTAAGACTAAATCGAGCAGATATCTTCTCTGTCAGAAGATCACTTGCCCTCCACCTATAAATTTTTTGTTCTATCCATCAGTTCACATAGTAAAATTTGGTTTCAGCCTCATTTCTGTTGTCCACCACCACTGCCACCTAGGAAGATTTGGTGTCCAATTTATGCTTGAGGTAAGTTACTTGCCATGGTTTTAGTTAGTTTTATTTTTCCTGTAAAGCTCTCCTTCATGCTCTGTTCCAGTCATGGATATGCCT
The DNA here is from genome assembly GCA_007115665.2 of Sequoiadendron giganteum. Taxonomy (NCBI): domain Eukaryota; kingdom Viridiplantae; phylum Streptophyta; class Pinopsida; order Cupressales; family Cupressaceae; genus Sequoiadendron; species Sequoiadendron giganteum. Next base: position 802,983,414 of record CM021102.1, read on the forward strand.
CAAATCCCATGTTTCACAGTCTTCTCTGAGTTTCCTCCTTTTCTCTCTTAGTTTTTATTTGGTGTTCCTTTCAGTTTGTAAAAAGTGTGTGTATGTAGCATTGCTAATGAGCAGGTATAAGTCTGTAAATTTTAGATAACAAAAGAACAATCAACCCACTCAGAATATTATGAGGGTTTAGGATTTTATTTCTTTTATAACCCCATCTCCCCTAGGGTAGACAGAATGTAGATGCAAATGTTGGAAAGAACATAGAAGGATATGAAGGCGGCAACAATCAATAGCTTCAGGGAAGGGTAATTGCCACAAAAAATACAAATCAAACAGAAAAAAATTGACTAGATTATTGTGGATAGTATTACTTTTTTTTACCTTTTATCATTCTACTTCCCATGTCTTCATGCTCGAGAGCTTTCCCACTTTCTATAACCTTAAGGTTGGAAGAGTGCCTAAAAGCCTCAAGTGGAGTCAAGATAAAACTTAGTTGTTTACTATGTTTTTCTTTCCCTTACAAAGTTTTAACTCATGTTTGGTGATTGTAAGGGAATTTTCTTTATTTCAGGGGAAGATGGTAGCAATGCATATTAACTTACATTGATATATTGATTATCCCGGTATTATCTCTACTGATTCTCTGTAATCTATCTTGTAGTTCTCACCTTCCATAAATCTCTTCGGCATAAATTTTAAGGGAACCTTCCAGATTGCAAGCTCCCATCCAATAGCCCACACATTCACTATAACTTGGGTGTCTGGGAATAAAAAAATCCCCCAACTTCACAAGAGCTCTCAGCTTTGTGCAAGGGTACTACCATTTCCCATTCTACTGTAGTTGTATTCATTTCAGATTTTTGCCACTTTGCAGCTACTTATAAGCTATGTTATGTCTGTAGGAATATGCAATCACAACCACTGTTTTAATATTCTGCTCATTCTCTAATATTTTTTGTACATGTGTATATCTTTGTATTATATTTTTGGGTGCTCTGTTGTATATGAAAATAAGTGATCAATCTTATTGTGCAAGGGAGTATGGTTTTTGGTCATTTTTTTTACACTCATACATTTTTTTTGAAAGACTGTGAAGCATACTTCTGAATTAATTATGTGTTTTTTTATGTACACTATTTAAAATGTCTGCCATCACTAAATCTATGGTACGATAATCAGTGAAAAAAATGTAGATATTTACACAAATAGGTGGCAATCCTAAGAAAATAGACACAATAAGGAAAGGCTATTGTGATTGCCATCACAAAATAATTAAAGTGTCTAGCAAAAATTTTAGACTTTAGAGTGTTGTCTCCTTGAAATGCCTTGAACATCCAGTAGTTTTTGAATGTATTTATTTGTACGAGAAAAAACAATATTTTTTATGCTTGCACCCTTAATTCCTAAACTACAACTCTAAAAATAATTGTCTTTTTTATGCTTCTCACCTTCTCCAATCTGAAACAGTTTCACAAATGCATATATAAACATCTCGATATTCAACTCTCCCTTTCTATTGTTGTATATTATTATTGATCAAAAATATTTGTCTTTATCCTCTAATCAAAATCATAACCATTCCTTACTGCTCAAGTAAAGCAAAAGCATGCAATAGCAAAAATTGTAACATATGTCAATAGAATATAATGCTAAAAACAAATCAAATGGATTGGTTTTTTAATTTTTTTGATATGGAGATCTGTATTTAAATATTATGGGTCTTAAATAAATGTGAAAATTCAATAGATAAAATAATGATATTTAATTAGAATTTCGATACATATAAGTTTTGATAAATAGTTATAAATGATTTGGATTTCTAGATATGAATACTAAAAATAATGAAACAAATATCACGAAAATTTTTATATTTAAATTGTAAGAAAATATTATTTTTTTGGGATTAGATAGATATATACTTTTTATTTTTAAATTATAGTTAATTAGAATATTATGGATTATATGTTTAAATTTTAGGTAAGTTGTTCTCAATAAGGGACATGTTTGTCTTTATATAGTAGATGACAACATTATAAAGGAACATACATCTAAAATTATAAATTGAGTTTTTACTAAACCATCATTACTAAGAAAATAATCTTTAATCTTTATATTTTGAAATTAACATTAAGAGGGACCATATATTTAACTCATAAATCTTCCTTGAATGAATATGAAAATAATATTTAATTTTATAAAATTTGAAACTAACATTACCTACATCTAAGAGAAAGCTATTTGAGGTTCATGGAAGTATGTTACAACTAGGAGTGAGCAATACACAAGATTATATATTTAAATTATTGGAAGGTATAATGTAAAGCAACAAAGGGGTTACTTCTTCAAATTTTAAGACTGAACAAATTCCATGTAGGTGGTCTCCTATGTTGATTAATAAGTTATGTCTATTTAAAATTTGTTAGGATTGTAATGTACAAATTTTAGCAATTATTTGGGTTTAAGTGTTAAATAAATGTGAAAATTCAATAAATAAAATAATTATATTTAATTAGAATTCTGATACATGTAAGTTTTGATAAATAGTTATACATGACTTGGATTTTTCTATATATGTATTCTAAAAATAATGAAACAAATAATCATATAGAATTATATATTTAAATTATAAAAAAAATTCAAAGACTATTTGTTTTGGACTGGATGGATATATAATCTTTGTTTTTTAAATATAGTTAATTATAATATTATGGAGTATATGTCTAAATTTTAGGTAAGTCATTCTCAATGAGAGGCATGTTTGTCTCTATATAGTAGATGATAACATTATAAAGGAAAATACATCTAAAATTATAATTTGATTTTTGACTAAACCACCAACAATAAGAAAATAATTTTTAAGCTATTTCAAATCAAATTCAAAAGGGCTCTATTATACAATTAATAGGATACGTCTGCCCTAATATTGGTAACTCAGGGTGAGCCAACCATTCCAATGTTGTTCTCAAATTGAACATTTCCATCTCTATTTGTTACTATGCATTACTAAAAGTGTATTTTTCTTTAATTACATATAGGTTTATTGTAATCTCTAAGTTGGAGATTGCATGCATGCAACATGATGTCAATGGGAATCCCACCTTACTCTTCAAAGAACCAAATCAACCTATACATGAAATAGTAGGGACTTGATCTTATTCATGCACAATTGTTGGTGAGAGTAGCACAACCTTGCAACCAACCCCAAAAAAAATTATCTTCAGAATACATGCATCTTTGCGCAGGAAAAGTGATACCCCAACTATCACTCCTATTAAAAGTTTGAATCCATGTCAGACAAGGTGGACAATAAAAGGTCGTGTAACTATGAAAAAAGAGATCCACCAATTCGACACAAAGTAAGGAACTGAACAAGTTTTTATCTTTGATATCATGGATAGTGAGAACACTGAAGTATTTGTCACTTGCTTTAATGAAGTTGTAGATCGCCATTTCAGATATATTCATATTGGGTCTATATATACAATCTCTAGTGGGACCATCAAAGTTGCTAATAATTTTTACAATAACTTGAATAGTCAAATGGAAATTACTTTGATGGATGATTCAAAGATCACTCTTTCTAATGATGACCACTTAATTCCCACACATCAATTTTCTTTCACACCCATAAATGAGATCCTAAATACAAATAAAAATTCTTTAATTTATGTAGTGGGAATTGTTATATGTGTGGACCCTACTTCTACAATAAAAGGAAGAGATGGCACAAAGGTTCTTAGGAGGAGCCTCAAGTTGCTAGACATGTCTACTTTCACTATAAATGTGACTTTGTGAGGACGAACAACTCAAAAGGAAGGTGCACAACTCCAGGAACTGTACCATGCACAAAATTCGCCTATACTTGCCATTAAAAATGGTCATGTTACAGAATACAATGGTAATGTTGTGAGCACTTTATTTACCACCCAATTGTTTATTAACTCTGAAATCGAAGAAATAGCACAACTACAATCTTGGTTTGCGCAGGATGGAAATAATGTTCTCACATCCACAACAGACCTTCTAGATGAGCATCTACTTCTTACAAGAAAGACAATTACCAACCTTGAAGAAGAGTCTTTGAATACAACAAAACCCCTCCAATACATTGTAAAAGCAACAATAGTCTTTATCAAATCGAATTCATTTTCTATCCATCTTGCCCCATTAAGATCGAGGGGAAACAATGTAAGAAAAGAGCTTTACAAAGTGATGATTGAAAATGGTATTGTTTGATGTGTGAAGGTACCTTTGAAGATTGTGATTATAGATATGTTCTCCAAATTAAACTTCAAGATCACACAAGCACTCTATGGGCAATTGTTTTTGAAGAAGCAACAACTAAACTCATTTGCATGCCTGTGAAAGATCTCTACATGTTGCAATTCAAGCAAGATGTTGTGGAAAATAGTGAAGAGGTTATTCATAATGTGCTATTAAAACAATTTCTCTTCACCCTAACAAGTAGAAATGAAACCTACAATAATGAATCATGATTGAAATCAACAGTCTTGGAAGTTTCCACAATTGATTTCACATATGAAAGCAATATTTTGTTAGATCAAATTGTTGACATCTGCAATTTTTACGATAAGTAAACTAGAAGAATATTGTAATTGTCCACCGTTATTTGTTTTCCCTTGCCTGTTTGTGTTCTTCTTTCCTCCAATTTCCATACAACTACGAATTTTCCTTGTACAGGGTTCCAAGATCCCTTCAAAAATTGTTTTATATGTTTATTGTAAATAAAAAACATAATGCACATGTAGTTTTCACAATTGGAACATTCACTCTTCAACCTATTTCTTTCATACATGTAAATGTTTTCATTCTTATCGTATTGATCTAACATTTAAGTCAAGAAAAATGGATTTTGTAATTTTCACATTTTAGTTGTGTTGCAATATCCACATTTCCTTCGTTTATATTTATTTTATCTCTTTTTTATATTTTAGATGATCGACTCCACTATGGAAAAATTAGAAAGCCAAACAACCCAGAGTAAAACCAAAGCCTTGGAATCTCGTAAGAGAAGTCTCTTGTATTATGCTCATCATAGAGAAGAAATAAGTATTCGTCGTAGCATGCAACAAAGACAACGCTTACTAGAAACAACATATCAACCAATTCCCGACCCCACACAAGCTTCTACAAGCACAAATATTCCCACTTAATCAATTAGTTCAAATTTAGCACATGGAAATAGAAGACAAAATAACACACAACTCCTAGCACAAATGCCTCGAAACACAACCTCAAATAACAAGGAAATGAGTTGGTCCGCCAACTTTATGGAGGCATCTAGAAAATTTCATGAAAGAATAGATGCACTATCAAACATAGAAACACGTTCTATATGTAAGGAGCGGTATCCTAGTATGCATCTTTGTTCATCAAACAACAATCATACATGTAGAAGATGCAAAGCACATAAAGGCATACATTGATTCTCTTTGAGTAACAATATGGATCCAGGTGAACAAACACATGTTTTGCACATTCTCACTCAAGTTGAAAAGATGTTAATTGCATGTGTCAATCCAATATTGAAAGTTACCCATGCGCATAATGGACAATACAAATATATTGGCCACACAATTATCTTCCCGCAAGATATCACAACAATAACTAAATCTTTGCCACATAAAATCAAAGACTTGGACTTAATAATTGTTTAAAGAACTTATACACATGGGAAGAATTACGATTGATATGTTAGTAGGAGCCATGTTCACAATGCACTGGCCTAAAAAATACAATGTGACCCATACTACCAAGATGTTGAGATCAATGTTGATGCATTGTCCCTACTCCCTAATTGTACTACTGACATTTCAGAAATTCTCCATACAATTCAAATAAAAAATGAAGGACCCGTAACAAAAAACAATGAAGTTGATAATGGTGAAGATGATTTAGAAAGTGGAACCGAATATTCAACATCATTTATGGTAACCCTACCAAATAAATGGTGTGAGTTACAAATCATTAAGGAATATTTATTGATAGAAAATGAGAATGATAACATCATTAATTCGCCCAACATAAGTTCAAATTCCATAAATGAGTACATTACTGAGGGGCTTTTTGACATGGCATTTCCCACACTTTTCCCAAATGGAAATGCACTACCTATGCAACCTCGAGTGATGGAATTGCAACTACATGAGTATGCCTTGCATCTTATGTGATATCATGATAATAGATTTGGAAAACATCCACACTTTAGATACTTCCTTCTAAATCTTCTGATGAGGCATCATAGCCAAGCAACTGCATCAATATTCGTCAAAAGAAAAGTTGAAGACAATATTCCTACAACTATTGAACAGCTTCGTGTCCACCTCTAGAACCTACCAGATAAACAATTGGTTGTAGAACTGATGCATTCTGGCTATGCGTTACGTGGGACGCGTGCTTGTTGGAACAAGTGTCGTGGTGATCTAATAAACATGATCAACCAAATAGGCTCCCTGACTTTGTTCTTCACACTAAGTGTAGCAGATACTAAATGGCCTACATTGCATAAGCTTTTCCCAGGCGGCAATACATCTAAAAATTTCTCCAACAAGCATCGAATAGACAATATGATTAAAAACCCCCACACCACATCCCTTTATCTACATAACCGCTTCACAATCTTTCATGAAGAGGTCATCGAAAAACTCTTGCATGCAACAAATTATTGGTATAGGTATGAATGGCAACATCGAGGCTCTACACATATACATGGGTTCCTATGGCTAGAAAATGCTAAAGACATGGATACCCTCGACTAGGGAGACAATTTGCAAGTGGGCCAAACAAAAGAATTCTTTGATAAATATGTCACTGCAAAGAACCCCCTCTCTAAATCTAAAATGAGCAATATCATACATGGAACCCCAATTGATGATCCATACCTACTAAACACATCTGAAATATTCTCCATCGGTCCATCCATCGATTATGAAGAGTTGGTTAACTGTGTACAAAGGCAAACTAAATGCACAAAGCGCACATGCCTACACAAAAAAGGTCATCATGTAGAATGTAGATACAAAGCTCCATGGAAAGAATGTATGGACTCCACTTTAACATATGATGAATCTGGAAACAAATCTTATGAACCAACGAGAAATGATGGCAGGTTAAACATTCATAGCCCACAAATTCTCTCTATATGGAGAGCTAATATAGATTTATAGTCCATCATCTCACAACTTCTTGTGCTCAAATACATTCCCAAGTATGCATCTAAAGCTGAAAGAAAATCAAAAATTTGTGTTGCTATGTTGGAAAGAATATATTCAAATGAAAGATTGGAAGACCCGACATTGAAAGCATATCAAAATTTCATGGTCGAGATTGTTGTTGAACGAGATATAGGATTCCAAGAAACTTACCATATGCTCCAAAAATTACCCCTTGTTGTTTGTAATCACAATTTTGTGTCCTTGAATGTAGGTCAAAAATTTTTCCACCGCCTAAAAAACATGAGCGATGGTGGTGAGATACAATCTAACTATATATAATCCCACATGAACCGACCATGTCACCTAGAAAATGTATCACTAATTGAATCAGCCAAATCCTTCACGTATGTTGCTTCTTCAAAAGGATGCAAATGGTTGAATAGAAAAGACCAAGAAAATTGTGCAAGTGTTTCCACAATTCCATACCATTCCAAAAGAAGACTCAGAAGACTTTGCAACCTTCTGTTGGAGTGAGTTTCTTTTGTATAAACCATATCGACAAATAAATGAAGATATAGGCCTTACCAAAGAAGAAATCATCAATCATTGGAAGCAAATGAATACACCAAAATACAATCCATGGCATGTTAATCACACCAAAAATAGTGAAGATGTTCTTCAAGATAAAATTTGTTTAGATGATAATATGGATCAACAAGAAACCGTAGAAATGAACGAATGGGAGTTATTATCTCAATTGGGCCTCACTAATAATCTAAATCTAAATGAACTTGATATGTTGGGTGGACATGATTTTGATAACAATCACAAATGGGAAAATCATAATGTCCCTACAAATCTACATGATGTTGCCATTCAATTTCTACACACAAACCAATAAGATTTGCATTCCCCTACAAATATGAACTGCCAGAACTATACATTATCACCCCAGCAACAACTAGCACTGAATATAATAACAAATCACTTAATGGATAAATGCTCTAACCAACTGTTACATATGATCATACAGGGAACTATTGGAACATGCAAATCCTATATAATTCATTGCATAAGAAATGCACTGCAAATTTGTATACCAACGAGAGTGAACCCCCTCCTTGTTCTTACTCCAATAGGGATTGCAGCATTTAATATACATGCCTCAACTATACATGCAACCCTCAAGATTCTAATTAGAGAAACGAAATCATTGCAAGAACAAGCATTGACAACATTTTAGGAAGACATGAAAAATATACAGTACATTCTCATAGATGAGATGAGTTTCCTTGGGCCAAAACTTCTATTGAAAATTGATAGTAGGTTACATGAAGCATTCCCCCATCAACAAGATACTTGCTCTAGTGGCATGTCTATAATTCTTGTAGGAGACCTTGCATAGCTCCCACTTGTTATGGATAAACCTATCTATGCATCACACACAACTGCAAGGAACCTATGGCACAAATTTAATACAATTGTTACATTACAAACAATGTTTAGACATGAAGGTGATGCTCCAATTCAAATAAGATTTTGACAAACCTTACAAAACATTCGCAATGCAAAACTAACAAAACATGATTGGGACTTGTTAATGACTCACACCAACAAGTATCTTACAAAGACTGGACAAGAAGAATTTGACCAATCGATACACTTATTTGCTAGAAATGAGCTAGTGAAATTGAACAAAAAAAAAATCTTGAAACTACTTAATATTCTTATTGCAATTAGTTGTGCAGAAAATACACAATTTAAAGTAGGTGATGATCATAGTGAAGAGCAACTTCCCCAAGAGGTTCTACTAAGAAAATGTCAACGTTTCATGCTTACAACAAACCTATGGACCCAAGTTGGACTAGTAAATGGATCGCTAGGTCAGGGAAAGATATTGTATATCTTGCTGGATCAAAACCACCTGCATTGTCTACATATGTTACAGTCACATTCGATAGCTACAACGGTCCACCATGGGATGAAATAGACCCCAAAACTATATCGATACTTCCAATAACACATGGTAATCATAGATAGATACCACTAGCCATGGCATGGGCTATTACTATACACAAATCACAAGGCCTTACACTAAATAAAGCCACAATCAAAATTGGTACAACTCAAAGAGAAGGGATTACATTTACAACGATTTCTAGAGTCAAATCCATAAATGGCCTTTGTATAGAGCCTGCATTCTCTTTTGATCGCTACTCCAAAATGGAAAAAAATCCATACAACATTATCAAGAAGAAAGAAGAAGCTTGCCTGCACTTGCTCTCACACTAACATGCTTAGGTATGTACAATTAATTACACACTCTCACAAAGATATACATTTTTTATTATCCCCTTTTGAAATAGAGTTTTCGTACTAAAACTAATCAATTACACATTTTTGCTTTTGCAGGTGGTAGATCGCTACTGGAGAATCTTCTACATGTTGTCACAAAAAAATTTCTAGCCCTTACTCAACAAAATATAATCAACATTGTCTTCCACTTCTTGGACATTGCATGTCTTTCAAAAAGAAAAATAGATTGCAAGCTTGCTACATATTGTTCAAAGGGATTTTGTTGTTTATAGAGAACAAACCCAACAAAAGATTGTACCTACTTGTATTATACAATTCATATCTCTATAAAAATATATTTTACTGCCACCACTTGCATATTGAACCAATTCATTGATTCTTCTTCTTTATTTTCCTATCGGTATCTCCTTTGAACCCCCATTGGGTGCAAGTGCTAGTTTTACTTCCATTACCAACTACTTGTTTGTTCTAGCTTATATTACCATCCAATAAATTCCCTTATCCCTTTGCAGTTCTACAACACTTTTCTTCAATTATTAGAAATACACTCTTAATGTTAACTCCAACAATCTCCTTTAACCTCATCTCTTCCTTCCATTTCCACACAAATCTTCTTATCTCAAAGATTTCTTCTCACCTTCAAATTTTAGCATTATTCTCTCAACCATTTTAATATTTTCATTCTTCCATTTCAACTTTGTGCTACTACAACATTCTACATCCTATCCTTTGTACATTTATGAGGAATTTATATCCTATTCCCTTATCCATTCTAAAATATCTACTTCTAATTTAGCAATTCACGTTCCCAATATTTTTCCACACTCTACCCCTCACCACTCACATCTGACTTATATTCCCACGAATTCTTACTTCCTTTGCTTTCATATCTATCTTTACCTTGTCTTTATCCTTTAGAATTTGTTATCCTTATTTCTCTATTTATCCATCTTTTACTGAAATCCTCTACACAGCTATTTTTCTTTCGCAACTAACATTCTTTCTACCATTACTCAATATTTCATTGTATACAAAACAAGTTCTCACATATCTCATGAACATATATATAATTCTGAATCAATATTTAAGCATATTCTCAAATTCCATTTCACATCTCTTTTTACTATCTAGACATGGCGACCACACTAATTAGCAAGATACTCACATCAATTGATCTATAGCAACTCTAGCTATTTCAAAACTTTCTCGACATTTCACACAATAATCACTTGCATCTAACAACGAATCAAGGAATTTCAATCTATCATAATTCTAGCAACATACACACTAAGAACTAGTACATTCTCCATATTCTACTCCCTCATACAATCTATCAAAGGTCCATCATGGACATGATAGAGAACATAACATGAAACTTGACCAACAGTTTAAAACATTCAAGCATAGCCACCATTAAGAAAATAAATCCAAACCAAGGGAAAGAAAAAGTATATTTCAACAATAAGGCATAAAATACGTGCAATTTCAACAATAATTCGCACATGACCATAAAGTTCACAAGATAAATAAGTACCAAAACTTCAATGGCTATACTTACTCATAAACACAAATAAAAATTCAATGTTGGCCTTGACAACATTTAGTAAATTAATCAAAGTCAATAAAATAAAATATCAAATTTATAAATTTTACATAACACATGAATTACATGACTAACTCTAGTCACAGGAGAGGGAGTACAATATTAAACTATAACTGGATTCCAAAATACGAGTTAAGTAAGAGAGCACATTCAATCATGGAAGATAACGAGTCATCTAAGACTCCAATCACACAAAACATGAGATCCTTTCTACTTAACCAAACCAACATCATTGAAGATTCCAACCAACAAAAGTTGCATCCTATTAAAGGGAATCACACTCACCATGCAATGACACACATATTCATACACTAGTGAATGTCGACAACCCAAGATATCTAAATAGCTCACTCTCACAACAAAGAGCGATTACCAATTCCCACTTACAGGGATACACCACTCATATGGATAACGCATAATGCAACACATGAAATAATTACAAAAATTTCTCATTCATACAAAGTATGAGTACAATCGCATGGTGCATCACTCGCATGGAGACAATAATTTACTTAAGCATACTACATACATACATGAGACGTGAAAGAAATTATTTAAGTGTGTTACTTGCACAATGTAAGTATACATCCTCTAGCACAATATGGAAACATTCTTGAGTGCATTAGCCGCACCAAATATAAAAAAATCATAATTGCATTACTCGCACAATATATGCAAAGTGCATCACTCTCACAAAGCGCATTATTATAAATATCATTAATATAAATCTAGCATATAGGACTCATAAGGTTCCACAATGTCAATAAATCTTGCCTTGTCAATGGCTTATCATGGTAAATTACCCGAGAAAATTATGTCCTAAGTCCATATAAAAGACCCTTAAGGAAACTTAGCTTGAATTCACCGAAGATCGCATGGATTCATACTCACATCTCAATTAGGAAAATAAAAGGAATTACTTGAAAATCAACTTACTCATAGTCTAATTCCATTATCATTGTAGACATCATTGCCTTTAAAACATCCATCTTGGATTCTCTTCTTCCTTAAAGTATCATCTAAATTTTAAACCATTCTTGGCTATAGGTGATTGTTCTTTTCTACTTGTCATAATATTTTTATTTTACCTCTAGCAATCTTGTAACTTATCCCTTTTGTAATAAACTCATTCACCCTTTATGTCCTCAGAGAGATCTCTTTTCTCGCAATATTTCTCTATTCCGACATCATCACTTCACGGGTTTCCATCATGTCTTATCCATCTTGGCTCAAACAAACAAGTCTTCTAAAACTCTAATTGTATTCATAACAGAAGATTATTCCAAATGACTACTAGTGTTATATTTCATATCAATCAACACAAATACCATTGAATTCTCCCACAATATTTACAAGGTCTCATAATATTTACTTTTGGATTCTTACATCATTATTCTTTATAGAAGTTCTTGTTTTTACAAAACATAAAATTTTACACATCATTCTCAAATAAGGGAAACTCTTTTGTTCCTCTTCCTCCTTGGACTCGAGGTTTACAAATTTGGAGGTTGGGTTTATTTGTGAGCACTCCTTAATATCTTCTTCATTCAGCATGGTTGCACCTCAACCACATCCAATAGGAAAATCTCGATGGGCCGAGGGTTTACTTTTGGCCCTCTTGTTCATTTTTGCTTCCTTGTTATTTTTCTTTTTTCCTAGGCGAATATGTTTAAGCACTTCTGCCAATGTCTCCGAATCCTCTCTTTTATCATCCTTAACCCCCTTTTCATTGGGTTCTATAGGTTGTTCTTTTTCACCTCATGATGTAGACCTCTAATTATGTTTGGTTTTGTTGGCTTTCCCTTGTGTTCTTGATGTTCCCTCCATTCTGACATAAGAAATAACGTATTATTATTAACATATCCTATATATAATCTCACAATGAGCCCTAGGGTCCAAGAGTTGAACCTAAATGCTCTGATACCAAATGTAAAGCGAGGAAAACTCATACTCAAAAAAGTATTCCAAAAAGCAATGCATCTCCCAAATAAGGAAAGTGATACATATATTAAAAAAACATCTACAATTTCACAATAGCAGGTTACAATAATGAAGTAAAAATCTCATACACCAATAGGGTGTTACATTACATCTATTTTAATGTTACAAGTATAAGTTTTGTATCAGTACAACAATTGCATCCATGAAGTTATTTACACATTTTACAGATTGGCTAAGAATCCATACAAGAATAATACAAAGATGCATATCCATATAATATAAGAATATTTGTCCTCAACCATCATGACTCTAATGGTCTTCCGCAAGCCGAGTCCAAGAGTGAGGTTAAGGCACTCTTTTTGTCCAACTACAAAGCACTAAAATTTCTCGGGTTTCTTCTTAACACGAAGAAAGCACCGACCTTGGACAAGGAGCCTAGCAACCTGGAATGGTGTAAGCAGGAGGGAATCTCTTGATGCGTTCCCAATGCCTATATGAATTCCTAAACTAGAATAACATAATACTTGCATACAAGATGTGGCAGAGACATATATAACATATAATCTAGGCTTTTCAAACCATCTATTTCACTAGTATAGTAGCTTGGCCAATTAGTACTAAAAAATATGGTAATTTAGAAAGAGTAAATTACAGTATCTAGGAGCCCACATTTGGCATCTTGTCCTAAAAGTAATTCCATAGAAAGAATAAATAATATAGCAACTCATAACTTCGTTTAAATATCAATTATTTACTATTCATTGAACTCTTTCAGAAACACATTTTTACTCCAAGTTCGTTATTTTGGTTTGTTGTCCATCTATATTACAAGTCCAACAAAAATAAATAATCCATAAGAAAAATTGAGTTATTTATCTAGTTTTATCTAAAATAAATGATATATATATATATATATTCATCATGTATACTTACTAAATCAGTTTTATATTCATCTCGATGTCCTTAATAAATCTTGCATAGATATACATATATATACATTTATGTATATACATATAAATATTATTACATTACACATACAAAAATATAGAAATCATTTTTCAATAGGAATATATACTGCTCAAATGGAGTTTTATACAGTTGAATACATTGAGGAATACATAGTGGTAAATTTGTATATATATATATATAGACTGTACTTCCACATAAGAAAACAAAGATCAATGCATGCAAAGAAGCAAAGTTTGAAGGCTTTGAATTATATACAAAGTTCATACATAGTCGAATGAGGGAGGGTCATTGGCCTTTTAAGGAACATTGCTTGTGGAAGGGCAACGGTCATTCCATAGGCCACAGCCTGTGGAAGGGTGGTTGCCTTCCATAGTGCAACCTTCCTATAGACATCGTGGTTTCTTAGAAAATCTTTTAAGCTTTTTTTTTTAAAAGAATTTTCATTCAATGATAAAAACGATCTTAAATGAATCCTGTATTTATAGTATATGTAGTTTATTATTGTCTTCACTATTAATAAATACACTATATGTATATATATATATATATATATGAGAAATAAGGATATACAACCATTAATCTTGATTTTTATACAGGAAAATAAATAATTTTATCATCAAAATGCAACACTAGAATTTACTACGAATATAAACAAGTTAATAAAAATGAGATTTACCCTTTCACAAATAACGAAGATAAAAAAATTTATTCTTACAAATAAAGGTTCTATCATACAAGAAATTATATAAAAACCTGGTTAATCACTATCTTGTTTCGCCCTTTTCTTGTTCTTCTCTCTTTACACCGTTCTTCTACTTTGTCAATTCCCAAAACTCTATTGTTCCTAATTTTGTTATTGTTTTACAAATTGAAAATAGAGAATGAAACTTGTGTTCTAAATAAATCTTCAGTTGTTGAGAGAATAAGATATTATTCTCTTTTATTATCTTCTTTCTATTTTTATCTTTGTTTATCTTTTTTTTTCCATTTTATTTTCTAAATTTAACTTGTTTTCTTCTATTTTTCTAATTTTCTACAACTTTCTATCTCATTGTTTTGTTTTCGAAAATCTTATTTTCTTTTCTATGATTTATTTCAATTTTATCCAATAAAACTAATTTTTAAATAGAAAACATGATTTTCTAGCCATGCATCACAATTATCCACAAAATAATAAATAATAATAATTTAATCTTCAAATAAAATCAATAATTAAAATAAATTAAAAACTATCTCTTTTATTTTCTATGTGCATTTAATTTATACCACCAATTAATTAAATAGATAACTATAAAGTAAGAAACATTATAATATGATTGATTAAATGAAATTCTAATGCAACTTATATGATTACTAAGTGTTTGTGTGTTAGAGAGAGGCCATTCAATATTAACCCTGCCAGGTAGCTAGCCTCCTCTACCTTAACCACACCCTTGGTCTTTGACAACCTCCAACTCATGAAAACTTAGGCACCCATTAATAGATTAGTGTCCAAGAAAATATAAATCAAAGCAATATAATTCACTAATCCAAAATAATATTTTTTGTATTGCATCTTTTCGAAATAAAATAATATTCATTGGATTTCATCTTTTTCAAAATAAAATAATCTTTTACTTATTTCATCTTTCAAAATAACATAATATTTATTCTACCACACACAATAATCCATAATCAGTTCTACATAAAGTAAATTTAGGTAGCATCAAAGTCTGAGACATGACAGGGATTGAAAAACCTATATATCACCTCAATTTTTGCAATGAATATGATTGGTTAAGAATAATTTTGAGTAGGGTGCATGATGAATTCATCTACCTGGACAAACCCTACCAAATCAAAAAGGAATACATCCATGATGTAATAGGGTTAAGTATGGTAGGGGATATACCAACAAATAAAGTTATGAAGAATGCTAAAGTAACTGATTTGATTGATGCCACACCTGATGGTCGCAACATGAGTGTAAGGAAATAAAAAACCCTGCAATGTGATACACCACCATGGGTATCGCTTAAAAATTTTGTTGGAAGAATGAAGAAGAAACCCTCTGGTGTGTTGTCATTGATGCCAACATTGTTTGATGATATTTTTGTCTTATCCAATAAATAGTGTTTGTGTTTGTGTTATCTTGATCTAGTAATTTGGTTCAGAATTGCTCATTGTAGAAGATCGGCCTATGTGATTCTAGTATGTTATTTAGGACTGTTAAACACATCGATGAACAAGTTTTCAATTTTTTTGGTTGAATGGGTTGAAAGTTACAAATGACAAAAGATCGACATACATTTTTCTACTCAAGAATTGTGCATATCATCAAGTCTTCTCTGGGTCGACATGAAAAAATTGATATGAAGATTGATATGTTGTGTGAATGTCAAAGATCACTTTTAGGTCTATTTTGACCTAAATTATGCCTTGCATGTTTTGGTTTGAGTGCAAAAGGAACTTTGTTTCAACTTTTGAGCCGACGAGCTATTTTTGAATTAACTATGTGTACATATAATTAGACTAACCTAATTGATGTGTGAGGATGCAATAACATATATATAGATATATATGAAACACTTTTGTATTGAATAAATGGCATATGTGTGATGTAGGACAAAGTAATTTGTGATAGTGTGTGAACTTATATGTATGAGTCATGTATTAGGGCATAATTGCAGTATATGTTGTGCGACTGCAAACCAGTGCAGGTTTTTGTATTTTAGAGATTAATTGGAACTTAATTTAGCACATGTAAGGTGTATTCTATCAATTCAATTTTTGGAAGTGAGCCACACTCCATTTTATAATCATTTCAGGTTTTGAGCCTTTCAAGGACAATGAGTCCTTATAGTGTGCCCCCGTAAAATCTTATAACCAGTTATAATATATTGTGAGCTAATCCTCATCGTGGTTTTTCCCATTTTGGGTTTTCCACATAAAAATTATGATGTTTGTGTGTTATGTAGTGTTATGATCTCTTTCATGTCTTTACTTATAATTGCAATTATATGTGCTTTAATGTTTGGATAGTTTGTAGTTGAATTTTTTAATAGAATACCGATTCACCCCCCTCTCAGTATTGTAGGTGTTCAACAAAGTCTACTATGAAAACTGAGAAGACTCAACCACAACAAAAACTATTGACACCGCATATCAAATGGTTGTGGAAGGGAAATATATTGACCTATTTGAAGTGATGAGGGAGCACCTAATAAAGAATATCCAAAAGGTAAAGACTTCCCAGTATAATTTTTAGTATGGTACACTACTCATTTGCTTCATTTTCTATTTTATCAATGAGTTTCCCACATTCAAAGGAAAAGCATGGAGATCACACTTGATAGTAGCAGCACAAATAAAACACCATAGACAAACAAACATATACCAACACATATTGGGGATTTTTCAAAATCATTCAACAACAATTGTAGGTTAGAGAACAAATCCCTTATGAATCTATAAAACAATACATAAAAAACATAATTTTCTTGGTTTCAACCACATATTGGGGCTTTTTTAAAATCCTTCAACAACAACCGTAGGCCAGAGAACAAATCCCTTATGAATCTATAAAATAATACATAAAAAACATAACTTTCTCGGTTGATAAGGATTATACATACATGGAGGTGAGAGAACCAGGAACATCTTGGATACCCAAGCTCCCATATGAGGTGACAATGTAAGAAGTAGATGCATATGTTGAAACATACTAACAAACTCAAAGGACCCCAATGTACAGAGATTTGGGACGTACAAGGAAATTATGGATAATTTACACAACAAAAATATGGAGAAATAACTATAAAAGAATAAGGAATAGTTGCATAGACAATGGGGTGTCCCACTGAAAGGGATGATACAATGGGCTCTTCTTCCACACCACTCCCAAAAACAACATCGGTAACAAGAAGCTATGGGAGATTACATGGAGAAACTAGTACAAAATATGAAGGGATTTCTTCCTCTTCATAGACAATTTCCACTCTTGAGCTATAGAAGTTCTCAAAGACCCTACTACAAATGAGTGTGGAGAAAGGAAAGAAAAATGCACGAACAAAAAAATTGGTGTAAAGGATAATAATTCATAATTTCATAGAGGAGGATGATGAAATTGAAGAGGTTCAAAATCCTCCATCATAGAAGAAAAATAAATAAAAAACTATATAAATATCACAAGAAGAATTTTCAACACAAGATCCCTTGAGAATAGATGTGAATACAACTATAAATGTCATTATTTATCATGAAATTTTGTCACAAGTACTAAATATGTATACAAAAGTCAATGAGGAGAAGAAAGAATGGATAATTAGATGTTTAATCAAATATATCATAAGGTCTAATAAGACCTTAGAGGAAGTTGTTGAAGGCTTCTTAAAACCAATATTTTTTGCACTTATGGTGAAGAGAGACTTGAAAATGGAAGAAGAAATAAAGGAGAAGGAAATAGAAGAGGTGGGGCCTAACCTAACTATGGAACAAAAGGAGTAACTAGAAAAAGCATAAGAAAGAAAGATCCAAACAGAAAAAAGGGTAGATACCCTAATGGATGATGAACGCGAAGAAACAAGAAATATGAAGAAAAAAACCATAGATCTCACAAGAAAGCTCCATGACTTCATCTTTGAGGAAGAGAAAATAAAACAATGAGCATTATCTCCATCGGAGAGTGGTCATCCTAGTGCTAGGGATGATGGAGAACAAGAGGTAATAATTGTAGAGATCTCCACATATGTTTCCCTATACAATCAATTAAAGACTTCTTGGTGTGGTAGAAATAGTGCAACCTACACCAACACCACAACTAATCCAAGTGGGTTCACAAGTAAACCTGGCCAACATTTCCCTACTACAAAAAAATCAATTAGGAGACATATTTCATGCTACTGCTGGGGAGGAAATTTTACAGCATGTGGATAATGTAGACCAATTACAGGAGGTTGTGAACACATTATAGGGCAGAATACCACATATACAAAGGGACACTTCCCTTCCCTTTTCGCAACAACTAAAATAGTTGGTGGGTGGCCTACAATTAGATCTACAATCAAAAAAGGATAGAATAAAATAGGAGGCTCAACTAGAGATATTGAAGAAGAGGATTGATGTTGCAACAAAGAAGTGTGTTAGAGGTCAAAATTAGGAATATTGAAAGAAGTATAGAAAATCAAATGTACTTTAATAATTTTGTCTTTAGTGGCCCAATGCTACCAAAATTATTAGAGATCAAATCACTCATTTGGAGGCCCAAATAGTATAGATTTCCTCTATTTATGACCCCCTAAAGGACATGGATGGATCGATGAGAGCACAAATAGATAATTTGCATACACATTTATAACAATTTTCATGATCAAAGGGAGAAAATTAAGATGTAGATCAAGTCATTAATGGAGATTAATAAGTTTAAGTTTGGCACACTTAACAAGGATCTTGGGAGAAGCAAGTAATGTGGCACAATAATTCATATACCCAGTAGTCTTGCTAAAGCAGAGGCAACACACATCAATATTCAAGGACACATCAAGATCCTAAAATAGGCAAAGAAATAATGGGACATTGCACTTGCATAACTTAAGGTGAGTTACAAGCATACACTTCTCAAAAACTAAACATCATGTCTTGAAGATAAGATATCATTTTAAAAGGGGAGATGATGTTATGGTAATAGAGCAGTGCCAAATCCTACTGCAAGTGACCGCATATGATCTATAAACCTTGAGTCTGACTTGGGAGATCAAGCTAGAGGTGTTTCATAAGGGTCACATCTCTTTAAGAGTCAATATATAAAGATATGTGTGTAATAAATGTAAGACAAAGAGGAATATAGGGAATAATAATATATGGAGAGAAAAGACTAAGGCATGTCTTTGTATGTGATATAATATAGTATATGTAGAGATATAAGGATTGATATATATGTACGTGTTATAAGTGGATAAATGTTTCTTTTTGATGTTAAGTAAATAAGGAGATGCAGGTTAGTATAGTTTTCCTTATGCATTTTCTCTTTTCTGACACTTTATCCTTTGGGGTATAAACTAAATACATAAGGGATATTGGGGTCGTATCTCTATACTATGTTTCCCTCTTTCTCTTGCTAACAATTCCCAATATCCTTCTTGGAAAACATTGAGACTCCCCTCATTAATTCATTGATTAGCTCCTGGTGAGTTATCTCCTCACTAACCTAATTAATTCCTTAATGATAGCATCAAGATGAAATACCTTGTTATATTTTTCCAAAATGTGCAAGAAATAGCTTCAATAAAGCCTTCTATTTTAATCACAATTGTATCAACAACTTTCTTTCTCACAGTATTTTTTTGTTGGAAAGATCTCAATATCTTTATTCTATATTTTTTGGCTTTGAACCACTCCACATGTATCCCAAGGTTACTATCTAGTAGCACAATTTTGTCTTGCAATTTCTCAAATGGAATCTTGGCCATTTTTTTGAATTATGGTTAGGTTTCCTCCATTTGGATAGGCTCTTGATCAACTGATTCCACAAATTTAGCAAGGGAATAGCTTCATCACTTACGCTATGATAACATTAGACTACCTCTTATATCAACTTGCCTTCCTATACTTATATTGAATTTCTCTAGGTAGTAGATGCATTAATAACACCTTTAGTATATTTCCTATGTTTACCCTTGTTTAGTGATTTCAAGATAGCAATATGAGGAGAATCAACATCAATAAGACCCACAAGATAGTCTATACATGCATTTAGTTCATTACCCTAAGCCCTAATCTCCCTCTTAGTCGTCACATATTTATCCATTCAATTCATGATAAAAAATATGGAATTAATAAGAGATTTTTTCATGCCCTATGTTCTTTGATGGCCTAAATTGATAGTCTTGTGGTTGCATATTTTTTCCATACTTGTTTACCAAAGGAGTTGCAACCTATGTAACATTTTCTCCTTGATCTTCCATAATGATAGTGGATAATGTCCTAGCTCTTTTCTTATTAAATTGAGCTTGGAAAAATTCCACTACCATTGTAAAATCCCCAAACATAGGCTTATATATCTTTTTCCTTTTTGAATCATGGAACTCAACCATATTGGCATCCTTGGGTCTCTAATAGAAGTCTCACCTATATTAGTCTTGAGATGAGGTGATGGAATCCTTGGAGGATAGACACAAGAGATCCCAAACACGGTGATGAAAATTTCCCTTAAATGTGTTCTAGAGGAGGTGGGGAGCATGCCAATAACTAAGTAAGAGTGTAAGACCCTACCTCAAAATATGTTGTAGCACCATGACCTAGATATCTTCCTCTAGAATCTCTTCAAGTATTTATGATTCTTCTTTAGCTCACTCATCCTACAATTCTTCAATCATTATTTCTTCTACCTAAATATGCTTCTTAGAGATATTGGTCTACAAGGGGGCAAAAGGAATTGGATTTGGTGAAGGTGAAGGAATTGGGGATTGAACTAGAGGGTCAAGTGATACTTGAGCTACATCCTTAACTACCTTCTATGCTACAATAGGTGACCTGGTCCTCACCCTTCTTTGCAATGACTCTTCCTCTTCAACCTTCTCTTCATCATCTTCTTTGTATTTCTCTTGACCCACTTTGATATTATAGTAGATGATGAGTCTCCTTGTACTTTCTTCATTGTGGGAGCTTGATTGGTTTATCGTTGTTGTGGGTGAGGATCATCATGAGATAGGGATTTCTCAACCACCTTTTGGTTATGATGATCACTGCATTAGTTCTTGTTTCAATGAAGATTTCCCTTGATATAGACCAATCCACCTTGTTTATTGGCTAGTTGTAAATCTTCTCCCTATTGTAGGAAGGTTTTAAAACCTTTATATATTCATGCGTGGTCTTTGATACTTTATCTAAATTGCATTGTTTAATAGAAGAGAGAAACATCATGCAGTAGTCCCTTATTCTTACTTCATGCTCATCTACGCAATCTGTTTAGAAGTCCTTGATAGTAGGCACATGCACAAAAAAGGACCCAATTAGGGGTCTAATTCTTCCAATAAGATCAAGCATATCTATTATTTCATATATCTACATTGTTGAAGGATTCATTTCTAGTTCATCAATTTTGGTATTCTGAATACTAGAGAATGAATTCTCACCCACCTTGATGGGAAAAGGGATCCCAAACTTATTTTTATTGGCAATCAATCTTTGGATTTCTACTACTTGCATATGGATCTCCAAAAAATACTCATATCACTTAAATACTTGGGGAGCTTGAAAGGTGCTTTATGAAAGTCACCTACTTATGAAAGAAGTTATCAGTGAATTGGATGAGCCAATTTCCCAAGACAACCATAAACTCAATTGGCTCATAAGAAAACCTCTTTGCATAATCATTTTCTAAACATTTAACTATTGTGAAGGTGAATGCATAATTTATTGAAAAATTGAGAT
The DNA here is from genome assembly GCA_007115665.2 of Sequoiadendron giganteum. Taxonomy (NCBI): domain Eukaryota; kingdom Viridiplantae; phylum Streptophyta; class Pinopsida; order Cupressales; family Cupressaceae; genus Sequoiadendron; species Sequoiadendron giganteum. The sequence continues at coordinate 803,005,818 of CM021102.1, forward strand.
ATAAAGAGTCATGCCCTAGATATTAATCCCTCCAACTTTCCTTCAATTATAGCTAGGGATAATGATCATATACCTTGGTTTCTCCTAGCAACAACCCACTTGATTCAATCTAGGCAAGTTGGCTTGGAATGCCAACAAATATACCAAATAGGAAGTCATATGGAATCTACTAGATTTGTGTACTTTTGAAAGCTACATATGTGGTGTACCATTGATAAAAGCAATCCAATCTATTATTTTATCACTGCAACTTTGCAAAATAAAGAGGAACATCCAAGGATAGAATTCCCTAGCATTAGGCAACTGAGAAAATATATCAAAAGAGTGATGGCATCTTTAGGATCTTCTTCAAACTCACTCTTCTAAATTACCTTAACCATTTTGATTGCAAACTTCCTCCTATATAGAAACATGTTATCATTTAAAATGTTTGTATACTACATGCAATGCGACTCTTATGGTATGTTTTCACCTCTGTCATGTGTATCTTCTCATATTGGGCATAAGTGGGGAGCCCAAACACTCTCTCAACAACCTCTAAATTTATATCCAATATGGTTTGACATGCAAGGCCTAACACCTTTCTTTTCTTATAATCATATGCATTGGCATAGGCCAATACCAACTCTAGGGATTGAGGAGAAACATGAAAAGAAACAACCTCTGCTAGCCCTAAATTTTCTAGGAATTGTACCTTAGATTTCCTATTTCCTTCAACATTTACCCTCTACAAAAATTCTTGAACATTTACATGTCCAATTTCAATATCTCTAATGTCAACCTAAGGGGAGAACATCTTCGAAGCAAGTTGATAATCCTTGTATTCATACATTTTCTTTTTGTGGTTCTTGTTCTCCTTGCATGTATACAACCAAGCACACATGAAACCATTATTACAATCAACAAAGCATGTTTCATTTAACCCAAGTTAGTGATTTGATCAATTTATTTATAGTTCACTAAAATAGTAATACTCTACTATGGCATAAAAAAGAAGTTGAGATTGGAATACAATAATTATATAGGCTCAAAATCATTTAGTCCATGCTCAAAATAGCACTATGACATTGGAAAACCAATCTTAGAACCTAGGAAAATAAGCCTTTCTAGGAAGTGTCAAGGTTCATGGATCACAAGTACTACATAAAGGTAAAGCCTAATTGTGTATTTTTTATAGTGAAGCCTTACAAATAGACTTGGATTACACTTTGAAATTGCCACTAACCAAGTACCAAAATAAAGAAACATGATTGATCGACTTTGAAAATATATAAAAACAAAAATTATTGGGGTCAAACTCCAAGGTAACCCCTAACTTGGTACCAAGATAAGAGAAACTCAAAAACACAATCTTGACAAGATAGAACAATAAAATTCATCAAGGTTGGACTATGGGGAAACCACTAATCAAGCACCTAAATAAGAGAAACCTAAAAACTCAACTCTAAAAAGATGAAAAGGTTTCTAAGTATGGGAGTTGATATAGACTTCACACAAAGATGACGTCAACATGACATTAGTAGGCTTATGATCATATGGAATCTTGATAAACTAGTGACATAACCATGACATCAACAAACACCCAAGAGGGAACTCTAATGAGATTATTACATTAGGGTCAAGGTTTTAGAGAAATGATTAAAGTTGTACCAAGCCAACCAACTCCATGAAAAGGATAAAATCAACATGATGTCATCAAGCAAAAAATAGTCTTAAACTATAACAAATGAATTTGTCAAAAGGAGAAAATGAAAGTATGACTAAGACATGTAAGGAACTAGTAAAACAAGCAAAAAAGCATAAAAATGACCAAAAAAAAAGGCCCTAACCATACAAAAAAGGAAAAAAAGCCTACACAAGGAGAAAAGAGAAATAGAAGCAACACAGCCAAATAGAAACTTTGGTTAACAGATAATGGTGAGAATGAACAATAAGATAGAAAATGATTGCTCTCAACCACACACAAAAACACAAACAAATGAACAACAAACACATAGTCTTTGGCAATGATAAGATCCTAGATATGATCAACAAGTCAAGACATGTAGAGATCCAAATCAACAGAGCACAAAAGAGTGAGCAAAAGGAAAAAAGAAAATACAAAAGAAAAGACCAATAATATGAGAAATAAAAGGCAAAAACACACATGGGAGAATTTTGCCATTAACACAAAGTCGAAGAGTAACTCGTGAGCATTGAGATTTTGAATATTCCTTTAAGATCGTGATAAGATGACCAACTCTAAAAGTCCAACAAGGTGACATATTAGGCTCAATAAGTTTGGTTTATAAATGGGTCAAAGTTTTGGAGTTTTCTTTACGGTCATGTGAAGATGACCAATTCCAAAATTCAAACAAAGGTGAAATATCCAAAATAAAATGAAGAAAAATAGCAAGAAAATGAAATCAAACACAGAGTAGGAAAGAAAATAAACAAACAAGGCAAAAGAAACAAAAGAGAGGGGGGGCCTATTTTGTCAATGAAAAATGGGGCATGTGTGTCTAAGACACAATAGGGCCTGTAGTCAATTGTATTTCATAATTCTTGTGGGGTCTTCCATGCATATAAAACTATAAATTACAAACATGAAATTGCCAATGAGTTAGAATATAATCAAGAACCTAGGTTCACATACACTGTAGAATTCAAAACATGAATAACTCAAATGTGAAAGGTCATATGTATTTTGATTTATAATCTACTTGGGTCTACCCAAACTGGGCCTCATAAACTTAAATGTAAAATGTCTCTAGAATTAAAACATATTTTTGGAATTGAAAATGAATTTGAATTCATAAAGGCTCATTAGGTCCATAACTAACAAATTTAATTTAAACACTATAATATAGAGACCCAATTATAAGGCATGAATCATTAACATTAAATTCTTGGATTGGCTATCAATAATAGGCAAACTAGAAAACTCTAAAAAACATGAGCACAAAAAATGCATTTTTGAACACAAAGAATTAGTGCATGTAGTGATTTGGAAATTACTATTGATCCTTCATTTAGTTAGATCAAGAAAATGTGTTTACCAATGAATCTTCACATAGTCTAATAAAAAAATATTTTGATAAAAGAAGAAAGAAGTTTTGATTTAGAGGGGAGACTTGTATGTGTATCAATTGGCACAATTAGAATGTAATGGTTGATGTTTTGCACAAGTTCCAATCAAGAGGAAACATTGATGTGCATAGTTGAAACATCCCCCAATTATTCCACATTAAAGCTTCGAATTTACAAATATATGAATAAGAAGACAATAATGAGTAAGGTGCCCTCAAACACCAAGCTTGTGTCATGTAGTATCATATTACCTAGGAAGAAATAGATACGAGGTAAAAAAAAAAGGTTGTAAGGAGTGCAATAGAAAGTAGATAGGTACAAACATTTAGGTCATGAGGAATGCAATAGACATGTTGAGATAAGTTGATCTAGAAAGAAATATCTCCCTTTAAATCTTAAATTTGTGAAGTGGATTAAAGCTAATAACAAAATTGAAAAGAACACTCATATTTTCTAAAGTTTTTAATAATTAAATTTGAGGATAAATAGTTGGGCAGTTAGGTAGCCAGTAGATGTAGCTGCATTTTATTAATAATGTTTAAAAATAAATATAAAGAAATATCACAATAATTTATTTATTTTAAAGTTCTTTGGTTCAAAAATATTTACGGAGAAAAAAATTCTTGAAATATTATCGTACGGTGTGATGTTCCACCAATAATAGGGAACACTAATGCTTGCCACTGCCTTTCCTCTACTGTAATTACAGTTAAAATGAGATCTTGTCCTCGAAAACAATTTCCCCGTCTGAATATCAGAGGGTTAAGCGAAAAGATGGGGAAAATAACAGAGGAAACCCATTAATGGATAACGACTATAACTTAATTAAACCATATTAATATTATTTTGTAGAAGTGGAATACAATAACTCAGAAGCGTAGAATACATCTTATATAAAGCTGCTGACTTGCGAAGATTGATTTCTTCCGCTGAAAAAAGAAAAACATTCAAAGTTACAGTTTGAATCGGATCTCAGTCTCCCGCTTGACATTGCTTTTTATACATGCTTACTCCTCTGTAAATAAGGGATACTAAAAACAGCTAAAAAAGATAATCAGAGTGTTTATTGTAATTGATTCTCTCGTCTCCTCAGTAGCTAACAATAATCTGAGGTTAATCTTGTCATTTTTACTGTAACAATAATTATCATCGGTAGTCTATAAAGAATTATATATTATGGGGTGTCCTCTTTTTAATGATATACATCTAATTCTTATATCAAAAGATTGAGCCGTTCAGCCAATATCACAAACGGAAAACGAGTTTTAGAGAAAAAACCCATGTTGAGAAAACCGCATTTCCAAAATCACAACTCCCCAAATGATATGGACTTATGAGAGTTTCAGATTGTACAGGCTCTGCTACTTTCCTTTGCTCACCCCAATGCTAATGCAAGCTTTTCTTCGTCTGCAAGCCCTGTCATCTGGCTCGTCCTCTGCCTGTGCATCCATCCCAGATTTGATGTGTATTGAATGTGAAAAAAGAACCATTTTATTAACAGACACAGCTCACCCCTGCAAATTACAACCGCTTCGGTTAGAAGAAAAGATTAAAGCAGTACATCTGAGTTTGATTTTACTGTTTACAGTGGTTGGTGTAACTAATATGAGGACTGGGACTAGGGAGGGATCCTGTGGTCAGAAGATAGAACGTACTGTTAGGTACGTACAGTAATTAATGGTAGGCTACTCATATCAATTTGATTGCATGTACAGGGCCCAGCTTGTGGATATGGTTTTGGTTACTTGTAGTGTAGCGGTGGGGGACCATGGCCACTCCATTGCTCTGTACCTGTCTTGAACTTCGGAAAATGACTAATCTCCGACCCACTTCACTGCTTGCCACTTGCAAGTTGCGACCATAGCTGAGATTGTGACTCCTGAATGCACCCTCTTTTTAAGATTTTTCCTCTTCATTTACCGGGCCAGGCTAAAAATACAGAGATTGGTTACTTTTAGATATCCATCAGACTGATCTTCAAAGGATTTTTCTGGGGTTGGAGATCACTTTTCCTAACAAAACATTTCAATCAAAGTGGTATACTAGCAATTGCACTGTTAAAAGATGTAATGTTGGTGTCAAGAGGAAAATGACAGGAAAAGATGGAATTATTAATGCAGACATATCATATCGATAGAGATGTTAAAGATGTTACATAATATCCTCCTCGTTTTTATTTTTAAAATGAAACCACTTTTGGAATTTGAGACAACATTTCTGAGACTGATATTTTTAGATTTGAAAGGCTACAGTCAAAAATCCTATTGACTACATATACCACTGGTAATTTCTTACAATAAGATAGCCCGATGAAAAATGATTTTTCCATGAAAACTGAAATTTACTATCTAACTAATTAATATTCATCTCGTTTTCAATCTGTTTTTTCTTGGACATTAACTGCTCTAAATATAGCGTCAAACTACAGGGAATCCCATCAGAAATCAAATCTCACTTAATAAAAAGGCCGACAGTACAGAAAATGAGGCTCAGTTGGACCCCTCAGCGCCGGACTCTAAGTCAAAGAAGAGATAGAAGATCATTCTATACTCTGATCTGATATAACATGTACTGTATGTGATGAATAGCGTTCTTGCATTTCGTAGTTGACTCAGAATGTATATATATTTTTATTTATTTTGTTATTAGTAAAATTAACCTAATATGTTCATATTAATTTCTTAATATTTCAATTCTGTAAGAATCATCTTCATTTGAACACTACTCCTGACTCAAAAACTACACAATCTAGGTAGTTCTGATATACACATTACAAATAAATGTCGCCTTATCAATTAATTTCCTTTCGTGATGCTTATTGTCATACTTACAGTAGATGAGCGCTCTGTGAAATTTTTGTAGACCATCATTCAATTGCTTGTTCAAGCTTAAAGGTACAGTACTGTGGGCAACTTGCCTTGGCTTGGGCTATAAACTATAATGTGTAAACTGTGGAAACGACTTAAATGTTATTTGTTGAAAGGATCCGCATTTCGCCTTACAAACGTGTTCTCCTGTAGGCCAATGGCTACCCCTATGGAATTTTACATTTTGTTTCCCGGTTGCACGCGCACTGCTCACAACTCTTGCCAATGATTACACTGTATTCGTAGAAAATACGTTGTAAACGATACAAACTGCAACATACCCTTAAGGTATTTGGATTTGAACAGTTTAATAGCGCGTTGAGCTGCGTGAAAATGGCTTTCCGCCAATGTCAGGGAGAAAGGCGACCACAGTACACCACTGCGTAGAACCAAATGCACTGTCTTCACCACATTTCCCCATATCCAGCAAGATCACAAGTACGGAAATTTTGTTTAAAGTAGTTTTCCTGTATTGTGGATTTTATATGCTTTCACAATTGGACTCCTACAATGTTCGTGCAAATCTAAACTGTTGAATCACGTTCTCTTAAATGAAAACCTACTTTGCTCTCAAGACAATGAATTCCATTTACTATGCTATTCACATACAGTAAATACCAAATATCAAAACAAATAAGAAATGTGAAAAGACTTCTCCAAAAAAGAACAAAAACTTGAGCCTTGTAAACAGACCTGGTGAAAATTATTGAAGGCAATTCTTTTTGAGTGCTAGAAACCAGAAATCTTATATGAAGGAGCTTTGTTAACCAACATTTGCAAACATCTCAATAGAGAGCCTGCATCTGCCTTTGAAACCTTCCATTGTCGAATCAAACTATTCATATTACTAGAACCGATATTTCCCTTGAGTTCGTTGCAGCAGGAGGAGTGCTAGTTAAAGAAACATCTAAGACTCTCCACACGTGTAGTTATCTGCAACTACAAATCTGAATGTTAGAAAACAATTAGGAACGAAAACAAGGTGCAGCTTAAAAAGAAGACATAAATGGCCAACACAAAAAAGGCAGGAAGCGTTAGTTTAGCAATACACGACAACAATGTCCTACTGACAGATGAAGTGAGTAGTGAGCACCATTTGAAATTTCCATGATTTTATTTTTGTTTCCTTGTGTAGTTCAAAGATACACTGACAATATAGCAGTGCAACTACAAGACACATATTCCCAAGTAGTGTTCATGCAGATATCTGCAAGTTTCAGATGTGTTATCAGAACTAGTCTCCCTATATATAGAACACACGACAGCAGATTACAGCCCAAAAACTCCCAACCACAGACCCGCAAAAATTGATTGAAATCAATTTTCTAGTGTAGGCTCTCTTGGCATGTCAAGAGCAATGTTGAATAACCCACCCATTTTCTAGAGAAGTATGGTGGACTGTCAAATTTGGGATTTAGTGCTTCATAAACCCTCGTAATACGGGACGCACCCAATCCCTGATGTAAACTATTAACTCTTGAAATGTAGTACCAATTAAACAAATGCTATGGAACATCAACATTCATGAGCAGGCGGCTATTCATTCACATAGGTTAAAATCGAGAGGCGAGCATACAGTCCTTCCCAAAAAATGAAGAGAAAAAACAAGCTTTCTTGTAACCCTTTTTTCCTCTGTCGCTGCTCACAGGAAGCAAGAATGAATGTTAAAATGAAGTAAAGCGAAAGGTGGGCTTGGGTTTCATGTAAATAGCTGGTAGTTGCGGTGCTGGCTGTATAATAATATATGCGACAGTAGTTGTCACGTAGGCTGTGTAAATATATATTGTTGCGAGTCGAACCCATGATTTGTTTGGGTTAATTGACAGCTTTATAGATTTGCTTACAAATGTCAGAAATATGTCCGACTTTTTATTAATTTTGTTTCAGTTAAAATCAAATTTACAACTTATCTACTGGTTAAGTTCTTCCATTATTAAAACAACCCGGTAGGCACTAGGCACTAGGCACCCGCTAATGCAGCGTTGGCTGCATAGACGTTGCCCTAATGCAGCGGCTAGAGCAACTCATTTCAACCACTGTTGTGGCAAATCATCATGTTCATGATACGAGAAAGGTACTAACAGGACAAGAAATGGGCTGTTCCGTAATGCAGTCCATTAGCGGCTTTGTAAAGCGTGCAGTTCAATGGACGAGATTCATATGGAATATGCTTACACTATGGAGTACTGCTATCACACGATCATCATTTCATTTCCTCAATTTACCTGCTACACATAATTTAAATTCAACATAACGCCCAGCTCATATCCCTAACTTAATATGCTCCAATGGATACACACAGGCCAATGCGTTTATCTTTTCTATTAGCTACTATTCTTGTAACATTACTAATATTCTCAGTCTTCTGCTCACGATTCGAGTCATTTTATGCATCGGCATTCCATGGAAGGTTATAAATTTTACATAATTTGAACTTTGAAGAGACAATGCAGTGATCGCGGTAACACATTTCTAGCATTGTGAGGCAAATGCAAATGAGCAGATTAAAATTTCACGGTGATATTGCGCGCAGTAAGAACCGATGTTTGCGGGGTACTGAGAAATTCTCACGAATTTATTTCGAGAAAATGTACCTTTATATATAACATTGCTGTAAATTTGCAGCTGAAATTTTACAGTTTCGAAACGATTCTATCTTTTATATAAACCGAAAAAATCTTAGTTAGCTTAAATGAAACGAAAAATTCAAATTTGAGATAAAAAAGAAATCAGACTGCAAAAGTTTGGTTTAATCCCTCGGTTAACAACAACAGGCGCTCTTGATTCAGAATTCACGATTTGTGCACTACTGCCATAAAATCTGCATCAGCATTCATCTCAAAAAAACAAAGAAAAAGGAAAAAAAAAATAGTAGTTATAGATGGCGGAAACATCTTTTCAGTGCATAGCGCAGATCAGAAATTGCCGTGAAATTTCATAGAAGCGCTACCGTATAAAGTAACAATGGAACAAATTCACCGTGCAAAAGCTTGATTTAAACATCGAATCATTTCACAGTGGAACCTAGAAATGAAATCATGCAGAAAATAAATAAAAGCAAAAGCTTGAAACGAATCGATCTAAAAACACTTACCGAAAACGTAAAATGCCGCAAACAGCTGCGGATCTGTTATTGTTTTGGACGCACTTAAAATACAATGGCAAATACGGTTCGCAGTGCAAACACACACGTCTAATGAAACCCCGCGCTGAGCTGTAACAAATCTCGCGAATTCCGCCCCTTTTCTGTTTTCCCTTCTCCCGCCCAAATTAAAAATCTTTAGACGCCACAAATTCCTCTCTTCCCCCACAACCAAATTGATACGTGTTTCTTTTCCTCCTCTCTCTCTCTCTCCTCTCTGTCTGGGTTACATTATTTCCTTTGAATTAAATTGCATGAAACATCGGGCAAACCAGAGCAGCAGGTGAGGTCAGGTCAGGTCAGATGGCAGAGGCACGCGTGGCAAAATCCCTTTTCTGACAAACCAAATCCACTGACTACATCTTAACTGAGTTTAACCCTCTCCCGCTTCAGTCCCCAAGCATGGCTTAAATCAACAGAGCTCCAGTTTTAAAAAATTATTTATAACTTGGACCAGACTTCTTGAATGAAAGTTATTCACTGTAATTGTATCAAAATATATTGACGATTTTTATGGAGCAGATATTTCTTAAATCTTAATTTTTATTTCAAAAGACAATAAGATGAGGTTGAGATTGTTTCTTAAACAATTTAATAAATTTTGGTTCAATAAATATCCGTCAAATTTTAATTCTTAACAGAAAGAAGCAATAATTAATATATTAATTAAAAAAATAATAATAATACATTGATTGATTTTTTTTCTAGAATTTCAAAATTCTGCACTATCAAAGAGTTCAATTGTTAAATGAATTAACCTTTCAAAATTCCACAATATCAAACAGCTCAACCATCAAAGAATCAAAGATAATTTTACACCTCATCAACTCTAAAAGATAAATAATTGTTCTATTTTTATGCCCAAAAAAATATGTTTTGACTATTGAACCAGTTGATATTTAAGAATAGTCATTCAAACTCAAAAAACTAAGTCGAAAATTTTGTCTTGCATCAAAAAAGTGGTCTCACACTACAAAGATATCATTCTCACTTTATGAAAAAAAACATTCTTCTCTGTTAAATCAAACATTTCTAATTAACACATCTATCAGAATCTAAACTTGACAGCTTACCTCACCTATCTAACAAAATTTTGTACAACTACTATTCAATCAAAATCACCTTTTAAATAGTAAAACAAACACATTTTACTTTAAAATATACATATCATTTACCAGATTTTACATTTAACTATGATTTTATACAATTTTGGACAATATGTCCTAAATATCCTAAAATCTCAGAAAAAATAAAATTTAAAATGAAAACCTCTAAATACAGTCATACGGCCATTAAATTTAAACCCTAGAAGTACAGATACTATATCTATCCCCAAATTGAAGAAAAAAGAAATAATTTATTGCTCCGTAGTTCAAAGCTTCAGTGCTCTGTGAACCCTCCCTCTCTTTCCCAAATGAGACTTTGTATCATATTCTCTTTATTCTATTCCTTTGTAGCTTCTCATTCACATGCGCGCCGGCCTGGCTTTCGCTTTTGTTTTTCTCTGTTTCGTGCGCATCGAGAAGAGACGCAGCTAACGGAGGGACCAGGACCAGTTCAAGATTTCCACCATGTGTGAACGTGTGTTTTACTTTTTCTTGCTGTTGTCGAAACAGGTAAAGCAAAAGTGCCGAAGCGACAAAAGCAAAAGAGGCTGGGAAGGCTAGCTATTTTTTTTTTCCGTTTTTCTGTGTCGTAGGTTATTTCTTTTTCATTTGTTTATCAACTGGTTTGTTTCTTTTTCATTTGTTTATCGGCTGGTAGACCCGCTGTACTCGATTAACGTGGAGAGATGTTTGTCTGGCTGTTGGTGTAAATAATTGTTGTATTATGAAATGAGGCAGAGTCGTAAGGCAGGGATGGCAGCTGCAGTTGCCCAGACTCTGACCAAAACGGTCTCCGTGCATCTCTCCATACTGAAAGCGACAATTCCTTTACCCTGCCCCATTATTCAATTCTAATTTTATTTCTATTTCCTAACCGCTGCCCCAAAGACAATGTAAAACGCCTTTATGTCTTAATCACACCAGGCACTAAAACTCTGGCGTACAATTCCACTATGCCCCCCCGGACTGTTTTCTAGCATTGAGGCTTAAATTTGATGCTTGCATGCCCGTAAGTTTTGGAATTGATTCAAATAAATGTGTTTTCAATTTTTTGATTTTAAAAAATGAGTTTTGAAATTATGATTAAGGGATTTGGTCTAAAAAAATGTTTTTCAATTTTTTGATTTAAAAAAAAGTTTTGAAATTGTAATTTAAGGGAAATTTAGTTCATGATTTAGAGTTTAGTTCTTTATTGGGTTCTATTAATTGTGATATTTAATATTCTTTTTAAAGAATATGAAGAAGGTGTTCTAGTTCTTGAAATGTTTGGACAATTCAAACAATAATGATCATCCTCCATGGGATTTTGCTTTAACTGCTTGGATTTTGTCGGGCTTGGCCCTTTTAATATTATTTCATCTTTGTATTGGACATGATCTAGTTAGATTTTGTGGGTGTACCTCTCTACAACCCTCTTCTTTTTCTTGTTAATATTATATTATCTTTTTATCAATAAAGTTAAATAGGAAATATTCATCAAAAAATAAAAAATAAATATAATATTATTAGTTGTGGTTTTGAAATTGTTAGTTTTGACTATTATAATAAATATGTGAATTTGATTCAAAAAAACAACAAAACAACATGTGATGTTACATGAGTAAACATAATTATTATAACTTAGTGTACAACTATTATTCTAATATTTTTGTCCTTTTAGATATCTAACTAAAAACATTCTAATGTAATATCATATTCCATGATGTAGACATAAAATCTTGAATTTAAATAAAAACTTGTCAAATACACTAAAAAAAACTCTAAATGATTAAATACATATCTAAGAAACAAAACGATCAAATCCTTTTATTATTTTCAAATTAGAGATCTCTTCATTTTACCAATAAAAATCACCTTATTATAAATAAAAATTATAAAGAGATTTTTTGTATTCGTAGTCACAAAGTTCAAATTTAGAGTAGAGAGTAGAGCAACGCTTTGAAAGCTTTTCTTTATTTGAAGTAGAAATTCCTTCAAGTAGAAGTAATTAAAGTTCCTTCGAGTGGAAGTAAAAGTAAAAGTAAAAGTAGAGGTGGTATCATATCCTCTTTCCCAAATGGGACTTTGCATCTTTAAATAGTAGACCTAAAAAGTGGCTTTACTAAATCATGACCGCTAGACTAGGGTAACGTTGAATAGCAATATTACGTACATAATTTGCAATTAAGAAAGATATTTAAAATAATGGATATAATTATACTAACATAATAATGAGTCAATTAAAATATGTATATCCACTCTTAAAAGTATATGTACTCCATAGAAAAGGTTATCATATAATGTTTACACCAATAAGACTAGATTTATTCTAATTAGAAATATAAAACTTGTTAAATGAAATTGTTGTGTTATTATTATTATAGAGAGTAAAATTTAAGATAAAGTTTATCTTAATAAATTAAGAAATATTTTATTGTGTTGAATTAATAAAATAAAAATAACAAAGGTGTATAATATCAAAATATTAAATAATTGATGTTTAAATTTAAAATTAAAATTAAAATTAGTTATAAAATAATTTATAGTATGAATATTTTTATGAGGATGTATATGGTGTATCATATTTCTCTTAAGTTTTGAGAGTTTATATTTCTTTAAATTTTTATTTAATTTCTTTTTTATTTGACTAGGTTTAGTACGCAGAGAAATATTATTTGTTTTTTTCCACTCAATGAAAGAATTGGCTAAAATGAACAAGGATAGTTCTAATGAAGACAAAACATCAATTTATTTCCCCTTACTCAAGCGATCACATTTAAACATGAAAGCTTCTTTGATGTATAATATAAAATAATTATAATCTTGATAATGAAAGAAATTTTCCCATGATTGTCTTGAGTCCCAAAAGAGACTAGAATCCTCAATGTATATCATAAATAAATCATGCATCTAAAACTAAATGATTTTCAAATTGATGCAAGAGCATTATCTTGTATCAACCAAAAAAAATATTTTCAATAGGCTCATTAATGTAATCTTTAAATTTTTTTTATCATTTTGGTGTGCCACAATGGAAATTTTGGTATAATATTCAAAAAGCACTCAAACCAATACACAAGTCTATTGCATGGTGTTGCATATTGGTCAAGAGGCCTCATGGTTTCATCTAGAGCATTATCAAAGCACCACACACAAGCACAAATATCCATTTCATATTCTTAAATCCTATGACTCACTAGCATGCCAAGTCAACTTAAGGTGCTTTATACATTATGCACCATGATGTAATGCCTCATGTTGGTAGCTTATCACTCAAGAGGCTTTGTTGGCCCTATGGTAGTTTGTGTTTTCAATCCATTGGATTTGAAATAATATTTTGTATCTTGGCTAACTAGGAGTCATCTACATCAAGGAAGCACTATAAAACAAGGCCTGATTCATTGATGACAAGACGACACACAAATATTAGAGGATCCAAAGACCAAGTAGTTTTCACTAGACTAAAGAAGAGAAAAGCCTAGAGAATTAGTTCTAATCTAAGGAAGTCTATTATGGAGATCACATTTATGGAAAAGTTTAGTTTTTTATATTTGAGGACAAGACTAAGGTCTAATATGTTGTAATCCCATTTTGCCAGAAAATATTGATATAATTTTTATTATAGATATTTATTTGTATAATATATATTATGTTTAGAAGCTACTAGTAATAAGAGTGTCACTTTGATAGATTGTGTATTTTTGCAAGATTGCATGGTTGCATAATCCTTAGTTGGACCTCCTACTATGATTACACTAAATGATATCAAAGATAGATTATTGTCGACCAGTGTGATTGATAACCCCACAATAATTATTTTGTGAGTCGATTGCATTGTAGGTGATTCAATTGAGTAATAGTTAGCAAATAATTTATTGGTCTACTTTCTGGGGTAGGGAACTATAGTTCCCAACTTGGATAAACTCTAAGAGAAGTTAGAGGGTAGACCTACGATAGTGTGTCCCATTTGTGCAACATTAGAAATTTGCATGGTTGGGGAGAAAAAATAGCAAACACCTTCATTCGAAGGTATTTCTTCAAATGAAGGTACCTTCAAATCTTCATTTAAAGGTGTTCACACAATTACCTTTGAATGAAGGTGTAAATTCATTCAAAGGCTATTCAATTTTTGAATATTTTAATATTTTTTAAGTCATAGCGATAAAATGACAAATAGCTTGGATTCTTCCTTGTAATGTGTGTAAGTGAGAAATATTTTTAGGGGGTGGCATATTGACAATAGCATCAATCTTCTTTGTATCCACCTCAATGCCTCTATGAGACATGATAAACCCTAAAAGTTTTCCACTATCAACACCAAAAACACATTTCTTTGGATTTAACCTCATGTTGTATGTTCACATTCACTCAAAGATTTTCTGAAGGACATTCACATTGTCTTGTCATGTTAATGATTTGGCTAAAATTTCATTGACATAATCCTCCGAGATTTTATGTATGTAATCATGGAATATTAGTGTCATAGCTCGTTGATATCTTGCGCATGCATTCTTTAATCCAAAAGGCATCATAACCCAACAAAATGTCTCCCAAATAGTTGTAAATTTTGTTTTATATCGATCTTGAGGGTTGATGAAGATTTGATTATATCCCGAAAATCCATCCATGAATGACAACAAAGCATGTCCTGCAGTCAAGTCTACTATCATGTCAATATTAGGAAGGGGAAAGTCATCTTTTAAAGATGCTTTATTCAAGTCCCAAAAATTCATACACATCCTAATACAATTGTCAGGTTTTGTGACTACAACAATATTTGAGATCCATGGAGAATAATCTAAAGGTCTTATGAATCCAGCATCAAGGAGATTTTCAAGTCCAACTTTAACAAGTAAATCTATCTTAGGATGCATCTTGCATATCTTTTGTCGAACAGGCTTGGCATTCTCAACAAGGACAATGTTGTGTGTCACTATATTTGGATCTATGCCAGGCATATCTGAATACTTCCAAGAAAAGAGTTCGGGAAAGTCATGAAGAAAAGTTGCAGTATCCTCTTGTTCTTCATCATCGAGGCATTTTTTCGATTTTAGGTAATTTCTCATTATCCATCATATCCATTGGTATGTCAATTGTGTCCCCTAAAGGGAGTGCATTGATATTATATTGTTTTTCATTTGTTTCTTTGTCATGACTTTCACCTTCGACATCTCTCATCTTGGTACTGATCATAGCACATGTAACCTTTTCCTTGGGAGGAGTAGATGATATCTCATAAAATCCTAACATATGTTTCAAAGCTTCCTCATCTTCAAAGCACTCCCATTAAGGGGGTAGCTCCATGTCAATCAATTCAAGATGTTTCATTGTAAGGTTGAATTTTGTCTTGCACATGATAGCATTGATGTTTAACAATGGTCGCTTTGTTGCTTGTAATTTTAGAAGGACAATATCCCAAACCAGTCTCTGTCTCTTGTATGTTAGGTTCTATAGGGACTTGAATGCCTTGTTCTTTCCTTCCACACCCTTTACCATTGTAACCCAATTGCTTCACAAGTTCATAACCTCTCCTGTAAAGTTGTTCCATTTCTTTCAGGTTTGGCGGTTGTTGGTAGTCTATCTCATCAAAGTTTGTTGTATAACTTGTATCTTATTCAAGAGTGTTCGAGTTAGATGTTTGTGATTGTTCTTCCAAGTTTTGATTTGACATTACCATTGGTTGCTTTTGTTTGTCATCTTCTTTTCTTGTGATTATATATTCTCCCATAAATGAGGGTGTGAAATCCAAGGAACCCCAATCATCATCCAATAACTTTGACACTGTTTCCTTTTCTTTCTTATCTTCTATTAAAGGTGCTATATTGGATGTGGGAATTAATGTGTTGAGAGGACTTGTAGTTCCTTTTTCAACTTGTAGGAAAATTTTAGGCTCGGGGTCCATTTTAACTTGGTATACCTTATTGTCATGGACATAGTTCATAATTCGATGAAGAGTCGAAGGTACCACATGCATCTCATGAATCCATGGTCTTCCCAAAAGAAGATTGTATGAAAGGTCATGAGGCATAACATGAATAGGAGTTTGTAAGGTAACCTTCTAACTGTTATAGGTAAAGTAATTACACCAAGCGGCTTCCTTCCTACATTATCAAATCCTCGAATGGATAAGGAGTCGGGTTGCATTGTTGATTTATCTACTTGCAACTTATCTAAGAGTTTCACACTGCACACATTAAGGGCAAAACCATTATCAACCATGGTCTTTTTTATGCCTATTCGGTTAAATTAAGCAATGATCATAAAGGCCTCATTTTTCTATCTCAATGCCAAAGGGGGCATCTCATGTTGATGAAATGTTATGTCATCATTAACTATATTCATTCCTTGTATAAGAGTTGCCACACCATTTGCATTTGTACTAGGAAGAATCACTACTTGTTGTAAAGCTATTTGAAGCATACTATGATAGTTCGGGGAATACTAAATTAAATCCCATAGTGATATCTTTGCAGGAGTATTCGTAAGTTCAACGAGATTATACTCTTTTCCACTCTGCGAAGTTATACGAGGAGCACTAGATAAGGTGTTATTGGGTAAAGGTAAGGGTGTCGGGGTTGGTTGGTGTGGTTGTGGGTTGTTTCTAGTATTATATGTATGAGCAACAATATTATGACTTGATTGCTACAATACATTATTCAGAGGATGATAAAGGGTAAATTCAAGTTGTGGTTTATGTGAAGGTGGGCAAAGGATAAGTTGAGGTTGGGTTACATTAACTTCTCTTGTTTTTGGTTTCTCATGACAAGCCTTAGTGGATGGACTTTGTGAGATGAAATCCTCAAGCATTTCATCTAACATATCAAAGTCATCACTACTAAAAGGATTGAGGGTTAAGTTAACTTTGTTTGATTTATGCTTTTCATGACAAGCCTTAGTGGATGATCCTAGTGAGAGGAAGCCCTCAAGGGCTCTGTCTAACATGTCTAGGTCATCACTAATAAAGGGCTTGGATGTTATGCTTTTCCTAAATTTAAGCATTTTCTTTGATTGGGTCTTTTGATGTTTTCAATTTTTTGTTTTCGTTTTCCAATGAATCTGATCTAAAGGAACTAGGAACCAATGCTAAATTTTTTTTTTGCAAAAATCTAATGCTATCCATAATTTACATGAATGTAAATGATGTTAATTCAATGTAACAAGTACCCAAACTAAAACAAAAAAGCAACAGAACCAAACAAAAGCCTAAAAACTAGAAATTTAACTTTGTAAACAACAACTAAAATTTTGCACTAGGACTGATTCGCCCAAGGTGGCGAATGAGTCCCAATAAGGGTTTTTTTCAAAAATTTGAGACTTTTTTGGTTGATTTTTGTATTTTCAATGCTGCATGATCTAGATCTAGGATGAAAATGTAGAATTTTATAGATTTTCAATGAAACTAAGTGCAATAATGCAAGCTAAATGAGCTTTTCACTAATGCAAAGATTGAAACACTAGAATGCAAATTAACCAATGCAAAACCTAATGCAATGTTTAATGCAAGCTAAATATAGGATGCAAATGCACTCCAAATAAGAATTATGATGGTCTAAATGTAGGTTCACAAAAATGAAATGAAGAAAATAGGGTGGGGTCTCTTTTCGCTTCTAGGGTTTTGGACCTAAAAGGAGAGAGGCTATTTTCCACCTTTCACTCAAGAACAACCCTTGAGATTCCAATGCAAAGGAGATTGGAAACTGACAAAGGGTGTGTTATAGGGGATGTAATGATGTAAATGAGGGGTTCATCACCAAGTTTAGACTTGGAAAGACAATGAAATGAATGAGGAAATGAAAAACCCTAGTTTGATGCAATACTTTAATGAATGACCTAGAAATGCAAAAAAAGAGTAATAGGAAACAATAAAACTAGAAATTTGCACTTGGAAACCTTTAAAGGATTGGAAACAACTCTGAAATTCTAGAAATTTTGACTTTTTGACCACCTAGGACTCATACGCCAACCTGGGCGAATCAATCCTAGATCTGGATTTATGTGCAGGAGCCTATTTCAGGAAAAAGGGTATCAAAATCTGCAACTTGATCTATCAGACATCAGCAGTGGGACTCATTCACCACACTTGGTGAATCGGTCTAGTTTAGCTTTTCTAGGACATGAAAATTTTGATTTGCTCCTTAGCACCTACTCTGCTCTTCCAGCTTGAGTTCTAGATTCAAACCTGTAAAAATCACCTACAAAATAGAATTTGGCTTCATTTGGTAATGGGGGGTTTTGCCTTGGTCAAACCCATAGTTTGGTAATTAAACCTTGAAAAAGACAATAAAATGTGCATGTAAACCCTAGCCTTAAGTGTGTCTAAGACTAGGAAATCTGAAACAAGATGCAATCCTATTCTAACACGAGAGAATGTGATGCAAGAATAGAAATGAAGAGATGAACGTTTCACTTATGATGATCTTCAATCATCCCAAATGAACCCCAATGATGCTTGTACCTTCCTTAGGTTGAATGTAGAGTGATGATGGAGGATGTAATCGCTTAAGAAACAAGTCTTTAGGATTGGATTGATGGCTAGTTGCATCTCCCCATTCTAGAATCCATCTTGATTCACCATATGCATCCATTGTCAACCCTTGAGAATGATTTATCTTGATCTAAAGTGAGCTTGAAGACCTACAAAAACACTTTAATGCTGCTCCAAAGCTTCAACCTTACATGCTCTTGAAACTTGAATGCTCTTGTGATAACTTGCTTGAAGACTCTTGATACCTAATGCTTGAAATGCTTGCCCAAATTTCTTAAAGATTGATAAAAATGACTTTTAAGCTTTCTTTTATAGGCATTAACACCTAATTGACTGTTATTTAGATCCCAAAGGCCAACATTCACCAAAAAATTGAATTAAATTGATGAATTCTCGCTCAAAATTTTAAAAGGCCCCAAAAGAGAATCATTCGCCAACCTAGGCGAATGGGTCCAACTAAGGGGACTCATTTGCCCAAGGTGGCGAATGAGTCCCACCTTAAGTTTTTGAGGTGATTTTTTGAATCTTTCAGGATTTTGATAGATTTTAAATGATTTTAAAGTGGAATGGGCCTCAGAATTCCAAAATAATGGGTCCTAGGGGCCTATAAATGATGATTCTGAAGGATAATTAATGCAAGGGTGCCAAAATGGGTCCAAATTAAGTGTGAGATTGTCTCTTTTTTCAAGAGTGCATGATTTTCTACGCTACAAACATGATAGTTGGTTGGTAAGAATTTTGATTTTATATTTGTTACCATTCGATCCCATGATCTTATTTTCTCCTTTCCTCTTCATTTCCTATCTGTCTACAAGTGATCCCACCATAGGGATGTGTGTCCTTTCAACTTTTTGCATGCATATTTAACCTTTTGGTTTTCCTCTATGTTGTCATATTCAAAATATTTTTCTATTTCGACAATCCAATCCAATAACTCTTTTGCATTCAAACCACCTTTGTAATTTGGGGGATCAAATCAAGGCTTGGAATTAATTATTGTTATGGCTTTAATAAATATCTCCTCTCCTTGATCAATTTTTGGTTGGCTTACTTCACTGCCTCTTTCAACAGCCTGTCCTTCCTCATCCTCACTTATGCCCTCTATGTAGACTCCTCTCCTTTGAGCCATTTCAATGGCCTCATGCCTTGTTGTGATAGCTCTCAAGGCTTTTGCAATCTTTAGTTTCACTCCTCTAGGTCCTCTTCCTTTGCAACCATGTCCTTTGTAAGACATGTTGATTTATCCTCTATAGTTATGGGTCTTCACCTCTCTTCATTCACCCACAAAACCACCTCTCAGGATTATTTTCAACATTGTCTCACACCAGCTCTGATACTAATTTGGTGCAGGTCAAATTTCAAATGCCTTATTAGACAATTGAAATTCTCAACTCAAACTAACTTTGAATTAATTAACTCCTTATAAATAAATACATCAAACAAAAAACAAAGAATCTGAAATGAATGATGAATTTATTCATTTCTTGTTCCATTATCTACATTCAAGTCTGAAATTACAAAATTTCAATCATCCTTCTCTCATTCCTTGTAGAAACTAGTAATTAAACTTCTTATGAATCGATTTCAAAACTCTTTAATCTCCCTTTGAACATAACTTATGTGCATTTTATTTTCATTCAACTTAAGTCTCCCAACTTTGGCAACCTGTGCAATTATCTTTTCCAAAAACCAACGCCCTTCCTTTTGTCATTTTTATTCTATTCTTTCAAGCATTGATTTCTATCTTTCCAGCTCCTCCTCATACCCACATAGTCTCTCTTCTTTTTCTTTGGGCATTTTTTTCTTTTAATCTCTTTTTTTTTTCTTAACTCTCATGCAAACATTCATCTTCTCTATTTGTTTTGGCTTAATCTTTCCCTATGCAACCCCCTCTACCACGCGACCCTTCCCTTCTTGTTGACTGCCTCCTCACCTTCCTTCTAGTGTTGACCTCTCCATAAAATCCCTTCTTTTTATTAAATTTTAATTTCTTTATATGAAATTTGAAACTTCTTTGTTACAGTCACACCTGGCATCAATATTTTATTTTATTCTTCTTAACATTCAACCTATTCGTCCAATCCAAGTGTTGCCAAAATTGATCACAATTGAACTAATTATAAATTTAAACCAATCAAATATCCTCTCTAGGGCTCTATCCCAAATTTAAATTGTCCATTCTTTAGGCAGCAAAACTTAAAAACCAAATTTGAACTCAAACCAAAAATGAATAACCATACTGTAACAAAATTAATGATGTGTATTGACAAATTCTTGGGATGCTCCCACATCATTTATTTTTAAAAGTTACGAATAATTAGAAATAATACATTTATTAAAAATTAGGAATATTCAAATAGTTTCAAAATTTAAATACTGGAAAGGAAGGATTCAAATTTAAAAAGTTAGATGGGATGGATGGCGTTTTCCTAGCGTTGGGCTTCTGCTAGGGTAGTGATGCCCTTCCTACGTGGGTGTTGGCCTGTCCCTCTCTCGACCTGCTGCTTGGATCTACTCTGTGCGGCTGTTGTGGTGTGTGCAGGTGGTGGTTGTGGTGTGGAGTGCGCGGGAGTTGTTGTGTGTGCGGGTGGTGGCTATGGTGTGGAGTTCGCAGGTGCTGTAGTGTGTGTGGGTGGGGCCTGTGGTGTGGGGTGTTTCGGTGGTGTTTGGTGTGGGGCCCGGCGTGTGGGGTTTGTGGGGTGCTGTGGGGGGTTGTCGTCGGTGGTGTGGGGTGTGGTGTTTGGGGTGTGTGAGGTGTGGAGGTTGGTGTGGTGGGTTTTGGGTGCGGCAGTATGGCTGGGGTCTCCAAGAGCTTGATGATTTCGGGCATGAAGTCATCTCCGGGTCTCTCTATAGGCGTGCATGCTCATCAACGGATTCCTCGTTTGTGGATGAGAGCTCTAAACTTAAAAAGGTGAATGGGTGTCTACCACGAAGTCATGATCGCCCAGTTCTAGTTATCTCCCCGGAATCTGTGCAAGAGGAATTTTCTTATTGGAGCCAACATGTGTTGATTTGTAAATTTTTGGGTATTCGTGTCCCCCTCTCGGCTTTGGAGTCCTGGATTCGTAGATCCTGGCAAGTTGAAGGCAAATTTGATATTCTGGTGGCTAGGAATGTTTTTTTATGGTTGATTTTTCTTGCATGTCAGATCGCAATCATGTTTTCGAGGGAGGGCTGTACTTTTACAATCATGTGGGGTTGTTCATGAAACCCTGGCATGGAGGTTTTAATGCGGCAGAGGATTTGCCTTCCCGGGTTCTTGTGTGGGTCCTCTTGCCATGGTTGTTGTTGGAGTTCTGGAGAGAAGATATTTTGCATCGAATTGCTGCATTATTGGGGAAGCCGGCTGCCATTGCTCAAAATACTCTGGATAAAAAGGTATTTTTCATTTGCTTGCATTTGTGTTGAAATTGACTTAAATAATCCATTACTAGATTCTTTGGAAATTTGTATTGGCTCTGCCTCATGGATTCAGCAGTTAGATTATGAGTCCCTCCCTTTTCGATGTCATTTTTGTCATGAGTATGGCCACCTTCAATGCCAGTGCCCAAGGGTTTCGAGATCGGCGGGAGTTTCTTCTCCTCCTTTGGGGCCTTCAGCTAAGAAGGGAGATAAGGGAAAGGCTCCTATGAGTGAGGGGGGGCCTAATGATGGCTTTATTCCTGTCAAGTCAAAAGCTAAGGGGAGGGTTCAAAAGCGACCCTATAAAGATAGACAGAGTGACTAGGGTTTCAACTGTTTTGAGGTCTTGGATAGTCAGGCCTTAGAGGAGGGGATCCTGGGTGAGATCTTGTCCGGGGCCACGGGTATGGACATCGAGCTGGAGCAAGAAATTGTTGTTAAGGATAACTCTCCGCTATTGGAACAGGGGGGTGTTGGGCTCCCTGATGCTTCTGTTGGTCTACAGGATGATATTGTTTTAGCGGATTTGGCTAAGGAGGCCTTGTTTACAGGTAAAGGTAGGGGCTAGGCTACTGGTCTTAGGGTGCTGCAACGCCCTCTCAAAAAGGGGCATTTCGAAAACCCCTCTAAAGTTGGTCGAAAGAAGGATGCAGACAAGCTCAAATTTACTGGGGATTTGTTGGTGGAATCAGGGTCGGTTAAGATCATTGAGGGCCACTTTGTCCAACCTTCCTCATGATTATTCTATCATGGAATGTAAGGGGGTTTAATAGCACCCCCCATCAAAAGGCTATTCAAGATCTTATTGGGATACATTCTCCAGATATTTTTTGTGTTCAGGAGACTAAGCTTCAAGTGGACCTCATGCTTCAGCTCTCTGCTCGTATTTGGGGGTCTGGTCAATGCCAGTGTATTGGGTCTAGGGGAACTTCTAGAGGTTTGGATCTTTTTTGGGATCCTCATAAGGTTGTTCCTCGCTGGTGGATCTCTAGCCATTCCTCTATTTTAGTGGTGGCTTCTATCTTGAAATCTAGGGAGACTATTTTGGTGAGTAATATTTATGCTCCGATTGATATTCGCAGTAAAATCCAACTTTGGGCCCATATCAGGTATGTTAGGTCTTGTGCTCCTTATTTGCCTTGGATCTTAGCTAGAGATTTCAATTTTGTGTTGTGTTTAGAGGAAAAAAGAGGGGGGCTTCTGAGACTGGGTCTCGCTTCTGATCTGTTTCGTGCTAATGCAGATTCTCTTGCGCTTGTTGATATCAAACCCTCCAATGGCATTTTTACTTGGAATAATAGGCGGAGTGGGCCAACTACGATTTCTGAGCAGCTGGATAGATTTATGGTCTCTTGTTTTTGGGTTGGGGATAGGTTGGTCACCTACTCTGAGATCTTGGATTGGCGCGGCTCAGATCACTGGCCAATTAAGTTTTTAGCTTCTGCCCTCCCTAATTCTAAGAACCCTCCTTTCAAATTTCAGATTATGTGGCTGCATGATCCTTCCTTATATAATCTTGTTGCTCAGTGGTGGAGGGATGGTGCTCCTGCGTATGGTACTGCTATGTATTCTTTCATCAAGAAGTTGCAATATGTCAAGTTTCATCTTAAGCGCTGGAATAGAGTGTGTTTTGGCAATTTACAGGCTAAAAAAAGGGAAGCACAGGAGATTCTTGCTATTATCACTTTCCAGATTAGGGATCTGGGATTTTTAGAGGCTCTGGGGCATGTTGAGTCCCAGGCACTGAAAGTGGTGGAGGAGTGGGAGCTTCGTGAAGAAATATTCTGGAAATAAAATTCTAGGGTTGACTAGCTCCAAGCGGGTGACAAGAATACTACTTTCTTTCATCACTCTATGCAGGCTCGTCAGAATAAGTGTCATATCCCTTCTCTTGTCAATCATGAGGGCTCTTCTATATCTTCACAGTAGGCTTTGTCCAAAGAGGCTAGTCAATTCTACTCTGCTTTGTTTACTGAGGATTCACCTCCTGCTGAGGCTGATGAGGATTTGGTCCTTTCGTGTATTCCTTCTTTGATCTCTAATGACTTGAACACGTCTCTGATTTGCCCGATTACTTTGTCTGAAGTGGAGGAGGTTGTGTTTGGGGTGAATAAGGGAAAAGCTTCTGGCCCTGATGGTTCTCTTGTTGAATTCTTCCAAGAGTTTTGGGATATTGTGAAGATGGATTTGCTGGAGGTGGTTCGTGAGTCTCTTCATAACAAGCAGATGCTTCATGCCCTGAATGCTACTTTTTTGGTTCTCATCCCTAAGAAGGAAGGGGTTGATCGGCTTGATTTTTTAGACCTATTGTGCTTTGCAATGTGGTGTATAAAATTGTTACGAAGTTGATTGTGGAGAGGCTTAAATCTTGTTTGTCTATTGTTATTTCTGAGGAGCAAGGAGGCTTTGTGGAGGGTCGTCAAATTTTGGATGGAGTGGTGGTTGCCTCTGAGGTCATTCATTTCATGGCAATCTCTAAGGATAGGTCTATGTTCATTAAGCTGTATATGGCCAAAGCTTATGATAGAGTTAAATGGAGATTTCTTCAGAAGATCTTGTTGGCCTTTGGGTTTTCTCCGGATTGGGTGAGTTGGACTATGAGCTGTGTGACTTCTTCCTCCTTTTCGGTTATTGTGAATGGTGAACCTTCAGAACTATTTGGTGCTTCAAGGGGCCTTCGTCAGGGGGATCCGCTCTCTCCTTATCTGTTTATTATTTTGGCGGAGGGGCTGGGGTGCCTCCTTAAATTACAAGTTTCTCAAGGTTTGATTCATGGTTGGTAGTAGGGGATGGGTCTTCCTACGCTTTCTCATCTCCAGTTTGTGGATGATACCTCCCTTGTGGGGTTGGCTCGTATCTGTAAAGCTCAATCCTTCAGGAAAGCTTTGGATATCTACCCTGCTGCATTGGGTCGGAAAGTCAATGAGTAGAAGTCCTCTATTTTTTTCTTTAATACTCCCCAAGCTATCCAGCGGAGGATTGCTGCAATTTTGCACTTTCAAATTGGGTCTCTACCCTTTGTCTACTTGGGGATTCCTCTTGTTTTTGGCAGGCAGCCTCGGTCCTATTGGCATTTGGTGCTTGATAAGCTGAGGAAGAAGGTAACTCATTGGACTCATCGGTGGTTGTCTACAGCTGCTAGAGTTACTCTCCTTAATTTTGTTATCCAGGCCCTCCCCATCTACAGGTGTTTTGTCCATTCGGCCCTTATGTATTTCCTGAGGGAATTTGATGTTCTCTCTCGTCAATTTCTTTGGAGTGGCAACTTGATGTCTTCTAAGTGGAGTCTTGTAAATTGGGATTCTGTGTGTCACCCGAAGCAAGAGGGGAGTCTTGGCTTACACTCTGCTATTTTGAACGAGCAAGTTCTTGCTACTAAGATTTATTGGCGTTGGTGCACTAATCAACACCAATTATGGGCTCAGATTCTCAACCATAAGTATCTTAGAGGTGTTGCTTCCTTTAAGGTCCCTCGCTATCCTCTGGAGGGGAGTGGTTCTATGATTTGGCATACTCTAAAAGTGGGGGCTCAGTTGATTAAGCGTGCTCTTTTCTAGATCAGTCACTCGGGATCACAGGCTCTTTTTTGGTTTGATGCGTGGGATGGCCACCCACCCCTTCTCTCTGTTTATCCTCATCTTCAGTCCCTTTGTGAGGTTTTTACTGCTATTGGCTGGGACACCGTTGAGCATTACAAGACCGCTAAGCATTGTGGTTCTGTTGTTACCTTTCATTGGAAGCTCCCTACTGAATGGCCTCTTGGGGGGTCTGAGGGGGGTAGGCGGGAGCTTACTCAGCTTTTGATCTCTCGTGCTTGTAATTCTTTGCAGGGCCCAAATATTTTGGCTTGGGATGGCATGGGTATGTCTGGGAAGTACTTTGTGTCTACTGGATATAAGCAGTTGAGTAGGCAGTTGTTTGGCGATATGGAGGTTCCTTGGTGGAAGCAAGTCTAGCACAAGTTGTCTTGGCGTAAGTGCAATTTCTTCATGTGGTTAGTGACTCAGAACAGGTGTCTCACTTGGGATAATCTTTGCAAGTGTGGTTTCCAAGGCCCCTCAAGATGTGTGTTGTGTCGTGATTCTAAAGAAAGTGTCTCTCATCTTTTCTTCCAATGCCCTTACATTAGGGGGATTTGGCATTTTTGGTGGAAGGTGTGGAATATGCCCTGCTGGCCCATTTGCTCGTTAGCTGAGTTTGTGGACCAGCCTGGGGCAGGGCCCCTATTTCTACTTCCTTTATTCAAGCTACCTGGGGGATTGGCCCATCCTTCATTATATGGAATCTTTGGCTAGAGAGGAATCGTCGGATTTTTCAGGAAGTGTTGTTGGCGGCCCCTTGCCTATGGCAAAAAAATATGCATTCCTTGGGAGAAACTATTGCTGCTAAGTGTGATCTGTCTGTTTCGGTGGCCCCTTGTGATGTTGATTGTTTTAAATATCTTCATCTTCCTCCTCTGCAATGACAGCTCATGCGCAACAGATGTAGACATCCTACTCCGAAGGTGAATAGGGAGGGAAGATGGTCCCCTCCTCCTCAGGGGATCCTCAAACTTAACACGGATGGCTCTTTTCATGGAAACCCTGTTCATGCTGGTATTGGTGGTGTTGGTTGGGATAGCTTTGGATATGTTCAGTTTATTTTCTCAGTGTATAAGGGTGTTTATTCTAATAATTTAATGGAGGCTCAAGCGATTTTATTGGTGGTGGAGCGTGGAAGCCAATTGGGGTGGCGCAAGATCATTTGTGAATCTGACTCATAGGTTGTGGTGAACCTGTTGAATAGGAAAAATTTAGATGATGTTAGCTGGAAGTTGGCTTTGATTGTGGAAGAGATTTTCAACCTTTGTTCTTCTTTGGAGGTTGCTACTTTCACTCATATTCCTAGGGAGTCGAATGGTGTTGTGAATGGTTTGGCTAAATGGGCCTCTAATCATATTCATGACTAGACCGTGCTGGAACGGGGTCAATTACCCCTTGATTTGTCTCAATAGTTGGACCACTTGGTGGAACTTGATAGGGCTATGTAACGGCCTTGCTTTGTACTTTTCCTTGGTTTAATAAAGTTTTTACCCCTCTTTTATTTTAAAATTAGGAATATTAAAAATTAGGAATAATTAACATGATCTTAGCTAACTATCCACTAAAAGGATTTATAAAATAATTAGGAAAACTCAAAAATGGGAGGAACATGCCTTATGCTATGTTGTATTTTTTAGATAGAAAAAAGATCAATTTGTGTGTTCTCGTCATAACCCTCTTAGTGTTGACCATTTTAAATAAAGTAGTTTACAAACTAGATTTTAAGCACTAATATATTCTTGTTCTTATCAACTTTGAGTGTATGCATCCTAAATTACTCAATCAAGTTTAATTTTTGTTGATTTCAAGAAAAATATGGGCACTTTTTACTCCCTTTTGGCCCCCTATTTCCATGTAGCTACCTAAAAAAATTGGATAATTTCTTTAATGGAGGACCTAGAAAAAGTATGAAATTGTTGGAAATAGTAGAGAAGAGGGAGGATTATGTGGGATCCTTTGATAAGGTGGTTGATCTAAAAAATACAGTATGGATTGGTTTGAACATAAACTTAAAGGATGTGGTTTAATAGAATGCATCAAGATAACTAGTATGTATATGGAAGAACAATATAGGTTCTTTGGTGAAAGAGAGACAATGTGGGAAGGAAGAGGAATTGCACCAAGGTGTGGATGAACCAAAGATTCTACGTTGGAGGAGGACATAGTGTGTGATGATACCTACAAGAATGAGGGGACTACTTCATGGTTGGAAGGTGGATGTAGAATGATTAGACAAATAGAAAAGAGAGTACATGGGGTTGCATTTGGTGCATGATAGACATAGACTTGAGAGGTGATGAGATGGAAATAATGGAGAAAAAAATAGAGATGATGGAAAATTATTGAAAGAGAAAGTTATGGATTAAATTCCATGAAAATTTGATGATTTTTGGGGTGACCCCTAGAAAAAAATGAGAGAATTGATATTCTAGATGAATAATGAGAAGGTAGACTAAGGTTTTGCAGATTGTAGAAAGAGTGGTGGCTAGTACTCTAGGGAGTTAGTGTGTATGGAATAAAAATAAGGAAGAGATGAAAATATACTAATCAAGATAAGATATAAAGATAAGTAATTACTTGCATTAAGGGAAATTGAAGGATGATCATCGAATCCCAATAAGGTAGTAAGAACAAAGTCTATGGTAACACAAAGGAAGGATGATGAGATATGAGAGGAATATAAATTGAAAATACAAGATGGTTGGTACATGCTTGGAAGAAAAAGGTAAATGGTCACATATATGATTCGATTATAAAAAACAATTATTAATTGTACAAAGTAAAAACAAGGAGAGTAGATTCTATGAGAATTCTTGAGTTGATAAGATACTTGAATTATCACAAGGATGAGTGGGAGAAGATCTAATTGAGAGATATATGATTCATTTGAAATAAGAAGGATGATAATAGAGACAACTTGGAAGAATAAGAAAATGGTAATACATACTAGACAAAGGCAAAAGTAGGTAGTGTGTGGGTAAAAGAGATATATTTGAGTCAAGGGTTAGATAACAAGTGAGTACATGAATATTGTGTAAAGGAGCACACAAATAAAAGTAGTGATGAAAGAGGACATTTGGAGTTTTTGTCAAAGGAAAATAATAATAATTAATAAAGATAGCTAATCAATAGTTGGTACATTCAATACAACTATTTATACAAATATTTATAAAGCTAGAGTTTGAATGGAGTGAAGAGAGCACAAAATGATTGATGAATGATAGGATGAAAGGGTGGGATTTTTATCAAAAATTTGATGAAGGTTGGAATATGGATTCAGTACTAGTAACCATTAGTAGAACTTAGGAAAGGGGTTGGAGAGAAGACAAGGAAGGCCAATGTAAATCTTGTGATGGTGTATAATATACATGGAAGATATGTGAAGACAAAGAAAGGATCAAGGATGGAATAATACCAATAATAAGTGGAAAAATCAATAAAATGTGGTGTAGGATGTTTCAAAAACCTCCAAGAATTAGAATTAGAAGGATGGAAACCTTCTCTGAGAAGGAACTTGAGGAGATGGTGAATATTGTATATTGCGAGAATCTATAGAGTGTAGTAAGTCATGTTAACCAAGGAAGTAGTGGTAATAGTTGTAAATGCTTCTTTAAGAAGTATAGAGTAAAAAATCAAAGGAAAAGAGAACTATATGGCAAAAAAGAAGATGGAAAAATATAGGCAAGAAGAAATTAAAATTCAGAATTTTCAAACCCAAATAAATTGGTGTGAGTTTGAGGGAGTAAGAATTGGGAGCTATAAATGAAGGATATTAGGTGGGTGGAGGAGATTAAGCTCTAAAAGATAAAAATTGAAGATGAAATAGAAGAACATTTTGAATCAGACAAGATGGTGGCATTTAACATTATATTATCAATATAAAAGAAAAGGAGTCGTGGGTATGAGGTGGTTCTTTGTACTAATGGAGGTGAAATGAGTAATGCAATTTCAAATATAAGAAATCTAATCAAGTGTTAAGCATGAACTATGGTTTGTTTATTAACCTAAAAAGTGGTTCTATCAATCAACCCTTATTTATGAATATTACATACTCATATTTATAACTTAACTAGAGTGTATAATGTAGGAGCATCCCAACCCTATAAGAGATTTTACATCAACTAAAAATATCTATTTATAGTAGTTGCATTCATATTAATTATTATTTCAACATTTTGGTGTCTTGTATTTGAATTTCTTGATACAATATTCAGAAGCACGCAAAATAACAATTGAGAATGTTTTTTTGTGCTACACATTCCTCAAGAAGCCTTGTGGTTTCATCTAGAACATCATCAATTCATTTCATGCATGCTCATGCATTAATTTCATGTTCTAAGCAATCATTTGACTTACTGGTAAGCTAGGCTAGCTTGAGGAAATTACACATTATACACCAAGGTGTAAGGAATTATGCTAATAAATTATTGCTCGAGAGACTTCCCTGGCTCTCTAATAGCTTGTTTCTTTACTATATTAGATTTGTAACCTTATTCATTTATCCTAGCTAGCTAGGAGTTGTCTACATCAAAGAAGCATAGTAAAAGGAGGCCTAGTTCATTGATGAAGAGTTAACAAAGGACTATGATAAGACCTAAGAGCCAAGTAGTGTCCATTAGAATAGAGTAGAAAATATATTAAAGAATTAGTTCTATTTTTAAGTAGACCATCATGGAGATCACACTTTTGGGAAAGTGTAATTTTCATATTGTAATTCAATCTAATGAGGTCTAATATATTGTGAACACATTATAATAGAAATTATTGATATAATATTGATTATAAAATATTTATGTTTCCAATATAAATTATATTTAGAAGCTAGTAATGATTTTTTATTATTTTACATGGCTATGTATAGTTTGGTAAGGTTATATGGTTGGAAAGTCCTTAGTTGGACCCTCCTATCATGATTGCATCATAAAGAATGTCCAACTTAAGTAGTTGGGAATCATATTGGACAATACAAGTTGAGGAACTATATTTTTATAATAAATAATTATCTAAAGGACCAAAGTTTGTAACCAATTTAGGTGATCTCACTTAGTCCCATTTTGAGAAGGAAACCAAGCCTTAGAGCCATAAAGAGAAATTGTTTGAACAAGAGTGTCAAAAAGATCTAATTTGTTACACATATCCAAGAATAAAAGCTAAAGACAACCATTTTTAATTGATTTCAAGCCACATAGCATTTAAAATATATTTCCTATGTATCAATCTTGA
The DNA here is from genome assembly GCA_007115665.2 of Sequoiadendron giganteum. Lineage (NCBI taxonomy): Eukaryota > Viridiplantae > Streptophyta > Pinopsida > Cupressales > Cupressaceae > Sequoiadendron > Sequoiadendron giganteum. The sequence continues at coordinate 803,036,675 of CM021102.1, forward strand.
AATAATGTCTAGGCCCCTTTAAATGTAACCTTAATCTTGATATTTGTAAGAAGATCTCTCCATGTGACTCTCATCTTCAAGGTGAGTGAATGAGATTGACATATTTTTTGAGAGAAAATTGTGACAAACATTTTTTAAGTTAACATATAACCTTTTATTGTCACATGATCAAAGTTATCTATTTGAGCTTATTAACCATTATGTATTGATGAGAAAAGATAAGTATCATCAACAAAAAACAATAACAGATAAGCATACCATGTAATGACCAACCAATACCAAGAACCTCCTGTAAAATAAAATTTTCCAACTAATTAATGTATATATAATAAATAATGAAGAAAATTGGGCAACTCTTCTTAACTCCAATAGTATAGTAGATGGTTGAAGAAATGCTTTGTTGTAAGAAAATGACTTTTGAATTTTTCATATAGTCTCAAAATTGCTTGAACAACAATGTCACTTGGATCCAAGGCTCTCAATCCTTTAAAGAGGAGATTCTTAGAAACACTACTAAATAATATTCAAAAATAAATGAAATAATAATATATAGATTAATCTTTTGACATATTTCCTGCCAATAGTGGCATAGTATGATGGTTAAGTTGTTGTGGTGTTGTTCTTGCCATCAAGGTTCAAACCCTAGTGGGGCGTGATTGTTGAATGTTTAAATTGGGGATGAGGTCCTCTATTTGTGACCTCACCGGTTCATAGCTCCGAATCAAAAGCATTTATCCCTTAAAATAATTATCTTTTGACATATTTCCTTAATAATGATAAAATAAAAATGTGATTAATTATTTGACAATCACATGTAAATCCAACTTAACTATAAATATGAAACTTAAAATTATACACAAAGGAGGAGATGTAGACATTTAAAACAATGATGCAAAGCTTAGAAAGTATATGTTCAATCGTACAATCCTTAAATATTAAGATCAAAAGAACCACCAAATTTTAATATAAAATGAATTAAGTGAGAAGCCTAGAACAAAGATTACTACTGCATTAAATAAGTCAACAATGGAAGAGAAAAGTACAAATTATGTATTTAAAAAAATTAGATTGCAATCAATGCAATCTATTAAAATAACCACTTCATTAATTTACAATTTATCAATATATAATTATAAGAAAAAGATAAAAATATAAGACAAATATTAAAATTATAAATTTAAAATAAAAATTCATATTTTCAATTTCTATCAATTTCATTAAAATATATTTTTAACCATGTATTTTATTATAATTCAACATTATTCCATTAAAAAAAATAAAAACAATATGGGCGAGGGTAGAGAGGACAAATAGCATATGCAATAGCTTAAAATCTAGGTAGGTATGGTCTTTTTAAGTAGTTGGCAATTTCTAGTTTTGTTAGTTGAAATCCTCCCTCGAGCATGGTGTTTTTTCTTCTTTCGAGTTAGATGAAAAAAAAATATTATATACACATAAAAAACTAACACAAATATATTATGTATGGTAGTTGGATATAAATATTGTAATGGCCATACACTACCTTATAAAATGAAAAAAAAAAGTAGAGCGTGCAGGCATAGCTCCCATGGAACACATAGTACCATTATTACAAACCTCGTAAATATACATTTGGACATGTGACAAACTACCAGCCCATTTGGATCATGTGACCAACTACTTAACTTGGAGCACAATCACCACATAAATAAATGACCATAGTCTACAGAGTTCAAAATAAAATAAAAGCAAAGAAAATTTAAGCAATTAGTTAAGGAGTATAATTTCCTAGCCATCTACTCTTAACCTTACCACTACCATGATCTAGGTTGGGACAAGAAGAAATCCATAGTGGTTTATACAATTTTGAATGAAATTAGATATTTTGAAATGGTGTAATTTATATATTCATGTGATTTTTTTGTTATGTTTTAGATTCATCGTGATTAAATTATCTTTTATGTATTGATTTATGTGTAAGTTGATGTGTTTCTTTATTTGAGTTGGTAAATAATATTATTATGATTTTATTTTATTTTACATATGAAAAGTTTGGGTTTGCTCATTATTTTTACAATTTGTCATTTTGATTTAGATTTGTAAGTGCAAAATTCATCCAAAACAATTCTATACATGTGGATATAAATCCAATATTTTTAATTTGAATTTCTTAAATTAGGGTCATCTCTCTCTCTCTCTCTCTCTCTCTCTCTCTCTCTCTCTCTCACTAACTATTTTGAGTTGACTAAGTCATTAACTATTTCAAATTACATAATAGGGTGGCATATTTAAGGACATGGCTCAAATTATTATATCATCTAGATCCAAGAAGCATTTATGATACATCCATAGAGAGCATATCTAGATCATCACCATCACATCATCTAGGCGTATTGCATGCTTAGAGCTGTTATCTTTAATATATTTTTCATCATCATTAAATTAGTTAGCCTAGGGGCTTGACCATAGGAGAACAAATCTTTGCCTAAGAAGTTCCCAAATAATGTCTCTCCACATCACTCCACTTTAGACATAGGTGTTAGGATATGTGACATTATAATTGCTATCCTAAGTTGATTTATGTGTTTCCATGTTCTTTAGAAAGTGCTATAGGGGACATGAGTAACAAAATGTAAGAGGTGGACCCATTATGGTGGAAGTTATAGAACATCTCGAGAGTATATTCCTCTTGGACATCCAACTTTGTGAGGTGGGACCACTTTGGTGTGCATGTCCTTGCATGTTATTTGCATGTTTTGAATGCTCTTGCATGGTTGGGCGCCCAAGTTTGCATGTCAGTGCATGATCTTGCATGAAGCTGTCAAAGCCATCAGAGAGTTATGGAACACTTGAGTTTGACCAATTCTGATTGGCTATGGGTTAGGCGCCCATGTGAATGCCATGTGATAATTTAATATTTTATTCCACATGTTTATGGGTTGTCCACTAAGGGGGGCGTGGGTTTTTCCAGGTGGTTTTTATTGTTGTTTTGGGATACCATTTGTGATATTCTCTCCCACAAACTTCTATATATTGGAACCTTGAGATGATGGTTTGTAAGAGTTGGTTTGCAAGTTGTCAGAGCGACGAAGTGCTACCAGATTAAAAAGAGGATTATTGTATTGATGTACTTCCTTGAATATTAATACAAACATTGGATCTCTTTGGGTGTGGATTTTTTTCTCATAAGGGTTTATCCATGTATATCTTGTGTCACTTGTGTTTGATGACTTTTGGTATTACAAATTTTCTTTCATTGTTGCAATTGTCAATCACATTATTTTTCTATGGTAATCTTGAATATAATTTTAGATTTGCAACCACTTTAATAAGTTCATATTGTTGCAAGTTATACCTTAATTTCCAGCATTTGGTATCAAAGCTAATGGTTTTTTTAAGAGAGGGACACCTTTCTTTTGAGTGTTGAAGGTTTTTTGGTTGCAATTAGAGCTTGTGCATTGTGGGTTTTGTAGATTTTTGAAGACAATTGTAAACCATGGCTTCTACCTTAGATATTGAAAAGTTCAATGGCAGTGGCTATGAGATATGGAAGTTGAATATGGAGGATCTCCTTGAAGAGAGAGATCGGTGGTTGATAGTTTCAAGTGAAAAGAAACCAAAATCAATGTCTGATAAAGATTGAAAGAAAATGGACAAGAAGGCATGAGGAACCATTTAGTTGTGTCTTGCAGATTTTGTCCTCTTGAATGCTTAAGAAGAATCTACTGAATACAATTTTTGGAAGAGGATAGGTAATATTTATCAAACCAAAAGTCTAACTAATAATCTAAGGAATGTAATATGCTATGATAAGTCACACTTATGAAGGAAATTATACCGAATGTCATCCACAAAGTGAGAAAACACATCATGTGAAGTGATAAGGTTGTACTAGGAACTGAGGAAAAAGAGAAACAAATGCAAATGCAAAATAAATAATGCCAATGTATGCCCCCACTTTAAAGGAATTGCTACACACCGTTTTGTGAGCAATTGCTTTAAAGTAAAGAAAGGAAAAATGCGAAAGGAAAAAAAGGACATGAGAGCCTACTTGAAAAGCCCCATGTCAAGTGATATGTATCCAAGAAAGGTTGCGTCATGCAAAGGAAGAAGATAAAAGAAAAGTGAAAAGGGGTTTCCCCCAAAATGAAAAATACCAAACACAAAAGGGATCTATGGATTTGGGGTTAGTATGTTCATTGCTGCAATGTTTATGTAGGGAGTGCAAAACTATCATCATTCCCCCAAATACATAGAACTAGAAGAAGACACAAAGAGAGCGAGAACAAATGAAAAGAAAGAGTCATTTTGGGTCAACATGGAAGAGACATAGGGTGTCTTGATGCTTTGCATCATCCCCAAAAGGACAAAAAGCAAAAAGGAAAAGACAAAAAAAAGATAGCCTTGTTTTTGAGTTAACATGAAGGAGACATTGCGATCTCAATGCCTAGCATCATCCTCAAATGGAAGCAAAAAAGGAAAAAAGGAAAAGAGCCCATTTGGGTCAACATGAAGTAGACATTGCAGTCTCAATGCCTTGCATCATCCCCAAATGGGAGGCAAAAAGGAAACAAAAAGGAAAAGAGTCCATTTGGGTCAACATGAAGGAGACATTGCGGTCATAATGCCTTGCATCATCCCCAAATGGAAGGAAAAAAGGAAAGCGAAAAGCGAAAAGGAATGCACGACATATAGAAGAATAGAGGTACATGTAGAAGAATGTCACAAAGAGGGGATAAAACATCAAACATGGCGATACGGGGAACACCTGTCACATACACACAAAAAGAAAAGAAAAGACTAGTAAGGAACGTGTGCATCACTCAGCAAGCAAGTCATCTGCCTCCCAATCTTGCTCAGTATAAAACTTAGGAGGGCGACTAGCGAGTGGGACAACAACAATTTCTGAACTAGCATCAAGGTCAATGCTTGTCCTAGGAGAATTGTCATGTATGCTCGTGGAAGAGGAAAATAGTGAATTCAAGGTGCGGTGTACCTCTTCGTCTATCCGAGCATTCTCATCATCATCATCATCTAAGTTGATGACAATGGTAGGTCTAATGACAATATTAGTGGTGGCATGCAGGATTGGTGGTGAGGGAGGTATAGGATCAGGTTGTGGGGGTGGGGGTGGAAGGTCATTGGGTACTATTTCAGGTAAAGGTGGATCATGGGTTTCAATGTTGGCTTCATCACGTGATTGGCGAGCAAGAGCATGACGGCGACACCTACGTTCTCTGGCTTCTTTATTCCTTTTTTCTTTTCTGTCAAGGTGTATTCGGGAAGGAGTGGGTTGGTCCACCATGGGTTGTTTATCGTCCCTAGGAGGAGGGACGAGAGGAACTAGGGGTGGTTCATCCACTTTTTCCTTAGCTTTATACAATTGCTTGATGCGAGGAGGAAAAATGGAATTGTTGTCATGATCCCTAGGCCTCTTGGATGATGTGGAAGAGGTTTCAGGTGTGGTTTGGTTAGGCATGTCAAAGTCGGGTTGCAACATAGCTTCATCAAGGATAGGGGATTCTGAAGTAGAAGGGGGTATGTTGTAGAGAGAGAATTCAGAGATTTTATTTTCTTTAAACTTCTAATAGACAATGAAAAATAAATCTTGTCTAGGGGTGATAGGTTCCATGGGCTTAGGCCAAAAGGCTTCCAAAGAAAAATTTCCTTTAGAAGATAGAGGATTGAAACCACTATGGTGAACAGTGAATATTTCATTGTCAACAGGAAACTTCACACATTTGTGAATAATAGATGGGACCACTTTCATTGAATGAAGCCACATATGGCCTAGTCGCAAATGAAATTGGATCGATTGTGGGATGATGGATAATGTCACATCCAATGTATTAGGACCTATCTGTAAGGGGAGTGCGATCAATCAAATCGTAGGTCATGCAAAACCATTATGTGTTTTGATCCATGCATTCGGTCTATTATAAACATCTTGAGCAATGTCATGTAATACTAAAAACTCTTTGGTGATCATGTTCTCACCACAGGTAGGATCTATGAGTATCCCATTAGTGGGCTTATCATAGATTCTACCGGCTATGTAGAGAGGACCATCGGGAAGGTTTTTGAGCAAATCTTGAGATGTAAAAGTAATATCAGAAGATGTATTGGTATGACCCTTATGATGGATGACGTCTATCGCACCCACCATCTCATCCATAGGAGTGACATGAGTGGTGTATACACCTAAAAATGGTCTAGTGAATATAATTAATTAAATATGATTTATTTGATTAATTAACCTTTATTTCATCTACTATTGAATAAATAGAAATATTTATTTATATAGTTCATCTTAAATTCTTCAATCTTTATTCTATTATTTTCGTCTTAATTAAATAAACAAATTTCACTTTGTTTTATTTAATTGTCATAATTAAATTCATCTACTATTTAAATAAATAGAAATATTTATTTAAATAATTCACATTCTAATTATTCTATTCTTCAATTTTAATTAAATATACAACTTCAATAGTTTGTGTTATTTAATTATCACATCATTCAATCTTAATTAATTAAACAAGGTTAAATACTTTGTTGTTTAATTATCATATCCCTTCTATATTTATTTAATAAACAAATTCTATAGTTTGTTTTATTAAATTATTTATCCCCTTTTACTAATTTGAATAAACTAAAATATTCAAATAAAGGCATAAAGGAAAACTTCCTCTATTCACTCACCTATCAAATTAGACATTATATATCTAAATTATGTCTAAATTAATTCAACTGGCATTTCACGGGAAAACTTTGGAGACAAATTGGAATCAATCTTTCAATCTCCTCCCTTTGATTCTTCCTATCATCTGGCATGATGTTTTCATGGGGAGAAACCATTCCCATGATCAACTCAAGCTTCTTCATCCTTCACCATTCAATTCTTCAGATTGAATCCAAGCCCTTATTGTGCTGCCTCTTCACAAAATTGCTGCCATGAATCTATAAATACAAACTCATTCTACAGGAAATGTATCTATCATCTTTGTGCAAACTTACTCTGCAGGAAAGACAATCAAGCATCTTAGCATTCAAGCATTTTAGAATAGAATCATTTAGCAATAGCAATCATAGCATCTGTAGAATCAATATCATGGCTGCATCGTAGATTACTATAGCTTCCATCCATCAGTTTTCATGTCAACATAGTTTACAGTAGCATCAATATCATTTATAAATCACCATATAGAAGTAGATCATTGCATTTAGCATCATTCCATTCTCTAGATTGGCATTTTAACAGTCACAGTGCTTACCAAATATGAGAGCTCTCTATGATTTAATAAATCTTTGGAGATAGGAAACAATGAAACACTTTCAAGTTTTTTGTGCTTTAAATTAGTTAATTGCTTTTAAATCTTGATATAATGTTTCATTAAGAAGTGTTTTTAGTTGTTTTCACTTATTTACTTATTCACACTTACAAGTGGCATTCAAAAGAGGATCTGAATGTGCATGTTGTGTATCAACATTCATAACATCATTTTGTGAAGTTTCACCAGTTTTGACAAAGGAAACATTGTGTTTAGGCATAGGGTTGGTAAAAATCTGTAAGAATTGGTTGGGGGTGCCACAAAACTATTGTTTTTATTGTTGGTACCCAAAATAGATAGATGAACCAAGTCAATTAGGTCTTGCACAAGGTGCTTGAGATGCTTGCATTGTTCGGTATCATGTTTGTTTTTTCGATGAAAATAGCAGTAAGCAGTGGAGTTATAAGATGGAGGTAATGGTTTATTGGGATCGGGTGCATGGACAAGAGGTAAGGATATCATTTTTTGTTGGAGTAATTAAGTCATGGTGTTATGAAGGGTGTTTGGTAACGACGTGAAGGTGCATTTAGGATCTCCATAATTGAAGGGCACAACAAATCAGATAGCATACACTTGGTTATTAGCGAGTGGAGAGGTTTGGGATGGAGGGTTAAATTGTAAAAACCCTTTGGTTGGTTTTCAGAATGGTTGAGAGTTAGGTTGGGTGGAAGCGCCAGACTTCTCAACTCTACTAGAAGTGATCTTGTATCACGACTACTAGTGGAGTTGTGATAATCACAAAGTGCTTGAAACAAGTCCATGAAGTAAGGGAACTTCATGAGGGTGAGCTTGTCTTGGAGAGGTGTTAATAGGTTTTTAGTGAACATGTTTTGAAAATGTGTGTCAAGTATCTTGACATCGATTAAGGAATAAAGTGCCTGATAACGAGAGATAAAGTCGGTTATCTTCTCATTAGTGTCTTACTTGCATCTCATGAGGTTGACCAAGGTTTTCTTAGGGGTCATGTGGAATTGGAAGTGGTTGATGAATGAATTCACCAATTCATTGAAGGAACTAATGGAATTGTTGGGTAAGGATGAAAACTAGTCTAAGGCGGCATCTTTGAGGGTCCTAGGAAACAATTTAGCTAGCAACTTATCATCATGAGAAAAGTGACTACATAAGGCAATATAGGCATTAACGTGATTAGAAGGGTCACCCTTCCCTCCGTACTTCTTTAATCTAGGAATTTCTACTCCCTATGGCAAGGGGGTGCATAGGATATCGGGGGATAATAGGTTGCTATGAACATAGTGGGTAGGTGAACCATGTTGGCTTTGGTTGATAGTTGATATTTTTTGTTGCATGGAGGTGACGGTGTGAAAAAGTTGTGTGATAAGGGGATCAGTGTAAGTGGTATGAGGTGGAAGGGAAAGTGGTGATGGGGTGAAGGTGGTGGAAGGGGAAGTGGAAGGGATGGTAATAGTAGGGATGGTGGAAGAGGTTAAGGAATGTGATGCTGCAAGGGAAGTAGAAAAACTAGTGGGAATGCAGAGGGAAGGTACCACATTACTAATCGGTTGCACGACTGTTGTCACACTAGGAGATGCATAAGTGGAGATGGAAGCTATGGTTGAGGGAGGAGGAGTGGAAGGTCCTCCTTGGACAACCATAGGGGTGGGTGAGTGAGATACCCTAGGTGTGGAAGAGGCATGTTTTTGGTATATTTATGTTATCTTCTTCATAACACCTAGACCATCACCTTGGACAAGCAAGCGGTGGAGGTTCTTTATGGTGGGAATGGTGGTGCCAGATATGTTCTCAAGATTAGTTCATGTTGAAGGTCAACCAAATCAGTATGGATGTGGAATATCTTATCGTTTGGGAGGTCATCAGTTTTTTTGTCACCATGTGTGTCTCCTATGTGCAAAGAGTTGCTAAGGATGGTCTCTAAGCCTAGTGTACTATTATCAATACTAGGAGTTGAAGTCTGGGAGATCCCAAGATCTACAACAATAGTGTTGTAGGTAGATGCCATGAGTCTAGAGCTTCGTCTCACAATAGTATCAATAGGATACTAAATTGCTTGTAACTAAAATTTTGGAACAAAAAACAGAAATACAAAACCATAGAACTAAAATACAGAAAATGCTTTAAAATTGCCAGAAATTATAGAGTGAATGGTGCAAGAGGACTAGGTCGCCCAGTGTGGTGACTTAGTCCCAATAGTGTTTTTTTTGACAAATTTCAGATATTTTAACTATTTTTTATGTTTTTTATGATTTTCTAATACAGACAGAGAATGGAAATGCAAATATTTTTGTATTTTCTTAATGAAAATGTGATGCAAAGTGCAATCTAACATGAAATTTCACTAATGCAATTTTCTACAAACCTTAGGATGCAGACAATGTAAATTTTGAATGCAATGCAAGCTATTTCCTAAGATGAAAGGAAACATCAAAAAGTTAACAAGTGTTCTACAATCAGGTTCACCAAAATGAACCACCAAAAATGGATATGCTAACAAGGGAAAGAGGATTCCCTTTACTAGGCCCCTAAGGTTTTTCACCTAAGAGCACTTGGTGTAGGAATGGCTCTCATTCCGCTTTGTTGATAAGGTTATTTTTGGTGGTTGCATTCAAAGGAAGGATGGGCTGATTAGGGTTGTGTTGTGTGTGATAAGTGTGGCTGAATGAAACTAATGCTATCTATGCAATGTAAATGAAAGTAAATGTAAACTAAATGCACCTAAACTATATGCCCTAAATGTATGAAATCTGAAATTAAACTGGAAAATGCAGAGATGGTGCACCTGGAGATGGAGAGTTGTAGATGCAAATCCCTAGAATGAGCTAGAATTTTCCTAAAATTAGCAAAGGGACACTTACGCCAAGTTGGGCGACCTAGTCCTTCTATCGAGAAACTTTTTCAGATTGGGTTTTAGGGAAAAGGGTACCTAAAAATACAAAAATCCTTTTTTAGGCCTGGTACAAGGACAAGGTCACCAATAGTGGTGACCTAGTCCTCCTGGTACTTTTGGAGGCCTGTAGGTCTAATTTTGTGGGTCCTAGCTAGTACTTTCCTTCTCTGTAGCAACTTGTGTCTGAATCTCCAGAAAATGACCTGCAACTTGTCATTTTGCTCCTCCTAGGTTTTGATGTATTGATGTGACTTGAATGGAATGATTATACCTTTCCCAACACTTTGAGCCTTGCTAAATTTGCATACACACCTGCAAGTACACATGCAAAGACAAGGAAAATGTTAGGGTTGGAGATTAGGGGTTTGCCTAAATCAAACCCCTTTCATGTAGCTAAAACCAAATGAGAAACAATAAAAGGAAATGATGCTTGAATGATAAAACAATATAAATGCTCACCAAATCCTTTACTTGTTGAAGTTTGCAACATGCAAGAACCAGCTCCAATGGAGGTTTCATGTGATGCCCTTGTGTTTGATTGATTGCTTTGGAAGCTTGAGTGCAAGAGTGATTGTGAAGAGACACAAAAATGAGCTTAGGAGTGGGGAAATGAAGGTGAAAACCCTTATTTATACAAGATATGCCCTAATTTTCCAAAAATTTCACATGATAGGTCAACACTAGGGTTTTGGAGGCAAATTCTCGTTAATAAATTGTTTTAATTTTGAATTTTAAGCCAAAAGGGACTAGGTCGCCCAAGGTGGCGACCTTAGTCCACTTGGGAAAATTCAAGTGGTGGTCGGGAATAAAATGATGTTAAATGATGTTTATCAGACTTGCCTCCCAAAACACACTTAAGTTGGGCCTAAAAGTATATTAAGGGGATACATTAACATAAGAAAAGGGTTAATTGGTTGATGATAATCCTAGGAAAGTGTGAAAATGCCTTACAACACTTTACAACACCTTGACACAATGCTTGGAAAGGGGTAAAAGGGGGTTGTTTAGGTGAATTGTGTTGAAAGGGTCTTTAAAAAGTGGGAATATGTGTTGCAACAATTCACAAAACCTTAGTAAAACATCATTAGATTGTTGTTGATTTGCAAGCATTCAAGATTGAATCAAGGAAAAACAAGGCCAAAATCCAAGGGAAAAGGCCAAAATGAGTGAAAAAGTAACAAAGACTACACTTTTTGGTGACACACCACTTCACTTCATCTTCTTAGTAGTTCTTGATCTCTTTAGTAATTTACTTCATCTTCTTCACAATTCTAGCAACTTCACTTGATCTTTTAGTAGTTTATACACTCTCTTGAGCATTACAACACCTTGTACTCCATCAACTCCATTATGTATGTGTTGTGCTACCATAGAAGCTATGAGTTTGGAGTCTTTTGAGACCTCCCTTCATCATTGCTATGGCCATGTCGACTTTTCCAAGCTCGTTGTCTTGCATTCTCTTCATTGGCCTTGAGAGCCTTTGGGTGGAGGTGGTATTGCTTCAATTTCATTTCTTGTTGTGGTTTGATAGAGTAGCATTGTATCTTTTTTAGTGTTCAATACTCTCCTTTCTATTTCCTTTATCATATTTTCTACTTCATGGATTTCCTGGTTGTTTGTGGAGGTGGAAACATCAAAGTGGGGGTTTGACTAAGGAAAACCCTTATACAACCCAACATTTTCCCTCTCTTGTTTGTGTGTAGGTGAACGTGTGTGTGGAACTCACTGGCGAATTGGAGCCTCAGTGAGTTGATTTTTGTCACCCTCACTTTCATCTATCTCCTCTATCATTTATATTGTTATTTCTCATACTTTATAGTTCTGTTCATTTCATTAAACTTTGTCAGTTAGGGTTTTAGTATGTTTTCTTATTTCCCACATTTCACTTTTCACTTTTTAGTTGTACAGATGCCAGAATGCCAGAAAGATGCCAGTGCGTCTTGCTGTCGTCCCACACCCATGCTATCATTCTCAGGAAGAGATCTATTTGAGGTGTAGTTTGGATTCCAGAGACCGACTCGTCTGGCCCTATTTAGGTTTTTCAGATCTGTAGGGTGACAAAAGTACTTGAGTGTGCTCTTCATTCTCTATCCTTTCCTTAGACACTTGTTAACTTGAGGTAAGACAGGGCAGCCGTCCTCTCTTAGCTCTCCGTGACCTAGAGCCTTGGTGTGGTTGGTCCCCCTACCTTACATTTTGGTGAACCTAACATGAACCATTTTGGTTGCATTTAGTAGTGCTAAAGGGTCCTTTCCTCTTATCCTAAGAGCATTGTAGGTGAATTTTGTGAGGTGTTTCACCTTGCAACCCAATCTGCAACCCCTAGTGGCATAGTTGGAAGGTTTCGTAGGCATTACAGAACAAAGCTTTACTTGGGTCACTGTTCAATCATGAAGCCTTTGGGGGCTCTTTGAAAGTTTTGTTTAGTGTACGCAATGGCCTCCTTTCTGCATCTACCTATCCCTTCTACACATCTTGCGAGTAGTTCTCCTAGTATAACTTTGACCTCATAGGACTTGCCTTTGAGTTATAATAGGGAGCCATCTCCTCTATACATCCCCATGCGAATCAACAAAAACACTATAACATGTGTTATTATTGACCTGACATGTCAGGTGAATGTGATTACTAAGGAGATTATTTTGATCAATTTCCTGCACAAAGATGGGTATGCCGCATCTAAAAGTACCATCCATACACAATTTTTTTTTTGTACCTCCCCTTAGTAGCATCACCTTATCGGTCCTTGTTGGACCTAAGTCAGTAAATTTTCTCTTTGACATAATATCTGGGTCCAAACTCTTTAGAGTGAAACTAGGTATCCCTTGGTTAGTCACTATAAATGAAGTTCCCTCAGTCATGCACAAGTCTCTAAAATTTATCCATGAGGGTTCAGTGCATGTAATCCATGACATTGACTATAAACCATCGGTTGCGCATGGTAGCTATTCTCTAGATCACTTTTGTCCTGCACCCATTGGTCTACTTTTGCCTAGGACATACCTCTTGTATCAAACCTACGTGAAGTACAAGAAGAGGTACTTAATTCCTAAGGTGAGATACCCTTGATTTCCTTATGGTGTCTCGCTTAGGTCCTACTTGAAGGTTGACAGTTATGCCACCTTGGCTCGGAGAAGGGAGGAAGAAAAGTGTGCTCAAGGTTATTCTTCTTCCTTTTCCAATGACCCATCTATCACTTCCTCTCACCTTGTTGTGATGTCATTGGATTTCGCTCCTAAATGATTGGTAGAGAATCCTATGGTGCCTGCTTGGCAAAAGCCTAAGCGTCCAAAATTTGAACTTCTTATCCTACCCATGGTGCCTAATCTCGTTTGGTATGGTAAGGGGAAGGCTCCCCATGGGGACTCCTCTATGTATCAGCCTCTGCGACCTACCGCTCTTCCTCCAAAGGTAGTGAATGGGAAGAGGCCAAATGCTGAGGTGCTAGAGATGACTCCCCCACTGTTCCTCCAACCTCCTCTCAGTCTCTCCCTCCTGCTCCCATCTAGGAGTCCATCCCTCCACTAGAAATTCCTATGATGGACACTCTAATGGCCAAGTAGGAGCCTTCTATTCCATCTCAACTTCCAGTCTCTAGCTCTCGGAGTTGTAGGAATCACCTTGCGCATGAGCGCAAGCATTGGTGAAAAGCTTTGGTGGATGAGCAAGTCACTTTGAAGAGGAAGGAAGGGGAGTTGATCACCCCCATTTTAGGGCCTACTATTGTGTCCTCCTCTCCCCTCCCCTCTACTCTAGTTTAGTCAACCTCAGTGCTGCTTTTGGCTCCTGCTACGAGTGTAAACACCCTTGACCCTAAAAATGTGCAGGTGTTTATTACTCCTTCGGTAGAGCCCCCTCTCTTGATGTCCCTTCCGGACATCCCGCCATTCTCAAATACCATGGACATGTTGAACACATCTGTGCTAGCTGCCACAATTTTCTCCTCCTCCTCTATGCCTTCTTCGTCATCTATGGGGAAATTGCATCCTTGAAAAAAGTGGAAGATGGGGGTTGGCCCCTCCAACAATGGGGGAAAAAAGAGGAGTCCACCTTCTTTAGAGGGTGGTCCTGCATTAGCATTTTTCATCCTAGTGACGGAGGAAGTTTTAGCATCCCTAGAGTTTATCACTATTCTCAAGTCACTCGGTGAGTATAGCAATGAATCTTGGGTGCCACCTCCCTCGTCCATTGAGGTAACACATGGAACTCCTTTGAAATTCATGTTTAACTCTTTAGATGAGGTTTCAACCCTATCATCAATCTTTGCGAGGTCGTTAACCTTTGTTCCACAATAACCGAGTGGAGAAGACCTCATGGGGCCTTCTTCCTTGGCTCTTGTTGTGGGAGGGTCAGAGGGTTCCCCCCTCAACATTCCACCCTTGTAGGCTCATCTACCTTCCCTGTATAATGATTTAGATTGGGAGCTCGATGACCTCTTGGTTGATGAGTGTTAGGGGTGCACCTCTTCTTTATCTGTAGTGTAGTGTGTGTGTGTGTGTGACTTTGTTCCCCTTTGCTTGTGTTATGTTTTCCTGGATGACCCTTGTCACCCTCGTAGGTGCTTGGATAAAAGAGTGATTATGTGTTTTAAAACTTCCTCTATTTGTGGCATCATTCTTCTTCTATTATGTGTATTGGTTTTCGACAAATTGGGGATGATGCAAAGTGTTGGGGGAATTTGGGTTTCTCTTCCATGTTGACCCAATATTTTAATTTTTACTTTGTTTTCTTGTGCATCCTTCATATGGTTTGATATAGTAGGGGGTTGATGATAGTTCATTAAATATAATATTAAGATACTTATATATTTATGAGCAGCTTTGATCCTAATATATTAGATCACCCCTATGCCCCTTGTTTATGAGGTCATTATAGTGTTGTTATATTTCTCTCTTCTTTTCTTGATTCATGATGTTGTGGTGTTCGTGTGTTGTCCCTTGTGTGTGCGACAACATTACCATGGTGACATGTCGCTATGTCTCGCGGGCCACAACATCACTTTTTCATTTTTTCTTTTCTTTCCTTAGGATGTTACATACCTTTGCAGTCAACTCACACCATCCTAAGGGGGGGCTATCATGTCACTTCTATTTTAAAAAAAATCATTTGATTACCAATGAATCTTTTCTTGAAAATCTTTGCAAACTTTTTCAAAAATCGCATTCTCAACAAGGACCCCTAGCGGAACATGTTTCCTTTGTCATGGGTTCAAAAAGAAAGAACTTGAAGAAATTTCCTCTGAGAAAGTAGAAAATTTTCCTGTAGGAGAAGCTTCGATCTTCCCCTCGTGAGGGGGAATTTTCCTCCTTTTGAATTCCTTGATGAAGTGAATATCTTTCGAAAGGATTCCTTGATGTTGAATTTATTTGCAAAAACACTCTCTCATGCTTTCAAACAACACGTCCCTTGAGTGAAACCATTTTCTTTTGAAAGGTTCCCAAGGGACCCCTTTGAAATATCTTCCTTCAATTTTTCAATTGTCTACTTGCTTGCTTGCATGGCTGCTTTTCAATTTCTAACATGTGTTATCTGCGGATTAACATGTTGCTTTGCAGGTGAACCTATGAAGTTTCTTTCTAGTTTGACTCTGTGGAGTCCCCTTACACTGGGCTTCCTTTAGGAGAGAGTACTTGGGGGGCGTCTTCTTTACAAGTTAGAGGGCTTGTGAAGTTCTTGCATCCTGTAAGGTTTGTCCATTGTTGGTTTACGAGCCTTCAGTGTACTTTGTTACACTTCATAGTTTCGTGGAGCTATGAAGTATTTTGTTCAAACCTCCTTAGGAGAGAGTACCTATGGAATCATCTGCCTACCCTACACTTTTGAGCTCGCTAGATTATAGTCTGCTTCCACGATGATTCAGGTGTACATCTCTAACTCTTCAATCTACTTTATCGAACAATCATCGATACTCATGCTCGCTAAAGTGGGGGAAAAATATATAGGAGAAAATTTGCACCCCTTGTATAAATTCCGCTTTTACATCCCTCCACCTTAGGAAATCAAACCCAAATGAAAAATTCCACATCACCCATTTGTCCCGCATCCACTTGGTGCCTATTTTTTTCGTCGGTGGGGGAATGTTTGTTGGGGACACAAGCGTGGTGCACATACGTCTGTGCGGTGTGCTACCATCCCTAAAAAATTCCTACCTTTAGTGCTCGCATGGACATTATGTTCTCCATTGGGCATGAAGCGTAACATCTCTGTGCCGACCAACCATTATAAAAATGGCTCTTTCCCTCCCAATCTTCCTTCAAATGCCTATCTTTCCACTTCACTTTTTCTGCTTAACAGTTCTTGATCTCTTTAGCAATCTACTTCATCTTATTCACAATTCTAGCAACTTCAGTTGATGTTTTAGCAATTCATACACTCTCTTGAGAATTACAACACCTTGTTACTCCATCAACTCTATTTTGTATGTGTTGTGCTACCATAGAAGCTGTGAGTTTGGATTCTTGCGAGACCTCCCTTCGTCATCGCTGCAACCATGTCAATTTTTCCAAGCTCGTTATCTTGCATTCTCTCTTCATTGGTCTTGAGAGCCTTTGGGTGGAGGTGGTATTGCTTCAATTTCATTTCTTGTTGTGGTTTGATAGAGTAGCATTGTATCTTTTGTAGTTTTCAATACTCTCCTTTCTATTTCCTTTATCATATTTTGTACTTCGTGGCTTTCCTAGCTGTCTGTGGAGGTGGAAACACCAAAGAAGGGGTTTGACTGAGGAAAACCCCTATATATCCCAACATTTTCCCTCTCTTGGCCTTGTGTAGGTGAACATGGGTATGGATCTCATTGGTGAACTAGAGCCTCAGTGACTTGATTTTCGTCACCCTCACTTTCATCTATCTCCTTTATTATTTATATAGTTATTTCTCATACTTTATAGTTTTGTTCATTTCACTAAACTTTGTTAGTTGGGTTGTTAGTAATTTTTCTTGTTTCCCACATTTCACTTTTCATGTTCTAGTCGTACGGATGCTAGCACACCAGAGAGACATGAGCGCATCACACTATCATCCTAGACTCGCACTACCGTCCTCGAGCAGAGAGTTGTCTGAGGTGCAGTTTGAATTCTAGAGACTAGCTCATCTAGCCGCATTTATGTTTTCAGATATGTAGGGTGAAATAAGAACTTGAGAGTGCTCTTCATTCTCTATCCTTGCCTTAGAAACCCGTTAGCTTGAGGTAAGATAGGGCAGCCCTCTGCTCTCGACTGTCCTTGACCTTCGCCTTGGTGTGGTTGGTCCCCCTACCTTACAGTTGGTAAGGGAAAGATAAAGTTGTGCTTTAATGATGGGAGGGTTAAAACCCTTGAACATGTTTTATATATTTCAAGACTTTTGAGAAATTTAATTTTAGTATCCAAGTTGAATGATTCTAGATTGCATGTTACATTTGACAAGTCTAGTTACAGGTTGGTAAGAGGGAGTTTGGTGGTAGCTAAAGGATCTCAGATTGGGACTTTGTTTAGGCTTAATGCTTCTAGTTTTTGTAACTCTTCCAATGTAACTGGTACTGAAAATACAGGTAAATTGTGGCACCATAGATTAGGTCACATAAGTGAAAAGGGTCTTAAGACCATTTTGAATAAAAAGTTGGTTAATGGTATTTCTGATTATTCTATTAGTAAAAATGATTTTTGTGAGAATTGTGTGTTTGGTAAATAAAATATATCATCATTTCCTAATGGGAATAATAAACCTAAAAGATTATTAGAGATCATTCGTTTGGATGTGTTTGGACTAGTGGATGTTGACTCTTTTGGAAAATATCGTTATTATGTTACTTTCATTGATGATGTGTCAAGATAAATCTCGATTTATTTTATGCATACAAGGTTTTAATTTTTCACTAAGTTTAAGGAACTTAAAGCCTTAGTTGAGAAGCAAATGGATTATAAGATAAGGGTGTTGAGTTTTGACAATGGGGGTGAATATTGTTCTATAGAATTTGATGAGTTTTGTAAGCATGCAAGTATTGTTCAACAAAATACTACTCCTTATACACCTCAAAAAAAAGGGTAGAAAAATGAATGAACTGAATTTTGATGGAAAGAGCGAGGAGCATATTGTTGAGTGGTGCTAAGCTTGATAGATGATTTTGGGTAGAAGCTATAAGTACTACATGTTATTTGGTTAAAAGATCTCCTTGTTCAGCTCTTGTTGATGAAATTCCTTATGAATTTTGGATAGGTAGAAAGCCTTATGTTTCACATTTAAGGGTCTTTGGTTTCAAGGATTTTGTTCATGTGCCTCAAGAGAAGCGTTCTAAATTGGATCCAAAAGCACAAAAATGCATCTTTGTTGGTTACTATGAGAATGTGAAAGGTTATAAGCTTTGGAACCCACTAAACTATAGAATGGTTTTCTCTAGAGATGTGATTTTTAGGGAGTTTAGAGCTTATTCAGGAGAAGAACAACTAAAGGATATAGATAAGATAGAAATAATGCACTTTGAGAGAAAGGTTGAAAAGCGAGAAGATGCACATGTGGAAGAACCAGATGGATTAGAGGATGGAGAAGAAGAAGGGGGTTCAGAGAGTTCAGATGATGTGCAAGATGAACATGTAGAAGAAGAAGAGAAACAAAAACCACTTACTCCTACCACGAGAAGATCCACAAGAAAATAAAATCCAATCGACAGGTATAACCCATCCAATTTTTATTGTGTATTTTATTTGTTGAGTACTAACGATGAACCTAGATCCTACAAGGAGGCTCTTTCTTCAAAAGAGAGTGATTCTTGGATATAGGCTGTTGGCATATGGATTCTAGTATTGCCATTGATGGCAACCTAAGTTGTTGATCTTTTCCACAATTTAGTATTGGTTCATACCGGTAGACAGACTGAAGAACAGGGTATCTGGTTAAAGGTAGAGATGTCGATCTGTATACTTCATCAGATTATTATTTTGAGTTTTAGATCTTAGAGAAAGGTATGTTGATGTTTGTACTACCTTATTCAAGAAGTTTTGAGGTGCACATTTATTGGAGTACGATATAGGAGATCTGGTGCATCGATTTTATGGTTATCTGTGCTAGAAGGACGACTTGGCGAATATAGCCATTGCGAATAATTAAGGAGTAATTGGTTAAATGTTTTTTTGTTTGAATATGTCTATTTGGGTCCTCACTATTCTATGAATGACTATGGGTGGTGCGCATAAATAATTAATTCGAGATTTAGCCGACATTTGGAAAGTATTTTATGTTTTATAAAATCTCACATATGAATGATTAAATCTTTGGTAGCAGATATATATATATATATATATATATATGAGATCGGTTGTATCATTTTGGAGAGGAGAATTTGTGTGATGTGAAGTATATTAGTGTGTGGTGTGAAATTCAGAAGGATAGTGGTGTGAATTCATCTTTGCATGGATTTGTGATGCGAATAGCAAAGCAGAGCAAAGCAAAGCAGAGCGAAGAGTAGAATCAGACAAAAGGTTTGAAATCTGATCTATGAGCCTAACCGGAACTATAACATGGCATAAGAAGATGCTATTAATTTAGTTCAAATCCTCAGATGGTCTTAATCTGAACATTTTGTAAGGCAGTGAGCCTTTCTACTTTGAGCAGTGAGCTCTAGGCAGTGAGTCTGAATGCAAGTGCATTCCCTTTTGTAAAACTTATATTTGAGTACTCAAATTGTGGATTGAACTCCATCATGGTTTTTCCCCTAACAGGGTTTCCATGTAAAAATCCTTGTGTTATGGTGTTGTGGATGATTACTTTGTGTGTTTGCATCTTTCCTTTGGTTTAATGTTGAAATGGTTTAAATATTAGTTTAATAAAGTTCATATTTGTAGAACACTGATTCACCCCCCCCCCCCCCTCTTAGTGTTCCCTTGAGTCCAACAATTGGTACCAGAACCTAGTTCCTCGGAAGGAGTTTGAATACTTAAGGTGGATCTTGGAGTGTAATGGACTTTGGTAGTCTTCAACAAAAAAATTTTGGTGGCACTTGATGACCTTGATCAGTCTAAAGTAGAAGTCCAGGAATTAAAAGAAAATCTTAGGGATGCTGAGAAATTCATTCAGACATTGAAGGATCGGATTGTTAAATCCATGGAAAAGAGGAAGGATCTTTGTGATCAGATTAAGCAGAAAGAAATCAAAAACATGGATGATGCTCACCTGAATCAAACCTTGAAGGAAGTAATAGAAGAATGTGAAAAGCTTGCCAGAAACAACACTACCCTAAGACATGAGATGGAATCTATGGTGATGAAGTTGACTAAGCAGATTGAAGAAAGGAAGAAGAATGAGGAAAACCTTGCCCAGTCCTTAAAATAAAAATATGATGAATGAAGAAGAGTAAATGGAGAATTCATTTAGTTGGAGAGTGGACTGCTACAATCCAGAAACAATGAAGAACTTGAAAAACAAATTGTTGTCCTCAGGAATGAACTTACTACTGCAAATGAATACAAGGAGAAGTTTAAGATTAGTTTTGTTAAGCTTGATGAGTTGACTCAAGGATAGAATAATTATAAATACAAGCAAGGTCTTGGATATGAGAAAGGAGAAAGTTTTGGATCCGGACAAAGAAATTTCAGGCAAGGAAATCAGATGAACAAAGATGGAAGGTATCCAGTAAGACAACCTAATGTTCGAAAGTTTAATGGATACTATTTTGCTTGCAATAAATTTGGTCATGTGGCTTCTTAGTGTATAAGTAAAATGAAATAAAGTAATCCATCATTCTTTGGTCAGTGTTTCAATTGCAACAAGTTTGGTCATAAATCAATTGAATGCAGAAATCTACCAAACTACTTTTTCAGTAGAAGAAATGTTGAATGTTATACCTATGGAAAAATTGGGCATATTACTAATCAATTCAGATCAAGAAGAAATCAATGGAATGATTGGTCTGGACAAGGAAATATTGTGTGCTACAATTGCAACAGATACGATCACATTGCAAGATTCCATAGAAACAAAAATATGGATAGAAAAGGTTTGGTATACAAAGACAAAAATGCACAGAAAAATGATAAAGAGAAAGGAAAAATGATTGTGGATGAAGCAAGAGATAAGATGAAGAAGACATGGGTAAGGAATAACGAGTCTAATGTTGGAAATGGTTCTGCACCGGAACCTATTTCCGGTAATTCCTCCTGAAATTGATCTTAGGCCATTGGCCCGAGGGGAGTTTTTCAAGAAAATCCTTTTTCTCCTATCCATAAGCTGGTACCAAATCGTGAAAAGATTTTCAGAAGGTGTATTAATGATCTATAGAGGCTTTGGAAAACTCTCACAAGGAAGCTCAAAGAAATCATTGGTCCGTAGAAGAATTTTTCTCTCATTGTCTGAGAAAACAGGGTATCCAAAATATCTAGGGAAAAGGCATTTATTACAAGTGTGCGAGCTATATAAGGCAAGATAAAACTCTCATTTGTCACTTTGCATGAAAGAAGAGAAGGAGGAAAGTGCTCTACAACATAATCTCGAAGGAGTAAAATTAAATCGGGGGTGAAACATGAAATCCATCAGGTATTTCAGCTGTTTTTGAATTTCCATGTAATTTGGTGTGCTATTGTACGGAAGGAAAAATGGAACAAATCAAAGGGCCAATAAGTTTAGATGAATACAACAGTGAGAATATTAGAGCCATAAGAAATCTGTTGTTGCACAATGAATTGAAATGGGTGAGAGAAGCCAAACATAAGAATTTGGACATTTGGAATGAGTTTCCCTATTTCGAGAATGCATAAATCGTTAAATTCATTTTGAACAGATTGAATAATGACACTTTGATTCTGGACAAACCCTACATTATTTCGAAAGAAGTAATTGAAAATTTAATTTAATTATTTAAAGTTGGGGATATACCGAGAAAGAAATCCATCTAGAATAATTAAGTTGAAACCCTAACTGAAGTTATTGAGATCAAAGGGCATTGATAATCTCAAAAATAAAAAACCCTATGACAAGGTACATTGCACACATAGTATCATATAAAATATTTTTCAAAAACAGAGAAGGAGCAATCTCAGTTGGTGCAATTTACATCTCTCATAAAATGATAATGGAAGGTCAAGACTTTGACCTATGCAGACTGCTAAAGGATCAACTGATGGAGAATGTGCAATTAACAAAAGAGACATATTACCCTTTCAGGTTTGGTACTCTGGTCATATGTCTAATAATGTATTTTTTAGAATTTCTTACCAATGAAAAACAATGTGATGTGGAAAGAAAATGAACCAGTGTGCAAACAAATCTACACACACTCTAAAATTTTGGCAAACTGTGATCAAGCGTATGAAAGTTTCTTTAAGAGTTTGCTAGGAAAGCTTGGCTCAGTTGGTATTTCTCTTTCGATAAAGCACTTGAAATTGGTTCCTCTTTTGATGGGATGGAGAGAAAGAAGAAAAGAGAAAAATAAATTTTTGTTTGTACTCCTCTGGAATGCAAGATTCTAAAAATTGAAGGAAAAGGAAAAGAATAGGAGATTGTGGATATACCAGATGAGGAATCCAACGAGGAAACTGAGGACACACAGGAAAAATAGCAGGATTCAACCAAATCAAGACAAGAAAAGGAAATGTCAGAAGCAAGTGAAGAAGAAGATGACTTGACAAAAGAGAAGTTGCAACAACTTATTCATAAGGAAGGTGGAATGCAGAAAATTGCTCAATTATGGTCTATTGGACCCTCATTTGATCAGGATATGATTCTAAGTGTACTAAGTGCTCATGTTGTGCACATTCAGATCAAACTGGAGATTTTGCAAAATACTTTACCTAAAGAAATAATTGAATGCATTAAGGAAACTATGGATTTTGAGTTTCAAAACAAAGAAGAAGGAGAAGTAATCTCTCATTTGAAGGAGCAGTTCAAGCTATCACTTACCAAGTTGAAAAATAAAATGAATAAGCTGAGGCAATGCATAAGTGCAAAAATAACATCTACAACTATTGCATCTATTGGCCTCATGCAGTGGGGAAGTACAAAGAAAAGTTGGAGAAAATTGAAACATAATTAAATGGGATTGCGAAAGGTTTTGATATGTTTCAGGATTAGGATGGTACAATCAAGAAAAGGATTCAAGAGCTATAGTCTGAGCACACAAAATTTCAGTTCACTAAAAACACACTCGTGGACACTTTTTGGAAAGTGAAGGACCTAACTGAATGCATATTTGAATAGATGGTTGAGATACTAAGGAAAGGTGAGAAATTAGAGGATCTGATGACAATTCTGGAATCCCTCACCAAGATTCTCAATAGGACATCGAAGAATAACAACATGATCATAATAATTGGGATTGCAATAGAAACTTGGAAGAAATTTCTTACGAAAATGAAAGAAAATCACAAGATAATTTTCTAACTCAAGTAGAAGTTGTTATTTTTGAAAATTTTGAATCTATTTTGAAGTTTCAGTTATATTTCAAAAGGGGATATTGAAAAGATGTTTTGTCAATTTTTGGAATAAGGCTTCTATTTTTTGCATTGATGTCAAAGGGGGAGAGAGAGCAATGAAAATGCCCCACCAATCTCAAGGGGAGCTATGTTTGGAAATTTTGAAGTTTGGCAGCGTACTCATATTGGTTTTGCCACTTAGTCATTTTTCACTAAGTGTTGCCATCAATGTCAAAGGGGGATATTGTTGGCATATGGCTTCTAGTGTTGTCATTGATGGCAACGTAAGTCGCTGATCTGGTCCACAGTTTAGTATTGGTTCATACCGATAGACAAAATGAAGAACAGGGTATCCAGTTAAAGGTAAAGATGTCGATCTGTATACTTCATCGGAATATTATTTTGAGTTGTGGATCTCAAAGAAAGGTATGTTGATGTTTGTGCTACCTTATTCAAGAAGCATCGAGGTGCACATTTATTGGTGTATGATCTAGGAGATCCGGTGCATTGATTTTCTGGTTATCTGTGCTAGAAGGCTGACTTGGTGAATATAGCCATTGCGGATGTTTAAGGAGTAATTGGTTAAATGTTTTTGTGTTAAAATAAATTTATTTGGGTCCTCACTATGATATGACCAACTATGGGTGGTGTGCATAAAGAATTAATTGGGGATTTAGCCGAGAGTTGGAAAGTATTTTATGTTTTATAAAATCTGACATATGAATGATTAAATATTTGGTAGTGGATATATATATGAGATCGGTTGTATCATTTTGGAGAGGCGAATGTGTGTGATGCAAAGTATATTAGTGTGTGGTGTGAAATTTAGAAGGATAGTGGTGCGAATTCATCTGTGCATGGATTTGTGATGCGAATAGCAGAGCAGAGCAAAGCGAAGAGCAGAATCAGAAAAAAGGTCCAAAATCTGATCTATGAGCCTAACCAAAATTGTAACCTAGCATAAGTAGATGCTATTACTTTAGTTCAAACCCTCGGATGGTCTTATTTTGAGCATTTTTTAAGGTAGTGAGACTTTTACTTTGACCAGTGAGCTCTAGGCAGTGAGCCTGAATGCAAATGCATTCCCTTTTGTAAAACTTATATTTGAGTACTCAAATTATGGATTGACCTCCACCGTGGTTTTTCCCCTAATAGGGTTTCCATGTAAAAATACTTGTGTTATGGTGTTGTGGATGATTACTTTGTGTGTTTGCATCTTTCCTTTGGTTTAATGTTGAAATGGTTTAAATATCATTTTAATAAAGTTCAAATTTGCAAAACACTGATTCACTCCCCCCTCTTAGTGTTCCCTTGAGTCCAACACAAGCCATGCAGGAGGAGATGATGGATTTGGATAGTTGTGATACTTGGGATCTTGTGAGCTTTCCAAAAGGAAGGAAGCCCATTGGATGCAAGTGGATATTTAAAAGGAAGCTTGGAGTAGATGGTCAATTACAGCGGTACAAGGTTAGATTGGTCGCCAAGGGTTACTCCTAGAGAGGGAGTTGATTGCAGTGAAATTTTCTCTATTGTTGATAAGTTAACTTCTATTAGATTCATATTATCTATTTTTGTTTCTTATGATTTTGAAATAGAGCAAATGTATGTTAAAACTGCTTTCTTGCATTGGGATCTTGAGGAAGAGATTTATATGTGACAACCTAGCAATTTTTTTGTGATAGGAAAAGAACACTGTTTTTGTGGGTTAAAGAGATTTGTATATAGTTTGAAGCAAGCACCCACGATGTGGTCCAATTTTTTTGAATTTAGGTTTTATTAGGAGCGAGGAGGAGCATTGTGTTTACATTAAGGTTATTGATGATCAAATACTAATCATTGTCTTGTATGTTGATGACATGTTGTTTATGGGTAGCAAAAAGGTGATGATTAGGGAGCTTAAGAATCAACTTTCTGGTACATTTGATACGAAGGATTTAGGGGCTACAAAATATATTCTTGGGATGTGTTGTGCAGTTTTTGCACACACGCCCCACTGAAAGTGGGGACCCTCTTTTTTCGCTTTTTGGTGTTTTGGCCCTTCTTTTTTGGGGGTTTTCGCTTGCTTGGGTTCATGATTTAATATCCATCTTTCCAATTGAAGTGGAACACTTTTGAGTTTCATTGAAATCTTAAGTTTTGACTTGATCTCGGAGTTTTCACTATTTTCGAGAAAATCTGCCTGGGTTGGATTCTCCCGGTTTCCTCTCAATGTTTGAAGTTGCTGCCTTTCACCTTGTTTTCGAGAAAATCTGTATGGTCCGGATTTCCCCGAAGTCCGTCACAGCATCGAATTCTCGAGTTTTTTATGGTCATGGTTGTCTTGTCGACCGCATTAATGGCATTTGTGTGGATGTTTTGGGGCTTTGATATATTAATTCTTGGGAGATAAATGATCATTTGAGTTTGTGCATTTGCTATCATTCGAGCTTGAGTCTTGAAGCTTTGGTGTTTTGTTGGATTGAGTGATTTTTGAGGTCATTTGGACTGTGCACCTACATTTGATGTGTGTGGATTGTGTCTTGCTCGCATTCGACGATTCTCTATTGGCATCACCAGTTTCAGCCTGTGCGCTTTCATGGTATGTTGAATTGATCTTTCACTCTGTTGATTTCGATTGACTTGCTTCATTTATTTCTTGGTCTTTCATGATTTTTGAGTGTCCTTGGGTATTTAGGTCTGGTTTGGGAATTTCGGCGGTTTGTGTTGCTTTTCCAGTCTGCTTGGTTGGTTGTTGACGTTTGCTCTTGGTCTGGTTTTGCTTCTCATTTGTGTGTTTGTTTGCATTACTTAGGGCTCTCAATTCTTGTGTGTGAGCAAGTCGTGTTTTGTTCCCTGTGCTTTCATGGCAGACATTTTAGGGTTCTTGACCTAGGGCATGGCCAATCCTTCTCAAATTGTTGTGAGGAGTGTTCTTGATCCGCGTTTCATTCATTGGAGGTCTAGGTCAATTTATTTTTGAAATACAGGCTTTAGATTTGGAGTTGTCAAATGGTTTTGGTGAAAGTTGTGAGAATGTGAACAGGTTCAGGTTTTCGAGGTCCTCGTGGAATTCCGCTTCCCTCGGATTTCCTCGAATTTTCTCTCTCTTTCTCTTTTTACTTTTTACTGGATTTCATTTATCTCGTGAGAATCTGCTTCCTCCGGATTTTCCCGGTATCCGCGATCGGGTCGTTTTACCGATTTCATGCTTTGATTTTGGTATGTTTGGATTTCACTAAAATCCATTCACTTCGGATTTTCTCGGATGTTCCGCGGTTCCTCCTTTTTCCAGAGTTAATTGTAATTGGTGTTGTTTTTGCCAAAATCCGCCTCTAGCGGATTCTTCTGGGT
This sequence comes from Sequoiadendron giganteum, assembly GCA_007115665.2. Lineage (NCBI taxonomy): Eukaryota > Viridiplantae > Streptophyta > Pinopsida > Cupressales > Cupressaceae > Sequoiadendron > Sequoiadendron giganteum. The sequence goes on from CM021102.1 coordinate 803,063,554, forward strand.
TTTCTGGGAAAAGGTTGAATTTGATGTTTATGGAAGGATCTATTTATTGATGATATATTAGATTGATTTAAGGACCTTATGCTAAGTGTTTTAATGGTTTTCCTTGGTCAATTGATGAACTTAAATGATATTATGGGATTTTGCATGCTTGGTTCTCTGGAATCCGCCTGGTCTGGATTTTCCTGAAAATCCTTCCCAGTGTAGAATCCGCGAGGGGGGCTAAATCCCAAACTTTGAGGTAATAATCTCCTGCACTTATTGTTTCTTGTGGATCTGATTGTGGTTACCTTTATGTGTTTGCAGGCAAGATCAGGATAGGATGTTGCTGGTCGAGGAAAGGGAAAGGCAACAGATCCAGATGCAAAGAATTCTGCCATCTCAAATGCAGAGAAGGTGAAATTAGATATAAAGAGTCGGATTCCTGAGAGCAAGCTGACCTCAATTTGGTCAGGAATCATGGATACAAATGTGGGCATGTGGGACTATGAAGAATTCAAGGCTGAAATGTTAGCACCTAGCCCTCCTCTGTTGGTAAAAAGATCGGTAGACTTTGGACTAGCTCATGTGGTAGGTTTTCCTTCTATAGTGCAGTGCTATGAGCTGGTGCTTGAGTGTGCCAGAAATTACGATAGAGGGACATAGTGGCTGGCTTTTGTCCTGTGTCTATTGCTGCAACCTTTGACATGCCTACTAGGTTCCATGTGGTGATCTTTGACAAGGATGGTGCCAGGAAGTATTATGAAGAGAATATAGTCAAGTCTCAGCAAGTGATCAACTCTTTGCTAGAGAAGCCCAAATCCCATTTCTCCAAGTTGCCTAAGCAACTATTCAGGCTTAAGTTCAAGAGGGAGTACTACAATTTCATCACTCTTCTCAACAGGTTGGTGGGATTGAAGAGTGCAGGTGTGTTCAAGACATGGATGTTTAATGTGATTGCTAGGATGGAGCAGGAAATTGACTATCACTGGGCAGGGGCCATCAGTGCTGTGATCCATGAACAATTATGTAATGTCTTGCAAACCAAGACTTTTACTATGACTTCTTACCTAGTGTATTCATTGGCGAGACTTCACCCATACAAGGGGTTAAGCACTAGGGGTATCTCTAGGCAGGATGCCATCTATGAAGTATATCTATAGTTGCACCTGACTGGAAGAAGTTACAGGAGATCCAATGATGCCTTCAAAATGTACATCACTAGATTGCTCCAAGGTGTAGAGCATATGAGAATTTCTAATAAGGCAAAGGAATTGATAAAGAGATATGGGGCATGGTTTATCCAGTTCCTAAATTTCTCATACATCAGGATTGATGGTTTTCAAAGGGCTCCCAATAGACTCCCTAGATATCCAACTGATCATGTCATATTGTTGGAAGTCACTAGACAGATTTGTGACTTCGACAATGTTGTAAAGGGAGAGATGCACAAGACAAGTTTTGGGAATGACTTCCCCTTAAAGATAGGAATGGATGAGGTTTGTGCTTCCATTTAGTCTACTCATGCTTCTGAGGAGGAAATGTGTACTTTTGGTCTCTCCTTCCATTCCAAAAGGGCAAGGTTTGACATCACTGGCGAGGCTCAAAAGAAGGCCAGTAGGGAATATAGCCATAAGGCTCACATTGAAGATTACTGGATTAACCTTGCTGATGAGTTCGAGGTAAGGAAGAAGAGGTTTTATAGGTTGCGAGTGGATTTGGTGAGATTGTACAATGTAAAGGCCATCCCTGACCAAGTGGAGGAGGATGGAAATGTAATCCAGGGCCATGTTAATGAGGCAGTAAAAGATAGGCCAGTTGGAGAGGTTGATTGGTTAGAAGAGGAGAAGACTGAGTTGGATCAAGTCATGGCTCCAGTGATCAAATATACCAAGATGTGGTTGAAACACAAGATGCTAGAGCTGGAGAGCGAAGGTGTTCCATGCACCTATGAACTGATGGGAGACTTAGAGTCTCATTCTGCTTCCGAGGCTTCACTTGAACCAGATCCAAAAGGCAAAGAGAAAGTGGATTCTCCTTTCAAAATCTAGGTAAGGGAGGTTCAAGTTGAGAAGGTTGCAGAGGTAAGCAAACAGAGGAAGCCGGTGGCCAAGAAGAGGAGGCATGCCTCTAAGAAAGAAATTGAAAAGAATCGGGAAGAAGAGGAGGAGGTTGAAAGTGCTCCACCACTGATAAAGAGAAGAAGAATCACAAAACTGTCACAAAAGGTGGATGAAGCCCCTAAGGGTGACAAGGAAATTGAGCCACTAGTGGTAGAGGTGGAAAGCTCAGGGGAAAAGACACGAGTTTATATGAGGAGATCTAGGACTCCTTCCCCGAGAGATACAACAGTGAAGGAGGGTGTTTCAGTTAGTGTTCCTATTGTTGAGCAAGTGAGTGCCTCCATTCCTCAGGATGCTAGTAACACACAGGAAGAACCAAGGAAGGATGAAAGTCCTAAGAATTTGGGTGAGGAAGAGTTTCAGGAGGGAGACCTCTATAATGCAGAGGCAGAGATTGATAAGGTAATATAGTCTCCCTTGGTATCACATGCAGACTCACCTGTGAGGGAACAAATGAACAAGTCTCCTCAGAAGGAGGAAGAAATACCAGCTAGGCCCCCTTCACCAATGCAGGTGGTTGTGGAAGAACAAGTACAAGAGAAAGAGAACCCAACTGTGGACATTCCTAAAAGTCCAAGTGCTGAAAAGGATGCAACTGTTGATCAGCAGGAGCAAGGGAAAGATAAGCAAGATACAATGCCTGCTGGGACCACTATTCCGGATTGGCTTGAGAAGGAATTGAAGAGAAAAATGGTGATAGTGGAGGATGCACCTCCCAATTGGGATGCCCTTATGGCCAATGTAGAGAAAGAAAAAACTAAGAAGAAAGCAAGGGTTGTGTCCTGAATTGAAAGAGATGGGTCAAGTAACAGAATGGCCCACATTGCTACCCCTACTCCAAACAAGGATAGAGACAACGTGACTGCTGAGGACTATAATGTGCAAACAATTGACTTGGGGCATGCTACTGTGGAGTAGGACATTGAAGAATATGAAGGCTACAGTGCTGTGATTGTGGGCAGGTTGAAGAAAGCTGTGCAGACAAGGCATGAGCTAGAAAGGGAGAATGAGAAACTAAAGAAGTACTTGCAGGAGTTGATGAAACCTTTGCAAGCCATTGGTTCTTCCTCCTTTTCTGTAGGTTTCTTAGCTCAGGAGACCATCTCAAAACTTGAGAAGATGAAGGGCACCACACATGCTACAATTTCTTGGTTACAGAGTGTCCAAACTAAAGGAGATGATGCTATTAAGAGCATATTGTCAACTAGAGGGGATGCAATGAGATCGATGGATTGGTTAAAGGTTGTCCTAGCCCAGGATAATGTGGATACCAACCTCCTACTATAGAAGACTACGACAATCATGGGATTTACTGAAGACAAATTGGTACAATATAGGATTCTTCCTTTTCTAAGGGTTTTTGAACCTTGGGAATGGTTTGAAATCTTGCAAATGAGGCAGAAGGCCTTGAAAAAGATTCATAAGCATGCACGACAAATTTAAGATAGCTTGACTTGTATCTATGATAAGTGTGTTTCGTTCTTTGAGGTCCTGACTGGAAGGAAGAAGTTTGCTCCAAAACATCTCAGTTTGGAGCAGCTTAGAGAATGGTGGAGAGATGTTTATTCTCCAGTCAATGAAGGACCAGTTACTGGACACCAGTTGGATGATGCTGCAACTTATATTGCAGTTATAGATAGGTATTTGGCTAGTAAGACCGATTGGGATGGTGCAATTAGGCAAGCGAGGGATGATATCAAGTCCCTTGAAAGAAGGATTAGGTTTTGCTTGTGCCACATGTTGCTAAGCTGGATAGGGTTCTGTTGGTCATACATGGTGAAGAGGTTGGAGCTAAGGACAAGGATGAGGAGTAACTATATAGGGTTACCTCGAGATTTGTGCTTCCCATTATTCACCTATAATGGGCCGACCTTTTTGGTATCTTGGCGGTTTTGGATGAAATTGGTGCCAATGGCACATTTCATGTGTTCGAATATCTTTTGGGCCGACCTCTTGTAGGTCATGTTTTTATTGTAAATTATATTTTGGGCCGACCTATCTTATGGAGTCTCTATAAAACAGTCATGCTGCCTCATTTGAGATATAGATAGAGATAGATAGGAATATAGGAGGATAGAGAGAAAGTAGATAAGTGATATTAGAGCAAATTAGGGTTTATTTTCAAGCAAGTGTTGTAACAGAAAGCTGGAGTTGTTGCTACTTTGGATGACTTAATATAAGAGAGATATTGTGTTTGGTATCTATCTTTTGGAATTTCATCTGGCATGATTCTAGTTGTTCTATCTTTCAGATTGCTTATGAGTTTATGGTAAATGGTTTGATAGTACTTAGGGTTTCATGTTTGGAATATTTGCAACGATCTCTAGTCCATACTTTTTGTAGTTAGTTGATTGTTAGATGCTTTGCAAAGTTAGCCTGGGCTTAAAATTGTGCTTAGTTCAGTTATAAGGGTTTGTTCATCTCAATTGCAATAGAATTGGTTGAATGAATGTTTATAATTTGAAATTTTTTAAATACCTTAGAAGATTGCACTATTTCTGTGAAATTGCAGATTCATCTGGGTCAAGCAGAGAGTAGTTTATGAGAGATCGGTCCATTTTGAATATTTTATCTTTTGGTATTTTCAATCTTAGGGTTAGAAGTAGTATTAGGACTATCTCTGAAACATTTATCTTTTGTTGTTTCTTTATTATCAAGGTTCCAATCAAGTTTCAAAGTATCAATTTATTGTTTATATTTGATAGATTCAAAATCTAGTGTTTGCTCGTAGTAAGGTCCCATTGTGATTACCATCATTTTCACATTTATCACTGAGTTGTTTTGTTGCATTGTCAAGACTTGACATTAGAGACCTTGGGGTTATCTCTTTTCCCATAGATATTTACCTTTCAAGAGAGATAGAATATCATATTATGTCTGAGTTGTTGCTGTGTAGAAAACACCATCAACAGGATGGAGATTAGTAGAGATCAGGTTCATAAAAGCTTTGGTTAATTCAGAGTAAGTATGCTTTTCATTAGATTAGTAGGGGAAGGGCCCTGATCCCATGGTTACAACCAAAATTCAAAAGAAGGAAATAAGTTGGATAAAACAACACCACCAGCCAACATCAAGAAACAACATGTCCAGGGTGGCACACAGACCAATTAACAAAATAATAACCATAGAACCACAATACTTAATCAAAAAATAAAAATTACTACTAAAGTAATTTAAACTATGAAGACCATTTATCAAGTCCACCATATACCAACAAGTTATTAACCATAACAAAGCTATTTGAAAGTAGCAGTCTAGAATATTGAAATAGAACAACAAAAAAGAAAGGTAGTCATAATTAGAAGCACGAAAAAAATCCATTACATGGATTTTACAATCAAGTCCCAGTAATCTCCTATAAGGGAGATATACTCTCTCCAATCAAGTCCCTCTGTCTCATCTAGGTCCTTTAAGTTGTCCACCTTTCCTATCTTCTTCAACTTCCTAGTAATCTTGGTTTGACCACACACTACACCTACCATAGCTTTGCGTATGAGGCCATTCGTCACCTTCATAAGCATGATAATAGATTTTTCCATGTCATCCATTTGAACTTGCATGTAGGTTAGCCTGCTTTTCAGATAGTCAATGCTAGAATCAACAACAATATTAGTTTCATTGGAAATGTTCCTAGTTTCAAGGGCTATCAGAGTTTCATTCCTTTGCTCTTCTTTAATTTTGGTCTCTTCCTCCTCATTATCTTATTTCTCCTCCTCAGTTTCCTCCTCACCCATGTCATAGGAAGTCTCTTCAAATTGCATCAAATCACTTTCTTCATCAACCTAGGCCTCAAACTCTTCCACATCCAAGTCTTCCTCCTCATGAAAAGTGGTTTTATGTTTCCTCTTCTTGTCTTGGGAAACAACCTTGGGAAGGCAAGCAGATCTATGACCTCTACTGCCCAGACACAAATTCCTATCTTCCAAGTCCTCCATTTGAATACCCTCTTTTTCTTCACTTATGGTGATGACCTCACTTTGGATTTTTAACTCTTTTTTTGTTTTCTTTGACTTAGGCAGTTCTAGGAGAAGTGGGGAATGCTTGTGTTTCTCAGGGGTAGCTTTAACCAACTCGAGATCGATGGAGCTTTTAGTAGAATTATTCACTCATAGGGGTAGAAGGGTTGGGGTTTTTAGTGGCAGGGGAAGAGATTTTAGCAGGGATATTCTCATTTATTTCAGAAACAATGGGAGGGGGTTTGGGGTTAAGTTCCTCAATGGGGTTAGCCTTCGCTAAAGGTTCCACATTTTCCATTGCATTGCCATTCTCAATTTCCTATCTAGAAACTTAAGTATTTTCATGAGGGTTCAAAGCTAAGGAATGCTTATAAAAGGAAAGCATAAATAGTTGATGCAGGGGAGGGTTCACACCCTTTTCAATATTAACTTTTAGGGAGGAGAGAAAATAAAAAGGAAAATTAATACGCTCATTATGGTGAATATGATTCAACAAAGTAGTGGTATGCATGAACTATCATATATCTTCCTTCAAGTGTAAAATAGTACACCACAAACATACTCACCAGAGCATAAGGATTTAGGAGTTCAAGCCGCGCAATACCCATTTTGAAATTTGGTAAGATTTTCGCCATCATGGAGGAACTTGTCAATAAAAGACTAGTAATCGGCCCCACTCTTTTTAGCCACCTTGATATCTTAGTTTTGAAAGCTAGTAGCCTCCGCAATGAACTATGCTATCACCTCAAATATAACCACACCAATAGACACATTCCCCTTTCTCCATGAATTGGTAAATTTTGCAGTTAGAATTTCATTGTACCATTTCATGGATTGAAAAAAGGGGACCATACTCGCTCTGCTAAAAAGCCTCCATAGGTCCGCATTTTGTCTGAGCATCTAGAAATTTGGAGGTTTTGTACGCTTCCATGACCCACCCATTTTTGTGCTCTATAAGCTTTTAGGATTCTGTGAGCTCTTCTTCATAACCCCACTCCACTTAGGCTTCCTTCCAAACTTGCAGAATACACTATTACAAAAAAATTAGAAATAATCATTGAGAGAGATGAAATTCAAGAACTTTCTTTTAGAGATAGCCAATATCATGTTTCCCCGAGCTAAGACTTCACTATTAATTTTACAAATAATAAATGACTGTTTATTGTTCATTCCAAGAAAATCTTCACATTGGTGTATGGAATTGACATAAGGCACTTCATCACACTTGGATTTGACACCGTTCTTCATGTTGATTAAAGCCATGTGATCCATAACAATCTCAGGAATGAAATAATTATTACCCTTTTCTCTTGAGGAGATCTTCATACTCGAAGCCATACCACTTTTATCATCATTATTTTGCAAGCTCTTTATTTCACAAGATCACATATACTTCCTATACCTCTCCCAACAATAATCTTTGTAAGTTGTACACATATTCATATTTTTTTTGAAAACTTTGTCTTTCAATGAAAAAGGCAAATAATTATTATCCTAGCGGGTCCACCCATTACCCTTCAACACTTTGTTGGCTACATAGTCAATAGAGATATTCCCTTCTCTAAACACATGTTGCACTCTAATATGAGTAAAGAAACTCATTAGGGACTTACATTTGTCAATGATGTCTTTTAATTCTCTAAGGGGTCGTAGCACCTCCATTCAATATATCCATAATTAATTTTGAATCTCCTTCTAGAATAACCTTCTTAACACCATAATCTCTTAGATTCTTTATACCCCCCCCACAGCCATAGCCTCTGCTTTATTATTGGAGAAGACTCCCAAGTTTACACCATAACTCACAATGCAATCTCCTAAGTTGTTTCTTAACAAACCTCCTTCCCCGTCCATGCTCGGATTAACTTTAGAACACTTGTCAAAATTACACTTAATCCACTCTCTTTCAAGAGGAACCCACATATTAGCCTTCCTATCCAGAATCATGGTCCAATTAAGATTAGTTGTCCTTCTTTAGAACCCATACCTTCTAATTCTCATCTCTTTATAGTTTGGCTAGACTTTTGAGAAGTTGTATCCTCTCACATTCATATTTTCTTGAACCTAAGATTTTATGATCATGAAAACCTGATAGATGCTTCTCTCTGCCTCCTTGAAGATCCTATTATTCCTTTCCTTCCATATTCGCCGGGTTAAGAAGGGAGGAATTTAGTTGCAAAGATCCACAATGACCTTATGGGAGAAAGGAAAATTGGACCAGATTTCAACAAAAGACTTCATAGTTGGGGGAACACCCAATCAAGAAACAACAAAGAAAGGAAAAATGACTACACTTCTCTAGAGAATTGGCAATTGAAGAAAATATGCATAACAAAATATTCATCCTGCTTGCAAAGAATACATCGATTAACAAGTTGAAAGCCTTTCCTTACAAGATTATCAATAGTTAGAATTCTTTCGTGTGAAGCAACCCACTAGAAACAATTGACTTTTGGCACAATGTTTTTATTCCACACTTTATCCTAGCGAGGGTCTTTGTAGTCAGTAAGGGGTTTCACCAATTCATTAAAAGCTTGTTTAATAGAGAAATGGCCTGAAGAGCTCCCCTTCCATACCCATTCATCTTCCCTTTCAATATAAAACTAGTTCACCTCCCCTATGATGTTGTGTAACCTTGGAAGAATCAACTCCCAGTTGATCTATCTTTGACCTTGTTACCAAAATTTCACCTCAGCTCAATTTGGTAAATCTGGAACACCTAATTATATCTAAGGTGGAAGCTACATTCATTTTTTTTTATGAAGGATTTTAAATAGAATTTAGTTGATTATGAAAAGATTCACAACAAAATATTTATCAAATTTTTCCTAGTAATGTTGTATTTTATTTATTTTGAAATCAAAGAACATACAAGATTGCATAGACATTGTTGTTTCATGCTTTGGAGATAGAAGAAATGTTTAAAAGTCCCACATAAGCTATGGGAATTGACTGAATTAATTCAATTCAACAAGGGATGTAAACTATACATATGAAGATTAAATAAAACAAAGAAAACTTGAAAAGGAACATATCCATCATTGCTTGGCAATGTTGGCGATGATTGTTGATTCTTTAGTCTTCAGATGGTTATTCTTGTCTTCATACCCCGATTTTCAGAAGCACCTGCAATTGATTGGAAACATCTTGTTAGAGCTCTAGATATGAAGCTGATCATATATCCTATCAATAGACATATAATTTACAACCATTATTAGATTAAATCAACTCATCCATTATCAGATATATGAATATAAAGGTTCCAGATCAAATCATCAAAACAACATTGAATTTCACTATTTTTATCTAACTTGTTTGTTTAGTGTGTAGGTACAGGTACATTGTCATTACTGGTTCATCATTTTAGCATGTGGTGTAAAATGTGGCTCCCACAAGGGTTGAGCCCAACATACTACCCCTTAACTTCAAAAGGGGTTTTGATAAAGGAAATACATTAAAAAATTCTTAAGATGAAACATCCAACTGAAGGAGAAGTTCACAAGGCAAATACAAGAGAAACTGATTCATTTCCCATTCATAGCAATCAATCCGTAGTGCAATGAATTGAAAATTATGAGTGAACAAGAGCTCATTTGAATGCCCAGATTAAGTGCATAACAAAATAAAATGCGCTACTTTTCATTGAAAAGGTTTTGTTTGTAAACAAGATTTGTTGTTATCACATCTTACTGCTACTATTTATCAATGATTTCAGCTACTTAAGTTATTCAGAGTACACATTTTCAGCTACTTAGGTGACTCTAGATAAGCACAAGGAACAACACAAAAGGACTGAGACACAAGCAATATTTTGTGAAAACACAATCATATACTACCCAAAGCAAAGCGTGGATGCTACCATACACCAAGGCAGTCAAATTAAGAACAATAGGTAATTGCATATATTCAAGGAATGATCAATGCAAGAAATGAGAATTACATGCAACTATTTTAAGCCTCATTTCATTCTCAGTAATGCAAAATGAACATAAAATCATGTGGAGAAGTCCTTTTGAGTCATTAATATGGTAGGAGTTTGGTTGTATCCCAGGGTCATTGTAATGTAAATAATATGACAATGCTTTAGAGCATAATGGAATACAATTAGTAGAGTAACATTACCAATGCAAAGGATCTTCAACATTCACTAAGCTGTAGTGGAAGCCATATGAAGGGTAACAACATAGCTAAAATATAAACACCTGCTTCTCTTAATAAAAAAAGGATGCTTATTATGCATATTAAAAGGTAGCATCAAGGCCTTCAAATACAACTAGAAAACATTGAGAGTTCTTTTTAAGAGCAATAAATGTCTATTCCAAGCAGCGTATGGCCGCGGCCAGAGAGAGATTAAAGAGAAAAAAATTACAGGGAAAGCAATTTATGAAGTTTTTAATCTTCTTTTGCTCGTAAATGCAAAGATCCTTCAATAGCGGCCTTTGAATGCAGAAAATTTTCATCAAGAGGAGAAAAGCAAGTAGGAAACATGTCAGAGAAGGAGCTATAGTCGCGACCAAGGAGGCCAAAAATGCTTCAAACTGGAGATCAATCTCATTTTTGGTAACAAAGGGAAATACATGCATCGCCATGTTAAAATCTCCCTGAAATCTCTCAGAAGCAACAAGAAAGTCAATTTTCGAGCTCAAAACCCTAAAGACCATGGCGGTAGCAGCAGTTTTCCTTCGAAGTGCAAAAATGAAATGATAGATAATCATTTAGGGTTCGAGAGTTTAATTTTACTTGATGCCCTATCCATGTGATATTTTGACCTTGTTTTAAAAATAAATCATTTCACATAATCTTCTCATGGTCTTGACTTCAAAGTCAAGTGACCTAATGATTGATGAGGAGCCCGTGTGTGTGGAGGGCTAGCTTAGCAAGTGTTAGGATTTTCTAATGTTTTCAAAGTAAAAATAATTTTGTCTTTGCATGATTCAAAGCAAACTATGTAATTTAAATATTAAGGATAATATTACATTATCTTAATATTTACCATGCAAAAAAAAGAGGAGATAATCATGGCATGATAAATATTAAAATAATCACTTTGATTATCTTTAATATTTAAAAAAAGTGTCTCCTTTTTACCCAAATCATGCAAAAGACAAGATGGAGTAAATGGTGGAGTTTCCTATCACTTTGCTTCAGTTCCACATCAGTTTTGAGGAACTTTTTTTATCATGTACAACATGGGGAGGAGTTTTCAACATTCAAAGTTCAATTTGCTTTAGTGGTGGGCCCCATTTTTATGCATTTTCTCCTTTACTCATGAGAGAGGTTTTGAGAGATATTTTTCACTTCCAGTTAGTTGTTTGTTCCACCTCTTGGGTGCATTATGCATGCCTTCTTTTGTATATATTGGAATTTTTTTATATTTTTCCTTAGTTCTTGATAGTTTTGCCTTTGCATTTTTGCAAAGAAGAGAGATCTTGTAACTCAAATATTTTACAGTTTATACAATAACTTTTTACAGATTACATAGTTTGTTATTTGCAGAAGTTCGTTCATAAAATTAAACTAAATTCAATTTTTCCTCTTCAATTCTTCGTGTCTTGTCCTTTTTAAAGTGATTGATGCAAATTTAGTGTGTTTGAAATATGAAACCATTAAATTTTTGTCTCACTTTCTGAATACATGTACATGCAAAGCAATTTCATCACAGGTCATGAATTGTGTTAAAATTTATCTTTTCTCTTAGGTTGCGAAAAACCAGTTTTTCCTTCATAAAGAAAAGATTAAACAAACCTTTTTATGAAATATTTATGTGGTTAAACTGCTCAAGTTGAATTGTGTTAACAATTTTTTGAGAATACTGTTGTGAATGAGCCTACATAGTAGTTATCATTAGGTGCATCACCTTTCCTTTTTAGTTCAGTTATGCATTCAATTCAATCCTTTCTTCCTTTTTCCATCCAATTTATAATAAATCATTAGAACATCATAAATGAAGCTAGCCTATAATTTGAAGGTCTAATTTCAACATAGGGTACCCACAACCTGAAAGTTTTCGAATGTTACACAAGATTGTAAAGCATATTTTTTTTCCTACATGAGTGCAATCCTGTTGATAACATACCTCTCAAGTTGACACTACTTAACAATATGTCAAAATCCTTCCATTTAGGTTCTTCCACCTCCCAATTGATATAGTCTGACACCTTTTTACCATATGTCCTTGTCAATCTTTGTTTAAGGGGTTTGAAGCCATCTATGGAGGAGAGAGGGGAAGCCTTAGTCTAGGGGTCTTTCCAGAAATCAATGTTTTTTTTGTTACCAATCCTCTTTCTAACCCTCAATTTCATTACATTTTTTGTTTTAATAAGATGGTTCAAGAGAATAGACCCACTGGGCAGATCAGTAGCAGAGAGGAAGCAACCAGGATTTTTGTTCTTCAGATATTTAACTTGGAAAATCTTCAACCAATCCTTAGACCCCTCCAAAAGGTTCCATCCCACCTTAGTAGTTAGGGTTTTGTTAAGAAATTTAATTCTCCTTATCCCCTGTAGACATCTAAATTTGACCACTTATATTTGGTAAAATTTATCCCTTTTCATCTAAATATCCTCTTATTTGCATTAATTAAGTAATGCTACTATTATTTAATTAATACCCCTAAAGTCCTCTAAATCCCTAAGGCATTTAGTTAAATAATTAAATACCTTACCCTTTATTCCTTTCTTCCAAGGAATTAAATAAATAATTCACGTAATTAATTCCCATTATTTCCCCTCCACCATAATCCACTCCTAGTCTTAATCCCCCTTGCTTAATCCTTTGTTGAGAATGTGCACATCTCTAATCTATGATTAGGATGTGTCACATCCTCCAGCTTTTGCAAGTTGGATCCTAATCATCACTAGGCACCATTTTCTCTTCTAATCCTTCATCAACTAATCTAATCAACCCCCTTTAGTCAACTCTCCCCATCCCCCAAGGAATTTTTAATTCCTTTTTGTCTTTTCAAGGTCCTTTTGAGGAATTTTTAATTCCTCTCTCACCCCCAAGGAATATTAAATTCCTTTTATCCTTCTCATGCACCATTAAAAAAGAATTTAATTCCTTTTGGCAACTTGTGATCTCAACCATTGATCCTCTCCCAAGAATCAATCTTGGCCATCCATTCATCTCCCCTCTTGCTAATGACTAAAACACTTAGCCATTTTTATATTCAACCATTCACTCTAACACATTCAACCAGCAACCACAATCTATCACATTCATCATCTCAATATTTCAATCTTTCAATCACCATAGCCATCCTTGCATCCAATTCAAGCTACAAAAATTTGTTATGCTACTAAAATCGATCTAGGAGCACATAAATCAAACGATCAACAAAGGCCAATCAACCGATGAACTTGGAAAAGGTATATCACTCTTTATCTTTTATATTGTTTGAGTTCAACTAGGCTAATCTTGAGGTGTTGTTTGTGTTTTTCCTTGCTTTCATTTCATTTTGTTTTGCTTTTTAGACTAGGAAAATTCACCTGTACACATCCCCAACCCTCCAACATTTTTTGTAGTGCATAATACTCACATTCACTTCTAATGATAAGATATTCAAATTTGAGTATTGGGAAAAGGTAGATAAGTTGTATTGTATTAAAAAATACATTATTCAATCCCCTAGAGAATGTATTTCAATCTATACAATAGCAATTTTTATAAAATAGGTGTATATGTAAACCTAGTGTTTTGGTGATGTTGGTGTGTGCAATAATGGTCACTATGAGAACAAACTATAGGGGGTGAATGTACCGCATGTGGTGTGTTCTTGTGATGGATTTAAAGAGGATGTGAAAATGGTCACAATAGGATGTGTAATAAGATAAAGAGATTCATATTTTTTTAGAGTAACAATATATAGTGTATGCAAACTTGGGATGACTATGCCAAAAAAAAAAAGTTTTTAATGGCTCACAAATAAATGGGATACATGCTTGGATGTGAAGAATGGTATAAAGGGAAGGAAAATATAATTATTTCCTAGTATTTATTTCTCAAGGGATTCTTACAACTTTAGAGTTTCAATATTCTCTTTGTTTCCCTTTCGATATGATATTTTTTTACAAATTAGAGGAGAGAGGATACAACATTTAATATTTTTGATATGATATAGAATAATGAGTGGTGGAAGGGAAATATGGTCTTATATAGGGACCTATATTAATATTTTGAATCAGTAATTACAAAAATTTAGTAAGAAGTAATGCACAAATGTGAGGGAACTTTTATTTCTTACGAATTCAACATGGGCATCTATATTGGGTGGTGCAAGTGACTTGGGCACATGCAACCATAGGCATAGGTGACCTCTCATGATAGACACATGTTTAAATGATCCTGAAACATACTAATAGAATGAACACTAAAATGAGTGTTAAAATAAAAGAGGATATTTGTAAAGTATAGGTAAAATTTTAGAACCGTGTCACACTTTCAACCAAAAAAATAGTTCTAGACATAACAATTTTTCCTTAAACATTTTTGAGTTAAATAGTTTTACTCAAAAATATGTGGCACAAAGAGTTTTGAGCAAAACCATTTCACTTGAAACAATTATATAACTATGTTTTAACTTAAGAACACAGGGAAGATTGAATTTACATGGATTATTTTGACCAAAATATTTCTGGGTGAAAGTGTTCTAGTTAAAACACTTTCGCTCGAAACTTTCTATATGTAGAATCAATTTTTTTTTGGATATTTTGATTAATTTTATTATAATTTTTTATTTATTTTTTATTGTAACTAGGCTATTATAATCAAACATGATTATATATATAGAAGGTACACTAGAGGAGGAAATATTCCCCAAGAGGGTATTTTTAAAAAATGATTACATAATTTAGATAAAAGTTGGCATTCCATAAAAACTATGATGAATTTTGATTAAGTTTGACTTTAAAAATTTATTATAAAAAAATTCATTAATTTTTTTCTATGCAATATATTTACAAGTTACCTATGAGGGGAGAAAAAAACTACTGTTTATTTTGTGACCTCCCATCAACCTCACTTTTAAAGAAAAAAACTACAATCAAAATTCTTCTTTTCTATGTATAAAAAAATAAATCCAACTAATTTTTAATTTTATTTTTAAAAACAATTATAAACATAAACTACATTATGAGTTCTATATTTAATTATTTTATATTATTTTAAAATTGAAAATAAAAATATCAATTTTAGGTGGTCTAGTTTGAAAAACTATATTTTTTTTCCCATTTCCTTTATAAAGGGACACAATTCTAAACATTTATTCATATGCAATTTTGGTCCTATATTTTATCTCCACTTTAGCATGTTGATGGTACTACTTGTTAAGTAATATTCACAAGTAAAACAATAGTAAATAAAATATAATAACATTGCATAATATTCTTGAAATTTGAAATGGATATATGCTCTTCTTCTCTTCTTTCAATTCTAGTTGCAAATGGTGAAAAGAATAGGTATTTATAGATATTTATTCAATTTCTCTAAAATTAGACTCCAAAAGCTTACACTTGAAATTTGAATTTTGGATGTTAAAATGCCACCAACAACATATTTGAATTTGGGTCCTAGCTAAGAAGGGGGACCCATTCGCCCATGGGTAAATGAGTCTTGGCCCAAATTTCCAAGACACACTTAGTCGGGAGAAAATAACAATTGGTTGCATTTAGCCAATGTTTGTAATCCTTCGTAAAATGGTAAAATTTAGGCCTTGAAATGCATACTTTGCAAAATTAGGTGCTTAATTAGGTCCAATAAATTAGGGGGACAAAACATAATGTGAAATTGTTAAGGGTGACAATTTTCTACACTACACACATATACTCATTCTCTCACCCTGATCTCCTTATCTCTTTGAAGGTCTACACATCATAAATGATATATACTAAAGAGACCCCATATTTTTTGTTAAAAACATTAAGTGTAATAGTAGTAAATTATCAAAAATATAATGATCATAATATCACAAAAATTGCAACTCCAATGTTGTAAGAATCAAACCTCCAAGAAGAAAAACATAAACCTTATAGAGAAAAGTTACAAACCATACCACATACCATATCCTTCTAAAAATAGCATTGGGTGATCAAGATATGAGAAGTGATACATTCACCTCCAAAAGCCTAAAAAATCTCATAAAAACATCCAACTATTCCAGCTAAAGGTCAAACACAATAAAAATAAATCAATAAACCAATAAGGATGTAAACTTATGAACTAAAGGAAGATCAAACTAATAACCATTTCTAAAACTATGAAATATTCCCAAAACAATCCTCTGCAATTCTAAAAACCACCCTCCTAAATAAACACATGAACACGAGAAGATAAAGGAAAAAAAACAATCCTAATTACTCGTCAAACCAACTCTTTAGAACTAACATTCATATCTCAAGACTCATTCCCATAAGAAGAAAAACATAGAAAATTGCATATTTGAGTGACTAGGTGGCAAATACCTATCATAATATTTTCTACCAAGTGGATTGAGAATGAGGAATGATATTTCTCCTTTTGAGATGTATCAACTCACATATAATCTCTCCATTAAAAATCTCCTCATCAAGTCCATGCTAAAATAATATCTAGCTCTAGGTGAAAAGGCTTCTCAATATTTTTGTTGAAACCTCACCAAAGGCTTATAATTATAACACATAATCCCTAAAAACATAAGATAGCCTCACCCAAATTTAACTAGCTACAACTAATATGAAACCAATAATCTCATAATGCTAAACTCTAACTACAAAATTGCAAGATTTAGGAGTATACAAGAAAAAAAGGATAATTGAATATGACTAATATATTGCTACATACAACCACTAAAGCTCCACTATATGATCATATAGGATCTAATAACTATATATGATGTTTTTTCCATCTCTATCATAGATAATCATGTACCCCCAATGAATAAATCTAATCCTAAGAGCATCCATATCATACTAAGACTAAATAAAATAAAAAATTAGACCCCCCATGGTATAATATCACATGACTACCAAAAATATCATTGCAAGTGATCTAGATATACCAATGGAATCATGATGAACATATCCTAATTAAAGATAATATGTGGCTTTCACATAATAAAATAACTAAATTGTAACACCGGTACTTATTAAAGGAGAGAATAAAACCATGATCTCCAAAATAAGATAGCTACTAAAAGTTCCAATAAGATACAAATGTAAGTGACCCAAAATTAAATACAAGAATGTAATGAGCATGTATCAATATACTACAACATGAATCATAGTTACTCAATCTATCCATTTCACTTTCTCACTACTACATAGCATACAAATGCACAATGATGGCTAAAGGAAAAAAAAGGAATATTCAACTTCATGACATTTGAAAAATATATAGAAAAATATTATTATAACAAGACACCATCAACACTAAATATTTATAGGTATTAAATGTAAAATTTACAAAAACTAGCATATCTAAAATTTCATGAATCTACCACATGCAAGTACAACCATCCTACAAGACCAAGATGCTATCCAAAAACTCTTGGCCACCAAATGAAAAGTCCCACAACCATAAACACATATGTGCATACAAAGGAGCTATGTTATTCTAATAAATTATGTCATTAAAATACCAAATCTATATCCTACTTGTAGTTAGAGGCTAATCATATGGTTCTTTTCAAAAACAAGGGATAAAAACATGAACATAACATAAGAACAACAAACTATATTCACGATAACCAATAATTTTTCTTGTTACTAGAGAACCAAACCTAAGTACCCAACATAAATTCTTTGTTGCACATGATCATAGGATGAAAATACATAGTCACCATACTAGAGGGTAGTCACATAGTCCCAAAAAGGAGCTCCAAGTCAACACCCTATAACATACAACTATATAACCAACTCCAAAGTGCTACCACTTCTCCATTCTATAAGTGCATGCCATACTATATCATACAAAAATAAGATCAAATACAAGGCTCACACTCATATAATTATTAATAATTAGTTATTTACTTCTTATATGTTTTCATAAGCTTGATAGGCTAAGAAATCACAATGGATGAATACCTAGAACCAAATACCATGGATTCATCATATGCAAATAAATGAAAACACATGCAAACCATAAAAACTTAATTTTTGGGTTCTCAAGTTCATTTTTGGATGAAATAAATATTCTAGATTGTTTAGCATTTCTTTGAGGGATTCTCAATACATATATCTCTTCAAGATCTAAAATTGAGGAAAAAATAAGCCCCTACTATTAATATAGTGTGATGTTTAATTTCAATCCTATTATTATAAATTTTTACTTATCCAAAAATCTTGGAATAGGTACTTAGACACCCATGTTGTTGAGAGATATTATTATTTCATTTTTATTCTCCTTGTGGACTTGGAATATTAATTGTAATGGAATTCATGAAGAATTTGGAGTTGGAGTGACAATTACAATTCTATTTTTAGTATATTATTTAATTTGAGCATGAGAATTGAGTAGTATCCAACATCTTTTATGTTGTTGGTGGGTCCTATATGAGTTTGGTGGTGAATTAATATTCTTAAGTCAAGATATTATCTATTATGGAGGATTTATGAGTCAAAGGTGTTGTATATTATTAGTACAAAGGTTATTTTTTCTTATCCATGGTTCATTGAGAGTTACTTTACGATTGTTAAAAGATCCTCCTAATTTTGAATATTATAATTTTATATTTTCTCATGATTTGATTATACATTATTATATGAAATCATTTAAGGTATTCTTATTCTATTTTTCCAGAAATTAGATGCATGGCATAGTAGTTTCAATATGCTATTTCATGTGTACAAAAGTGCTCCTAGAATGCTATCAAATTGAAAAGAGTAAGAGTATTGCATATGTATTCTAAATTTGAATATTAATACATCATTGAGCCTCTCTTTGGTGTTGGATTTTTTCCCAAAAGGGTTTCTTTACATACATCTATTATTATGTGTTGCAACTTTATAGGTTGCTAATTTTTGTATTGGTGATTTTAAATACTCACATAATGTTTTATGGGCAATCAACTATTTCATAACTAAAAAATCAAATTTATATAACTCTTAAAAAAATCAGTATAAGCTTTCTTCATTGGTTTAATAACCTTTGGTATTAGAGCTTGGTTTGATATAGAGGGGAACCCTTTCTAGAGGTGTTATAAATGTTCTTTTTTGCAATGAGAACTTTTATTTTAAGTAGTTTTTATATAATTTTGAAGGATTGAAAACCATGGCCTCTATGTCTCAGTTTGATAACACTAGACAATTATTTGGCATATTAGTTATCTCCCACTTGACCTTATAGTTAACTTCTTAATTATTATTACATATTAGTAAACCTCCTATGTCATTTTGATTTCAATCAGCTTTAATGTAGGTTATATTGTTGGATGAATGCTACTATATGGTATTTGAGAAATTTGTGTTGCTCTAACTCAAATGAGCCCATCCATTTATTTATTTCTTGTAAGGTGTTAGGATAGGGCTAGATAAACTAGTAATGTACCTATCACGATTCGTGAGTGCCCTATAAAAAAAAATAAAACAATTCAACCACCCTTGTCTTCTCAGCCTAGTGACCATAGTCCCTCTCAATCCCTTTGCCCTTCACTTCTTAATAATTCACCTGTTCCCTCTACCATTCCTTCCACCCCTGTAGATGTGTATTTTTAACCTTCCTCTTATTTTAAAGATGTGGTTATGTATGATGGGAAACTATTGGTTAGGAAAAAGAAAGAGCCACTTGCCCCTTCTCCTTGTCTTATATGCTGCTCTTCGCCTCATGAGCTTCCTTTCTCTTCCCCTCCTTCCTCTCCTAAGCTAGTTGCTCATGAGTCTAGTTCCCCTCCCCATTGTTCTTCTTCTCAACCATGCACTTGTGACTCTTTTGCCCCTTTTTATTGCCCCATCATAGATATATATCCCTTTCTTCCCTACCAAATATCATGAGATCAAAGAGCACGACCTTACCCTTAATAACAAATTCAGTGTTTTGACTCAAGAGGATGATTCTACTTCTCTTCCTCATGAAGTTTAGACTCCTTTCATGGAATTTTAGAGGGATTTCACTCCCTCATCGTAAGTATAAAGTAAAAGAGGTTGTGATGAAGTGGAAACTTGATGTGTTATTCCTCCAAGAAGTTAAAAAATTAGTCACATAAGACTTGAGGCATCCTTATGCAATATTGGAGGGATGCTACTTTCTTGCACACTTCTCATCTAGATGGAAAAGGTGGAGTTGTTTTGGGTTTTCACCTTGGGTCTCAAAGTTTTTCATTGATAAGGGTGAGGACCCTTCTAAGTATTGTGTTTGGGTCCTCACCATTATCAATGGGTAACTTATAGGATTTTGTTCTAATTATGCCTCCAATTTTACTAAAGAACATGTTCAACTTTGGGATTCGATGGTCAATAACTTACCCAATGTAGATTGGATCCTTGATGGTGATTTCAACATGGTTGAACATTTCCAAGATCACAACTGGTCTAAACAATCTAATCTCAGCAAGGATGAACTTGATAGTTTTCTATTTTGTCAAAAATCCTTGGGTGTGGTGGAACCTATTCATGTTAAATTTGTGTAAGAGAGGGGGACCAACCACTGCAAGGCCCCAGGTCACAAAAGGTCAAGAGCGGAAAGGCTACCCTAACTTACCTCAGTTTAAAGGAAGGTTAGGATGGACAAGATGATAATGATGAGGACTAGGTGTCCTTCGACCACTCTGTAATCTCAAGATTTGAAGGGAGACTAGATGAGTCACTTTTCAAGGTCAACTCTACATCTTAGATAGCTCTCTATCAAAGGACATAAGCTGGGTTCCAGGATGATAGCATGGCGTGCTGGTGTCTCATAGGTGCATTGGCATCTGTACAGATAGAAAACTAGAGAGACAAGGTTAAACTCTAAAAGGTAGACTAACAACCTAGTTTAGAAGTTTCTTGAACAACAGAATGAGATTAAGAAGAATAAGACATACATACGAATGTGATAAAAGAAATATATTACCATGAGGGTGACGAAGTTAATTTTGTAGAACAATCCTCTCACCAACTTGCTTCAAGATCTCTCCACCTGCAACTAGAAAAAAAGTGGGAAATGTTGGGGCTGTTTAGGGTCCTGCCTCAGTTAGATCCCTGTTTTGGTGTTTCCACATCCACGGACAACCAAGATTGCAATGATAGAAGTAAAGATAAAGAAAGGGATACAAGCTACGTAATACAAAAGACACTACAAAATAATATGTGCTTACTTAGCTGAGATGATAGAGAAGATGAGAGGAGCTTACCACCTCCATCCAAAGCACTCAAGGCTTGTGGAGGAGAAAATGAGAGGAACTCAAGTCTCTGTGGCAATGGTGTGTGTCCTGCACTTGCACTATCAGAGTGATAGAGTGGTAGATTATTGCAATGGAGTGTGAAGTGCTGCTACAAAGCTTGTGGATGGATGGTCAAAGCATAGAGAGATTGTGTAAGCTTGTGAAGAAGATCAACCAACTTGAAAATGGAAGAAGAGATGAAGAATATGAAGGAAAAGGGTGAAAAATGGCCATATTGAGGTCGACCAGCCAAAGAGTGGCATTACACTTCAACTTCCAATAAAAAATGTAACGTCTTTATAGTCTCTAGCCACAGGAATCTACCAAGGATGTAAGCGTGTCATGCAGATGTTTGCGCACCACGCGGGCGACCTTGACAAAAATGCCCCCATCGACACACAAAATAGGCTCCAAGTGTGATGTGGACAACGGACTTAAGCAAAATTAAGCCTCCACCTTAGGTTTTCTAAAGTGCAAGGGGGTAAAAGGGAATTTACATTAGGGGTGAAAATTCATGCTTATACATTTTTCCCCCACTTTAGTGAGCATGAGTATTGATGAGTGCTTCGGTAAAGTAGATTAGTAAGAAGTAAAAAGGTAAGAAAAGTATACTTGAATTGATGAGGAAGTAGAGCACAGTCTGGAAAACTCAGAAGTGCAGGAGAGGACTTCATAGTTCTGCAAAATTATGAAGCTGAAGTGCCTCACAAGCTCATGATCTTGCTAGGGGGGTATCCTTCAAGAACTCTCACATGAAGGAAACTAGGAAAAGCACCTTACAGACTTGCAGATCTACAAGGAACATATCCCTCAAGAAATATCACATGAGGGAGACCGAGCAAAGGGGAATCCTCATAGTCAGAGAGGGTGACATGTTTACCCGTAGATAGAACACATCAAGAAGCGATTGTGCAGGCCAATGAACGGATAGTCACACAGACCATTGCTAAGTTGTAAGAATTTCAAAGGGGTCCCTCAGGAACCCTTCAAAAGGAAGGAGGGTCCACTCAAGGGACACACTATTTGAAAAGTGAAATCTAGTTAGACTGCCCCCAAGCTAGATGTAAGGATGTGAAGTAGGTCTAGTCGGGTTGCTCCCAGACTAGACACGATGAAGTGAAACCAGTCTAGCCTGGCTACCCCCGGGCTAGACGCAATATAAATTATTGAAAGCTTTCGAAGGGGTCCCTTGGGAACCCGACGTGAAAAGGAGGGGTCCACTCAAGGGACACACTGTTCAAAAGTTACCGCCTTCTTTCTTGAATCAATTCAACGTCAAGGAATACTTTCAAAAGATGTTCACTTCATCAAGGAATTTGAAAGGAAGGAGATGCGCCCATGCGAGGGGAAGACTAAGACCATTCCCGCTTCGGGGGAGGGTTCTCAAGTCCTTTCTTTATGAACCCATGATGAAGGAAACACGTTCCATTAGGGTTTTAAGTCAAGAATGCAATTCTAACAAAGAAGTGTGTGAGGGATCTTTGAGAAAATATTCGTTTGGCAATGAATGCATCTTCTAAAGACCAAGTAATGTAGAAGAAACATTGTCACACATGAAAGGGACAACTCAAGCAAAGAAAAGAAAGATAGAGAGAAGAAAAAGGAAAGAGATCACAAATAAAGGGCGCAAGGGGATCTGGTTTTGCGGGGTCACATGTGCCTTTATTTATATATATTAGGTAACCATGGTAAGAGGTGAAAGATCATATATCCCCAACCAGATTAGGAAAAATGCATGAAAGGTAAAGTAAAATAAAAAAATTGGGTCAACATGGAAGGGGGCCTAAATGCTCCTGACGCTTTGCATCGTCCCCAATTTACCAAAAGTCAATCACAAACATGGAAGAATGAAGAAACACATAGAGGAAGGTCTACAACACGAGCACCACGCTTGTACCCAAGTACCAACAAGGGTGAGGAGGGTCATCCAGGCAAATATAGCATGTTCACGGAGGAACACATCACAACATACATGCATATCTAATCTAAAGATCAAGAAGAGGGTCTTCCCCTAACGTTGGTCGACCAGAAGGTCATCAACTTCCCACTCTAGATCATCATGGAGGGAAGGATGATGAGCCTACAACAATGTAATGTTAAGGGGAGGAACTTCCGATCCTCCCGCAACTAGGGATAAGGTAGAGGGACCAGTGAGTGTTTGGGATACAAAGTTCAGTTCTGTCATCATAGAACACGTCTAAGACAATAGTGCCTTAGTGATTTTTATTTTGTCATTTGAAAGACACAAAAAACTATGCCATAAAGTGGAAGTAGGTACAGTTGATCCCCCATTGATCCTCTGAGAGAAGTGAATTCTTAACTTAAAACAGATTCAACACAAGCACAGATTCAAGATAGCAAAATCTAACAACATGAAAGACAAACATGTAGACACACAGGTATATGTGAGGAAAACCTTTTTAGGTAAAAAACCTCACACTGCAAAAGATCGAACCATTGTATTATTCAGCAACATAAAATAGTTACAATACAATCTCAGGCTCATAGCCTATACAGGAGTCACATCTTATTCATCTGGAGAAATATACATGCAACACAAAACATAAACTCCACAGGATTATAATGTCCTCAATGACATACCATGTAGATTCCCTTCAGATCCTCACAAATGACTGTCACAGCCAGCCTAATGGCCAGCCCAACCACACGACCTCCATAGGTTCACATCTTCGTAGAATTGAGAGACAAATTATTCACAGTCTAGACCATTCGAACACACTCTGCCTTTCTCTCTAATCACTCATCTATCTTCTGTCGTGCACGTGAGATTACTTAATCTCTTTTCCATGTGCCAACCTATCTTTCCTTGACTAAAAAATCAATGGTCATCAGGATATCACTGATAGATCTTCTTGCATCGGGCTGCCCAGGCATTCAATTCCTTGCCCAAATCGGGTCCTGTCTTCAACTGAAAACTTGGCCTGCAATAATTGTCAAATATTATTTTGGCACCTAGACAATCAACATCCTGACCCTGAGCCATGTGTCACATTTCTATTCGTTTGCTACCTTTGACCTCTAGTCAAAATCAGTCAAGCCAGATGACCGAGCTCTAAGCTCACCTCTGCCTTCCACCACGCTATCGCTCTGAGTCCAAACACCCTTTGTGGTATGGCGGTGAGCGTACGATGACCCTTCGGCCACCATCCATGTTATCGTCGAGCTCAGTCGACCCGAGCTCACCCAGACTCCACAGAGCTCTACCGAAGATACCCCACACTATCGCCGAGTCCAACCGACCCATCCACGGTGTGGCGGTGAGCCCACTTGAGCTCCATCTCTGATCACCCCACGTTACCATGCCCCAACTGCCAGACAATCGTGATAAGGCGGTGACATCACCAGCCTAGACTGCTAACGGTCAATCATGCTACCATGGGGGCCAACAGGCCACCCTGAGGTAGGGCGGTCATTGCCAGATAGACCACCAACGGTCTTCCCATGTCACCACGGTGAGACATCTCACTACCCATGGTATGGAAGTAAATACCAACGCCAACCGCTAGCCATCCATCGCAACCACCACAACTTGCTCGAGCACTGACCACGGTAAAGCGATAACCGTCACTAGACCGCCACCTTGGAACCGCTAGCTACTACCGCGCTACCACGCCACCAACGAGCAACTCATGTGATAAGGTGGTAAATCCTTGCTCCACCAACACGCCGCCAGCCACGCTACCTTGCCACCTTTGAGCAACCCCTATGGTGTGGCGGTAACCGCCACACCAAGTGTCTCCATTCACCACGCCACTGCCAGTCCTGAAGAAGACCGTCACAGTAAGACGGTAACACTTCCCAACTACCAGAACAAGGAAGGTGGCCTGCGGTAAAGTAGTAAAGGCTAGAAATAGGGCTCCAAGGAAAAATGGAAGTCCAAGCTAGGAAGATGAGGCATAAATTTCCAACAATCTCCCACTTAACGAAGTCTTACTGGCTTCTTCCAAAATGCAAACAAGGACCATCACCATGCTTCCATGCTCCAACCAAGACACCTGCAATGACATTCAAAAAAATTCCACCATCTTAGGCTATAGCTCCAAGCATCCAACATAGGAAAAGGAACAAGCCAAGGCGTATATGCACCAGTCTCCGAAACACAAGCATCAGATGCTTCAGTTGGAAAAGTCACCAAAGCAATAGTAGCAAAGCACAATGCAAACACCAGAATGAGAAATAAAACTCCAGAACAAGATAAAACCATCAACTAGAACAACCATAAAACTAACTGCCCCCATCCAACTGATCAAACCCACGCGACTGAAAACCAACACCCATAGCTTGTGCTAAATCATCCAATCACCCATACCAGAAAGGTATGTCCATCAGTAAACTCATGCCATCAAATAACCACCCATCAACAACAAAAATAAGCACCATGTGTCAACCAGTCAAAAGACCAAACACGTCCAAAAACTCCCACTGCAAGGGTACTGTCTAGATGAATGCAAAAAAAGCACCATCACACATGATCCAGGCATAATAAGTCCACCAATCTCTGCTCATAGAAATGAGTAATCATGTAGTTCCAAGGAACATCTAGACTGATCTGCACCACTTGCAACCACTTGCTGCAAGAAACGTTTCTCTCAACTGTCTTCCATAGTTCTTCCAAAATCCTCCATATCTGACTAAAGAAAGAAGCATAGGAACCTTCGTGACATCACCCAAGTGACAACACATGACCACAAACTGTGACCAACTTGGCTCCATAAAGGCATCTCACATCTAAAGTTATATGAAACCGAACATACAGGAAGAAAAAGACTAGATAAGAGAGAAACAACAAATCAAAACATGTAGGATCCTCCTACATACACTTCTAAATGCCAGCTATGACAAAAATGATCTTCTTCACATCCCAAAGGGAAAGCCTTAACAACATCCAACAGATCCATGGATGTAAGCACCTCAAAGAAGATTAGACTCACCCTTATAACCATCTCCTATCAGTCTTTAAAAGAACAAGGAGATACACTATGTTGTCCACCTTCCATTATGAATCCTCCAAAATTTTTAAAACAACAACCCAAGATTTATATACATGAAAGATAAAGCATATCACACATCCAAAAGATATAATGGGAAAATACCTTTCAAATGAACCTCACTGCCGAGTAGACCAAGAAAAGGAGAAAAGATGCTCCTCCAAGATATACAAGCCACCGTGACTTACCCAAGAGCATTCTCCTTCATGGTCTCTATTGAATTCGCATTCAACCAAGGTGCAGGCTACTCGAAATTTCAGCTGTAACAACAACATTCTCAAAATAATTCCAGCCTCACCTTATTCTCCATGCATCCATGAGCACCAGTAACCTGCCATTTCATGCTAACTGCAAACTGCATTACTGCACTTATCATGAAGTCCACCAGCATATGACCAAAGTACTCAAAACATAAAGAAGCACTAGACCATTGTCAAAGCTCCAAACCAACTGACCAGGAACTTATCATGACACCATGATCTTACACATACCCCTTAGTAGATACCATGCTTCAAGTGAAGTATCCATGGTCTCAAGATCAAAGCAACATGCCAAAACTCTAATGCAAAAGTAAGAGTATACCATGACATAAAGCAAACAAAATCTAAACCAAAATCACTTGTCAAGCACCACCAGCATCTACAACACCAAGGAAGATCATTCATCACCAAGTGATGAATCCGCAGTCATTGCTAAAGCTCCCACTGAACTGTGACACTGAGCTCTCCAAGCACCATGACCGAACACCCCATCACTGTCGAAAGCTTACACTAGACAGTGCAACAAGCTCTCCATAACATCATGATTCCCATGCTTCAGGTCCCCATCACTGACTATTCAGGTACTCAAATGCCATCCATCCTCTCATCTCAAAACAGCCACGCCAATGCACAAGTGACCACAGACAAGGCCAACTAATAGATCTGCACCACACAGTTACAACCTCGTGGATATTGATAGTCCACTTTTGAGTTGTCTCACAACAAACATGTAGGTAAGGACAACCCACAACATTGCACAACTTGTGGATGCAACCAAATGTAAACATAAAAAATATTATCGCACTGGAAAACTGCAGAATTGAGATAAACAAAGAGAACGACCAAATTAGACAAGCATGACTCAAACACCAGATCAGCAATAGATCTGATTTGCAAGTCACATCCACAACTCAAGCACCATAGTCTAGAAAACCAACAAACACACCACAAGAATGTTGAAAGAGAAACTCATACCAACACTCGCATGCAGAGAAGACAACACACCTCCTCAAGGCATGTCGAACTGCAACTATATCATCCAGTCACACCCAGAAGCCAGGGTCTAGAAAATAATTGAACAACAGCTCCACAAACCTGCAAAACCTAAAAATCCACAGTGTCTATAAAACACCCATGCATCTCCATATTCACTACTCATCTGGATGACTTAGGAGTTTGCACACAACCATCACGGTTAACCAAAACAATGAAAAACATGAAAATGCATGATAGACTTTTTAGGAAAATCTACACAAAACATTTAGAGCCAAAGATATGAATCTGAACCATGTGAGTGCAAGACATAGGTAAGAATAGAACAACAAATCCATTTCAGACCAGTTCCAAAAACAATAGTCACGCACAAGCATATGAGAGAGCTAGGCTATTCAAAATTTGCAGACCACTAGGATCAACTTCATAGCCTCCATGCAATCAGAGCAAGTAAGAAACCACCTTCAGTGCTAAGTCAAAACACCCAACACAAGCACACAACTTCATGGCTAAACATCAACACAAGCAACTCCATACCACCAAGGAGCCTCTCACACAGACACCTAGTATGAAACCACGCTTCACTGCAAAACAACCACAAGCACATCTCACGCCCTTTGCATCAGGAACATTTTCTGTGAGCCAGGAGCCTCAGACCATGTTGCAACAATATGATCAACTCCAGTCACCTCCAACATCTTTCAAAACTATGTGTTGAATCAAAGAAGCAAGAACTTCCACTCATCGAAGGATCAAACACCAACCGATTTCTCCAGATTTCCTCAAGCTTGTCAGGCTAAGAAATCAACATAGGAGAAATACCCAAAACTCTAGTAACCAGGAGAAGGCTTTGACACCACTTGTTGGTATCATCAAGCCTCGAACTGCTTCGACCAACTTTGATACCACTTGTTGGGGATACAGAGTTCAGTTATGTCATCATAGAACACGTCTAAGACAACAATGCCTTAGTGATTTTCATTTTATCACTTCAAAGACACAAACAACTATGCCATAAAGCAGAAGCAGGCACAGTTGATCCCCCATTGATCCTCTGAGAGAAGTAAATGCTTAACTTAAAACAGATTCAACACAAGCACATATTCAAGATAGAAAAGTCTAACAACATGAAAGTAAAACATGTAGACACATAGATATACGTGGGGAAAACCTTTTCAGGTAAAAAAACCCACACTCCAAAAGATTGAGCCATTGTATTATTCAACAATAGAAAATAGTTACAATACAATCTCAGGCTCATAGCTTATACAGGAGTCACATCTTGTTCATCTGGAGAAATATAAAGGCAACACAAAATAGAATCTCCACATGATTACAATGTCCTTAATGAAATATCATGTAGATTCCCTTCAGCTCCTCATAAATGATTGTCACAGCTAGCCTGATGGCCAGCCTAGCCACATGGCCTCACAAGTTCACATCTTCGCAAAACTGAGAGACAAAGTGTTCACAGTTTGGACCATTCAAACACACTCTGCCTCTCTCTCTAATCACTCATCTATCTTCTGTCGTGCATGCAAGATTACTTAATCTCTTTTTCATGCGCCAACCTGTCTTGCCTTGACTAAATAATCAACGGTCACGAGAATATCACTGACAGATCTTCTTGCATCGGGCCACCTAGGCATTGAATTCCTTGCCCAAATTGGGTCCTGTCTTTAGCTAAAAACTCGGCCTACAATAACTGTCAAACACTATTTTGGCACCTAGCCAATTAACATCTTGACCCTGAGCCACATTTCACATTTCTATTCATTCGTTTCCTTTGACCTCTGGTCAAAATCGGTCAAGCCAGTTGACCAAGCTTTGAGCTCACCTTTGCCTTCCACCATGCTACCACTCCGTGTTACCACCGAGCTCAGTCGACCCGGCCATGGTAATATGGTGAGCCCACCTGAGCTCACCCGGACTCCATCGAGCTCTGCCGAAGATACGCCGCGCTACCGTCGAGTCCAATTGACCCGTTTGCAGTGTGGCGGTGAGCGCACCCGAGCTCCATCTTTGATCGCCCCGCATTATCATGCCCCGATCACCAAACAACCACGATAAGGTGGTGACACTACCAACCTAGATGGCTAATAGTCAATCGTGCTACCACGGGGGATGACAGGCCACCTCGCGGTAGAGCAGTGACCGCCAGGTAGACCGGCAATGGTCTTACCTTGGCACCGCAGTGAGACATATCACCGCCAATGGTATGGTGGTAATCGCGAACGTCGACTGCTAGCCATCCACCACAACCATCACGGCTTCCCTGAGCACTGACCACAGTAAAGTGGTAACCCTCACTAGACCACCACCCTTCAACCACCAGTTGCTACCGCACTACCAACGAGAAAATCCTACGATAAGGCGGTAAAGCCTTGCTCCGCCAACATGCCCCCAACTGCGCTACCTCACCACCTCTGAGCAACCCCTATGGTGTGGCAATAACCACCACGCCAACTGTTGCTGCTCAGCGCGCCACCGCCAGTCCTAAAGAAGACTATCGTGATAAGGCGGTAACACCACCCAACCATTAGACCAAGCAAGGTGGCCCGCGGTAAAGCGGTAAACCGCACAACCGCACCGCCAAGGAAAGCTTGCAGCGGTATGGTGGTAAAGGACAGAAACAGGGCTCGAAGGAAAAATGGAAGTCCAAGCCAGGAAGATGAGGCATAAATTTCCAACAGTGAGGTCCCCATCACTCAACTCTTGTGGGTCCAAGGTCAACGACTTCATGAAGATTGCTGACAAGGTTGGAACTTCATCCATCGAGTTAAACATACACTTAATGGGAGTGCCATTTGCACATCGATGGATGAAGGATTTTTCACCCAAGGTTCACCGCTAGGCTCACTGAGAGACTCGGGAGTGGTGAAAAACTTGAGGGAGGCATGAGTTGGTTTTTGTCACTAGGACATTACAAGTAAGCGTGGGGCCACCTTTCGGAGAAGGCAGGCTCTTCTTACTTCCTCCCTTGCTGGAGGGACCATGCTCTACCTTCTTCTTCATCGGAGGAGGTGAACTCACCATAGATGAAGCAAGCCGGGTAGAAGAGGACAAAACCACACTGGATACAATTGAACTATTAACCATATCCATGGGTTTTAGGACAGACAAGACATCGAAAATGGAAGTCAGCAAGGGCGGATCCGCGGAAGGAGCAATAAACACCTGCACCTTTCCAGGTGCATGCACGCTCATAGCGGGAGCCAAAAGAGATTCAAAACTTGTTTGATCAGAGGCAGAAGAGGGGAAAGAGGAGGACACAACAGGAGGTGTCGTCTTCTCTTCCTTCTTCTTCTGTGAGTAGGCTTTCTTAGCCAAGAGATCCTTTCACCAGCGTTTACGCTCGGTCTGGCGGTGACCGCCAGCGGCGGCGATAACTGCTAGCAGTGACCGTCAGCCATCTAGCTAACCACTGACGGATTTCTATTTTTTTTTTTAAATAAATGCCACCAGGGTCACATGGGCAAGCAGTGCCCAACCTTGGGGGCCTTTTTTTGCTTTTTTTGCAAAATAAGCAGAATTGGGAAAACGGGCATAACTTTTCGCTCGGTTGTCAAAATTGGGCAAACGAGATATTTTCAGAAAGCTAGTTCCGAGCACTATCCAATGGTGCTGGTTTTTTTGGTCAGATTTTGCAGCTAGTGCATTTTATTAGTCTGAAGTCAGATCTTTATTTATGGCTCCTGAGCTCATAACTTTTTGCCACGATCTTTGATTTTCGTGATTCTTGCGGCGTTGGAAAGGTATTAAGGAGCTCTATTTTTTTAGTCATGTACTTTTTCTGTATCTATCCCAGGTTGATCGCTTAGTCCAGATTTGGACTGATGGGTTTTTTGGAGATTACTTGGATGTTTTGGCAGTTGGAAGGGTGAAACTTGAATCTTTGCACTTTGTTTTCAGTAATATATCATTTCAATAATTGACTGTTGCTTCATAGATTCCAGGGTTGTTCCCATTTAGAGTTTTTGAGTGTTTTGAGGCATCGGGTCTGCTGTTGCTTTTTTCATGATTCCTTGAGTCAATCAATGACTCTCATCCAGTTTCAGTAGTAGACAAAAGTATCTTTCCTTGCTTGCCAGATTTTGGTTCCAGTGTTACTCTACAGTGTTCTTCCAGTGCTTCTTTGCAACATGTCATCTCATTGTAGGGGGGTTTTGTGCCATTGGGTTTTTCTTCTCTACCTCATTCTTGCATTTGTAAATGGGTACCTGATCAGACCTAGTTGCCGGGACCAATCTTTCTTTCATGCATCTTTTTTCTAAATTTTTAGCTACTCCCTAAGTTCATCTTAAGGGGGGTGTTAGAGTAATAAGTTATTACACTTAATTAATTATATCATATTGGTTAATTAATTAAGTCTCTTATTCCTTTAGTTACTTAAGCTAAACTTAGGCACATTAATAATTGATTAATTATTAAGTGTGCACACTAGGGTTGCATACATTTATTTTATAAAGAAAAACATATCATTGTAATATCTTAATTCTGAATATATCAATTTGCACATCTTCATGCAAAGCTCTTGCTTTTTATTGTTTTTCTCTTATGTGGAAGGCCTTTTGGTTTGCATGTCTGATCTTGGTTTCTAATAGGCTCTTCAAAACAAAAGCCAGAGTTTGTGAAGGGATGAAAGGATTCTGGTCAGCCAAGGGAGTGTCCTCCATAGCTGCTTCCAGCAGAAGTGCAGAATCCTGAAAGGGAGCAGAAGGAGCAAGTTCAAAAATGACGGGAGGAATCGACTCTACCACCTCAGAGGTGGATCCTTTTTTATTTGGGGGAATAGGAAGAGGTCAAGGGGAAAATTCTCTTCGCGAGCCTTTCTTTCTACCATACAAATAATACCAAGGTCTTGGGGACCCATTAGGGAGATCCAATATCCTAATCTTGGGCCTTCACCAAGGAGGCATCATCAGATTCAGCGGGTAGAACTTGGGCTTGTTCATCCAATACTCTTCCCAAGAGAGAGGAGTAGACGAGTCAGCTCGAGCGGGAGTGAGCTTCTCCTTTCCCTTTCGGGAGGAGGAGGCAACATGCTGCTCAACTAAAAGAATGGTAAAATCTGGCTATCCCTTGCCTCTAGTCTTGTACTTCACATAGTTCTTGTAAAGTAGGTATGTTCTTTGTGGGAGCGGACCGACGAGAGTGGGCCAAAAGTGATCCAACAAGTATCCCCCATGAGATACCATAGGCTGATATCCAATATCATGTACCACATGCATGAAACCCTCATCAAAAAACTTGAGGCATTTATGAATCACAGAGGGGATCCCATTCATGGAAAGTAGCCAAGGTATGCTTAGCTTAACACTAAATAGGTCCGACTCAGGGATAACATCGAAGACCATGTCTATGTTCCTGGGACCGACCAGGATGGATAACATTATCAATCCATAAGGTTTAAGAGAAATTCCATCATGCGTATAGATGATGGATTTTTTTCTTTCATACTCCTCCCTTTGTAGGGAATTTAAAAGTAATGTCTCCTCTGTGATGACATTAACTCTACTTGCGGGGTTGACCAAGACCCCTGTCACAATGTTACCATTGAGGCAAGTGGGAATGTAGAGCAGAGAAGGTTTTCTATTGGCTGGCACATCTTGCAAAGTAAATGTCACATCCGGTGAGCCAGTTGCAAGACAAGGAGAAGAAGTAATAGTGACCATGTTAATGTATGACTCGAGGTAGGAAACAAAATCTGAGGGATCGATAATCATTTTGGAAAAGTGTGATAGAAATGGGCTCGTGTATATTGAAAAGTCACTATTAGCTTTCGCCACTAATTTTTTCATGTTTTGTTTACTCCCATCAAGATGGATAGTACCGTCCTCGATGCAGTCCTGTATCTCATGATGCAAGAACACGCAACGTTTGGTATTGTGTCTGTTAACTCGATGGTACTAAAAATATTTGTTTTCTTCATACACTTTAGGGTACGGTTCTCTAATTGGTTTAGGAGGTGGTAGGGTAAGGAACTTATCTTTCACCAACTTCTGTAAGATGAAAGAGTAAGATTCTGATAGCTTCGTAAAATTTCAGTCATGTTTGAGGTCGCTATTATCCACAACGGCTACTACATTCACAACATTTTTACCTCTTCCAGA
Source organism: Sequoiadendron giganteum (assembly GCA_007115665.2). NCBI lineage: Eukaryota > Viridiplantae > Streptophyta > Pinopsida > Cupressales > Cupressaceae > Sequoiadendron > Sequoiadendron giganteum. The sequence continues at coordinate 803,097,312 of CM021102.1, forward strand.
GATCGATACGATGGATCTCCCTTCAGAACAAGAGTGTGAGGGAGGACCCCCAAATTGAACCACCGTCTACTCATATTCTTGTAAAGCCACACATAGATGTGCGAAGGAAGGATACTTCATGAGGGAAAATTTCTCTTGCCAATGTCTCTTTAAATTCCCTATGAAGACCTTCTGCACATCAGAGTCGGTTAACAAATACGAGATCTATGAGAAGAGCGCTTGGTATCATGCTATAAATTCTATAACCTTCTCATTGTCCCCTTGTTTGCATCGAACAAGGTGTGAGAAGGTCATCTTTGGTCCAATATTGGCTTGAAACTGTCACAAGAACTGATTCACAAGCTGATCGAACGTGAAGATGGAATTATCTGGAAAAGAACAGTACCAATCTAGTGCTATATCTTTGAGGGATCGAGGAAATAGTTTCTCCATCAACACATCATGATGGAAGAAGTCTGTGCACAAGGTGTTGAAGGAAGACACGTGTGTCTGTGGGTCCCCTTTACCATCATATTTTTTAAATTTGGGAATCACTATGCCTTGCGGGAAAGGAGTGTTTAAAATTGCAATAAAAAATGGGTTGTTCTAGAAGAAAGACTAAAAGATAGGCTGGGCTGAGGCCTGGGAAAGGTTCGCTAGCTGATTCTACATCTTCCCCATATTCTGAAGAAGGGTATTCAGTTTAGGGTCATTAGAAGATAGAGGGCCACCAAAACCACCACCAGAGCCGTCGCCTTGACCACCACCATGACTACCACCAAAGCCACCACCTAGACCGTCATCGTAACTACCGTTAGAGCCACCACCAATACCAATACCACTACCACCGATGTGACCTCCGTCGGAGCCACTGCTTCTTCCAAGGCCACCACCACGACCTTTGTCAAAACTGCTTCCACCAAGGCCACCTCGACTTCAAAAGTTTCCACCACCAAATCCTCCACCAATCATCCCGCCAAATCCTCCACCACTGGAGGTGACAGGAGGGGTGAAGAGGAAACCTCAAGGGTTTCTGTTCACTTTGATGGTTTTAGAGTTTTTTGAAGCGATGAGCACACTGACCAAAGGGATTGTGTTTGCCACGTATATGAACGTAGGAGGCATTGACATCTCTAGTTGTCTTTCACATTCCTTGAAGAGGCCACCTCGTGTCATGTGACTATGACTCGAGGGGGTGCATGCTTCGGCCAAACCAACAAGACTAGCTAAGAGCTCTATGCCTATCCAGTCCTTTTCCTCCATTTATCTTATTTCACTAATAACCTTAGCAGCCCTGTCCATCTTCGAGTTCCCGTCCAAGTGATTTTCTAGTACACCCAACCCTTTACCAAGGCTGATGACATATTTGAAAGGGATACAAATGGCCTCATGCTCGTCTACGGATGGGGAGGTCGGTGACGTAGAGTAGGGATGCGGTTAGTTTCGCCAAGAAACCTAGGTTCACCTCGCGCTATGTGCTCCTATGTGGATAGACCAACAACAGAACCAGAGAAAAGGCCAAAAGTGAAACTAGAGGAGACCTTCATCTTTTTAATCAGAAGGTGTCACATAATTCTTCTAAAAGTATTCCCAGAGGTTGTAGATTGGGTTGTGATGCTCATAAACCTTCAGAATATGCCAAGGGTACAATGACCAAGAGGTATAATAGAAAAAGTTTAGAACACTGACAAATGGATAGACGTTGGTTCATGTAGAGTTCACCAAAAATGTAAGAGAGGGGGACCAACCACTACAAGTCCCCAGGTCACGAAAGGCCAAGAGCGGAAAGGCTACCCTAACTTTCCTTAGTTTAAAGGAAGGTTAGGATGGACAGGATGAGAATGATGAGGACTAGGAGTCCTTAGATCACTCTGCAATCTCGAGAGTTGAAGGGAGATGAGTCACTTTTCAAGGTCAACTATGCGTCTTATGTAGCTCTCTGTCAAAGGAAAAAAGTCTGGTTCCGGGATGACAACACAATGTGTTGGTGTCCGTATGACTAGAAAACCAGAGAGACAAGGTTAAACTCTAAAACATAGACTAACAACCTAGTTTAGAAGTTTCTTGAATAGTAGAATGAGATTAAGAAGAATAAGACATACATACGAATGTGATAAAAGAAATATATTACCATGAGGGTGACAAAGATAATTTTGTAGAACAATCCTCCCGCCAGCTTTCTTCAAGATCTCTCCACTTGCAACCAAAAACGGGGGAAATGTTGGGGTCGTTTAGGGGCTTGCCTCAGTCAGACCCTCATTTTGGTGTTTCCACCTCTACGAACAACCAAGATTGCAACGATAGAAGTAAAGACAAAGAAAGGGATACAATCTATGCCAAAAAATAGACACTACAAAAAAGTACGTGCTTAGTCAACCAAGATGATAGAGAAGATGAGAGGAGCTTACCACCTCCGTCCAAAGAACTCAAGGCTTGTGGAGGAGAAAATGAGAGGAACTCAAGTCTCTGCAGCAATGGTGTGTGTCCTACGCTTGCACTATCAGAGTGATAGAGTGGTAGATTATTGCAATGGAGTGTGAAGTGTTGCTATAAAGCTTGTGGATGGATGCTCAAAGCATGGAGGGATTGTGTAAGCTTGTGAAGAAGATTAACCAACTTGAAAATGGAAGAAGAGATGAAGAATATGAAGGAAGAGGGTGAAAAACGGCCATATTCGGGTCGGCCAACTGAAGAGGGGCATTACACTTTGACTTCCAATAAAAAATGTAACGGCTCTATAGTCTCCAGTTGTAGGAATCTTTTAGGGATGTAAGCATGCCGCACGAATGTCTGTGCACAACGCGGGCGTCCCCGATAGAAATGCCCCCACCAACACACAAAACCGGCACCAAGTGTGATGTGGACAATGGGCTTAAGTGGAATTAAGCCTCCACCTTAGGTTTTCTAAAGTGCAAGTGAGTAAAAGGGAATTTGCATTAGGGGTGCAAATTCACACTTATACAATTTGATAGCCATTCTACAAATTGGTTCCAATCCAATTGTAGAATGTAAGGTGACAAAAAATTGAGTAGGTTGGACATATTTAATGTTGCTCCTAATTTGCATTTGATCCATGATTCCTTGGTCAGTGTGTCTAGGTAGACTATTCTAATACTTTTTCGTATCATTATCCCATCGTCTGCAACATATATTTATCTCAAAATCCAAACACTGACAATTCTCTCCCTTTCAAACTATATTTTTCTCATCTAAAGAATCCTTTTTGTTTGGATTCCCTTGAGGGGATTTGGAAGTCTCTACCCAAACCAGATGAAGGAGGTTATTGGATTGATTGGTGGTGTATTAGCATTACTCAATGTACAAAGTTCCTTCGTTCTTTTGGAAAATAAATGGCATGTCAACATAAATATAAGGAAAAATATCTCCAAGGAAAACTTGCTCATGACATGAAACTTCTTAATGTTGATCCTAGAAATATTAAACTATAAACCTCCATTGTTGCTACCGAAGCCCAAATGTGTAAATTTGATAACTATAAAGGACAAGGGGAGAAAGTTAGATCCATGTTACATTGGATAAAGAAAGAAACAAGGGAACTGAATATTATTTTAATTATCTCAGTTATAAACATAAAAAATAAAGAATCAGTTCTATATGGGATGATTATGATGTTCTACACTCTAATCCTTTTGAAATAGACAATATTTTTAAACAATTATATGAAAATATCTTCAAATATGATTAATGGTAGGACATTCAATAAGTACTTGAGGATATTGTCAAAGATCATATTCCCACTTGAATTGATTTCGAGTATAGTTGTTACCTTGATAGAACACTAGGAAGAATTGGAAAATTATCTTTTCTCCATGGCCCCTTACAAAAGTCTAGGTAGTGATGGGATTCCTATGGAATTCTACCAGGTTATGTGGCATCTCATTAAAGATGATTTTTACTGCTTATATTTGGAAGCCTTTGTGAAAATATCTTTAGGTCTAAATATTAATGGAGGCATAATCAAGACTCTTCCCAAAGGAAAAGTGTATGTGTAGGATCATGATGGGCCAAAAAGTGGCAATGAGAAAAAATCATGTTTCGAATCGGCTCAAAAACGCGGAAATGGCCGAGTTGACTTTTCTAGGTTCGGGTGTCAGTACTTCTACCCGAACCAAAAACCAAAGCTAGTTTCCACAAATCGGATATCCGATTTCTAGAAACTGTATATAAAAAAATAGTCAACTCTTTAACTTCATTTCTCACAGTTTGACGTGGGCACAAAAGGAAAAACCCAAATCCGATATCCGCTTTGATCCAATATCCGATTTGAAAGGTATGTATTTGGTTTTTTCAATCTTGTAATCGATTTTTCAATAGATTCTCTTAAGTTTAAGTAAGTTTTATTAAAAAAATTCAAAAATACGGTTTTCTATTGATTTTTTTTTAAAACTAGACTTTACATTGATTTTTTATTAAAACTTAATGTTTTGAAATGGATCTTGATTAAAAATTAGTGTTGTTGATGTATTTTTATCAAAAATAAGAGTTTGTTATTGATTTTTGTGAAAAAGTATGGTTTTTTTGGATTTTTATTAAAAACTAGGGTTTTTTTACAATAATTTCATTTATATTGTGTAATTTCAATTAGTTTAATTAGTTTTTAACTTTAATCAGGTATTATGGCTGTGAATGTAAATCCACAAATGCCAAATGCTCCACCACCTCCATAGCCAAATGCTCCACCACCTCCGCAGCCACCAATTGAAGACTTAATTGGTGAAAAATTGGGGCAATTGAGGGGCATTTGTGAAATTTATCAGACAATGCCTCAATTGAGAGATATGACAAACACATTGAAGGAAATAATTAAAAATATAGAAACCCTCTCCACCCAACATAATTATTTTTATTCGTGGCAAGAAGAAATGAGGGAATATTATCGATGTGGATTGTCTTACGATGATGTGAAAGATCTCCAAATAACCAAAGCCCAAATAGCCTCTTTATTCATTGACCCCCGCACTGGTTTTCCAGTGAATGTTAATAAAACAAAAATTTCCATAAAATGGTGCATGCATAGGGACATTGTAGCTAACTTTTGGGATCGTTGGTCTATGGTTTTTGATAAACCACCGAACAATAATTCTGACATACCATTTTACTTTATTAAAAAATTATATGCTGAGTTTCTGTTAGGGCATCATGTCAATTACTTTGACATTAAACCCTTCCAGGGCGTCGGTGGAGGTATGCCCCAGGATAGACCAGGGGCAATTAGAGTAGTCCCGCGCCCAAATGTTCCCCTTCCTCCCCTTCCTCCACCACCTCCAATATATCATCCAAAGATTATCCAAGATGCATCCACACAAACTATTCAGGCTATTCACTCTTTGAGTGGTCATTTGGTTTCGCATGCTTCTATAGTAGCTCAGCCACATTTTGGTTATGTTGGCGAAAGCTCGAGTGCTGCTGCATCATCCTCCTTAGGTCCACATATTTGTGTGCCACATACTTGCACTATGTGCCACCAGATATGCTTGGGTCCTCTTGTACAACCCACTGAGCATCCCTTGGACACTTTTGATTATGACCTCCATGATGTGAACATTATAGATCAGTCACAGGGGAGTGGAGCGCACCCTATAGAGTCCTCTCCTACTAGAGAGAGAGATGCTAGAATAGTGACACAGGTAAGATTTAAGTTGTAATTTCATAACTAGCATTTTTTTAAAAATGAATATTAATAAGAGATGTATCAAGTACTAATATTTATTTACATGGTCTATTTAACAGTTGATGTCGGAGGAGGAGCTCACACGGGTGACTGATAGCACCCTTAGGGCCATTTCATTTGGCTTGGACACACATGCAATATATATTTTCGCACTCACTCGTTTACATTTTATATTATATACTTGCTTGTCATTAATGAAATTATATAATAACTTATATGTTTATCTTGTTTTCCTCCTATAGGAAATACCCAGTGTGAGTGAGGTGCAGCCTTGTCCAGACTATGGAGGCGCAAATCTAGATAAGGGGAAGGTAATTGAACTCAAATTGGATTGAATTAAGATTTTTAAGATCTTATATTGATTATACATACATTGACATAGATTGATAGTTTCATATGTACTTGTCAATTTTATTTACAGGCAATTATGAGCTTTACAGATATGTTGACAAGGGACACACCACCTAAAGGAGTAGTTATTAGAACACCTCAAAGAGGAGGCATCGAAACACCTGAAGGAGATAAAGAAAAAAATCAACCTAAAGAGGTACATGTACTTATTTTATTTTGTGTTCGGTAAATAAGTTCTTATTATCAATAATCATATGCTAACTTGGATCAATTTTATGTTTTTGTTCACATATATAGATTGGCATTTCAAAATTTGATTTGGTATATTCTAGGACTCCTGACCCTTTGAAGAGATGTATATTTCAGGTAATCAAGATTTCAATTTTAGAGTTCAATTAAAATTCAATGTATATTGATTTTGATGTTAATTATTCGATTTTAAATTATATAGTATAAATAATATCAATTGTGGTTTGAATTTTTCTTGTGTAACTACCTTCAGAGCCAACGAGTGCTTCAAAGAGGCTCCATTTTGATGATCCACCGGCAGTTTAGGATGAGATAGACATTTTGGCATGTAAATTTTGAATACATATTGAGATGGCATATGCCAAATTTTGTAAAACTTTGTTTGAGTTGGCGTCGATGCCATTTTTGTATATGGACATACACTTGATTATTGGATAATTTGATATATAGAAGTTGACAATCGAAATTTAATTTGTTCCTCATGTGCATGATTAAACTCTTTGAAAATTTTATCTTGAGCAATGATTAAATATCAATGTACAATAGCTTAAAACTGAATGGTTATATTATGTAGTTTATATTTATATCGTTGATTACATTGCATTACAAATCTTTCAAACTCAAATCATTAATTCACATTGCATAACTAACAACTAGACGTTCATAGATGAAAATTTTTCAATTACAATATAGTTCTTACAAAGTCAACCTAAGTAGTTATGCAATTACTTCACATTGCATAACTAAAAACTATGAGCAGTTGTCAATTGCATTTGTTTGTCATTGAATTCTATGAGACCACATTTCTTTGAAGCTTTTTTTTTCAAATAGTCCACTGCCTTGTCTATGCTACCACATTTTTCATACATGATAGCGATCACATTAAGTTGTAATAAATTAAATGATAGCCTATGGATATTTAATTTATACTCATTTTATTTAAATGGACGAGGCCGACCTTCCTTGATATTATTTTGTAATTTATTATTTTCAAGAGAGGCCGACCTCCTTGAAGACTCACCTTATTTTGTATAAATACGAGGTGATGTTTGTTCATTTCCTCAATCAAGTTCATTTAGCATAATTTGCAATCCAAGCAAAAGTTTGCACTTGAGCAACAACGCTTCATCTTGCAGCAACAAGCCGATTTCAAGAAGAAGCATATTCAATTGTATCTTTGCATCTACGAGAGGTGCTATTATTCATTGTATCAAATTCAGCCATGAGTTGGGCCTGAGTTGTAAGCAAATTTCTTGTTGTGCTTATTGTCTTATGTGTTTCATTTTTTGAGTGCTTTCAGTTGTATTATTTGATCTCTAAGTTGAAGACAGCGAGAGAAATGGTCATATTGTTGATGACAAAGATTTGACCATGTTGGCTCTTAATGGTCTTCCTTCATCTTGAGAATCTTACATTCAAGGAATCAACATGAGATTGAAACTTCTCAAGTTTGATCGGTTGAGGGCTCACTGTATTCAAGGGGAGTCAAGGTTGGTTGCGAGAGGTATTGGACGAAGCCCTACAAATGAAGACATTCATGTTCTTTCCGGTCAATCCTCGAAGAAGGAAGGAAAAGGATGAAAGAAAAGATGCTTCAAGAGGAATGGATATAAAGGGTCAGATGGTGCTCCTGCATTCAAAAATAAGTGGGACCTCTATCGTGTTTACTGGGATACAATTTACTCAAAGTCAGTCAACTTGGATTTAACATTGGTAGCTCCGTAAACCTATTCAAAATAGAGTGATCTGAAGAGGACATCCCTAAATCTTGAACTCGTATGACCCAATAGACTATTCCAACACATCCAAATGGGTACATTTATGCTAGGTATGGTTCTCTTTTGCACCCAAATACGTCGAATCACTTCGAGCTGCATTGGAGTGGTGTTTTCCCTTAAGAGTCCAAAGTGCTAAAAGACATCAAACTTTGATAGACTATTTCTCAAAAACCGTGATGCTTATAGACTCTTCGTTTGAGGATATGGGATCATGTTGAGACCATCTACAATAACCTCTCTAAGTTTTTTCTATCTCGAAGGTGTTTTCCCGTGGTGCTGAGTTTTCAGTTGAGGGAAAAGTTGCCAAATGCAAGCAAGGTAAAGTTGCAAAGTGGTGCAACTTTCATTCTCAAACTTGTACGACCCAATAGACTATTCCAACACATCTAGATGGGTACGTTTACGCTAGGTATGGTTCTTTCTTGCACGCAAAAACGTCGAATCGCTCCAAGCTGCATTAGAGCGGCGTTTTCCCTTAAGAGTCCAAATTGCTAAAAAGGCAACAAACTTTGACAGACTATTTCTCAGAAACTATGATGCTTATAGACTCTTCGTTTGAGGATATGGGATCATGTTGAGACCATCTACAATAAGCTCTCTCGGTTTTTGCTATCTCGAAGGCATTTTTTGGGGGTGATGAGTGTTTAGTTGAGGGAAAAGTTGCCAAATGCAAGCAGTGTAAAGTTGCAAAGTGGTGCAACTTTCCTTCTCGAACTCGTACGACCCAATGAACTGTTCCAAAATATCCAAATGGGTACGTTTATGCTAGGTATTTTTCTCTCTTGCACCCAAATACGTGGAATCGCTTCGAGCTGCATTGGAGCGGCGTTTTCCCTTAAGAGTCCAAAGTGTTAAAAGGAAGCAAACTTTGACGGACTATTTCTCAGAAACCGTGATGCTTACAGACTCTTCGTCTGAGGATATGGGATCATGTTGAGACCATCTAAAATAACCTCTCTCACTTTTTGCTATCTCGAAGGAATTTTCCCATGGTGATGAGTTTTCAATTGAGGGAAAAGTTGCCAAATGCAAGCAGTGTAAAGTTGCAAAGTGGTGCAACTTTCATTCTTGAACTCGTACGACCCAAGGGACTGTTCCAAAAAATTTGGATGGGTACGTTTACATTAGGTATGGTTCTCTCTTGCACCCAAATACGTTGAATCGCTCTGAGCTGCATTGGAGCTGCGTTTTCCCTTAAGAGTCCAAAGTGCTAAAAGACAACAAATTTTTTTGGACTATTTCTCAAAAACCGTGATGCTTACAGACTCTTCGTTGAGGATATGGGATTGTGTTGAGACCATCTAAAATAACCTCTCTCGGTTTTTTCTATCTCAAAGGCGTTTTCCCATGGTGATGAGTTTTCAGTTGAGGGAAAAGTTGTCAAATGCAAGCAGTGTAAAGTTGTAAAGTGGTGCAACTTTCATTCTCAAACTCGTATGACCCGACGAACTGTTCCAAAACGTCTGAATGGCTACGTTTACGCTAGGTATGGTTCTCTCTTGCACCCAAATACGTCGAATCGCTCCGAGTTGCATCGGAGCGGCATTTTCCCTTAAGAGTCCAAAGTGCTAAAAGACAGCAAACTTTGACAGACTATTTCTCAGAAATCGTGATGCTTACACACTCTTCGTCTGAGGATATGGGATCATGTTGAGACCATATATAATAACCTCTCTCAGTTTTTGGTATCTCGAAGGCGTTTTCCCGTGGTGACGAGTTTTTAGTTGAGGGAAAAGTTGCCAAATGCAAGCAGTGTAAAGTTGCAAAGTGGTGCAACTTTCATTCTCGAACTCGTACAACCCAATGGACTGTTCCAACACATTCGAATGGGTACGTTTATGCTAGGTATGGTTCTCTCTTGCACCCAAATACGTTGAATGGCTCCGAGCTACATTGGAGCGACGTTTTCCCTTAAGAGTCCAAAGTGCTAAAAGGCAGCAAACTTTGATGGACTATTTCTCAGCAATCGTGATGCTTATAGACTCTTCGTTTGAGGATATGGGATCGTGTTGAGACCATCTACAATAACCTCTCTCGATTTTTGCTATCTCGAAAGTGTTTTCCTGTGGTGCTGAGTTTTCAGTTGAGGGAAAAGTTGCCAAATGCAAGCAGTGTAAAGTTGCAAAGTGGTGCAACTTTCATTCTCAAATTCACACGACCCAGCAGATTGTTCCAAAATGTCTGGATGGGTATGTTTATGCTAGGTATGGTTCTCTCTTGCACCCAAATACGTGGAATCGCTCCGAGTTGCATCGGAGCGGCGTTTTCCCTTAAGAGTCGAAAGTGCTAAAAGACAACAAACTTTGACAGACTATTTCTCAGAAACTGTGATGCTTACAGACTCTTCATCTGAGGATATGGGATCATGTTGAGACCATCTACAATAACCTCTCTCAGTTTTTGCTATCTCGAAGGAATTTTCCCGTGGTGATGAGTTTTCAGTTGAGGGAAAAGTTGTCAAATGCAAGTAGTGTAAAGTTGCAAAGTGGTGCAGCTTTCATTCTCGAACTCGTACGACCCAATGGACTATTCCAACACATTCGAATGGGTACATTTACGCTAGGTATGGTTCTCTCTTGTACCCAGATACGTCGAATCGCTCCGAGCTGCATCAGAGCAACGTTTTCCCTTAAGAGTCCAAAGTGCTAAAAGGCAACAAACTTTGACGGACTATTTCTCAGAAATCATGATTCTTACAGACTCTTCGTCTGAGGATATGGTTTTGTGTTGAGACCATATACAATAACCTCTCTCAGTTTTTGCTATCTCGAAGGTGTTTTCCCATAGTGATGACTTTTCAGTTGAGGGAAAAGTTGCTAGATGCAAGCAGTGTAAAGTTCCAAAGTGGTGCAACTTTCATTCTTGAACTCGTACGACCCAACGGACTGTTCCAACATGTTCGGATGGGTACATTTACGCTAGGTAATGTTCTCTCTTGCACCCAAATATGCCAAATCGCTCCGAGCTGCATTAGAGCGACATTTTCCCTTAAGAGTCCAAAGTGCTAATGTCAATGAAATGTGGGGGCATAAATATTTAAGGTTGGATCAAGATTTTGCAAGTCCTAGCTCTTGCCCAATCAACTTGAATCAATTACATGGAAAATAAAATTCACAATGAACTTTTTACTTTTTTGTTTTTCGAAAAAGTGGCAAGCCATTGTAATTTGTTATATATAAATAGGAGATATTACAAAACATGGTTCAAACGAGCATACCGACAGGAAAGAACCAGGAAGAAAACCTTCGGTTGTAGCTCAATTAAGTACAATGGCATAGATTTGAACCATATTTCAAAAAGCATCACTGGATATAGATTATGCCTATACACAATTATGACCTTTTTACATTGTTTCACATTTCAAAATTCAATTTTTACAAAATTTGCCTATTTGAGGCATTCAAGGCACAGTCTTCCACAAGAGTAGTATGTTGCCATTTTCGAGTGACAAGCAATGTTACAAAACATCAAGGTAGCAGTTAAACTACATACAATAGAAAATATGCTTAGAATAACCAATTGATATTATTGTAATTTGTCACATACCTCTCTGAAAGGATCAGAGTTTCCTATTGTTGCAATAGGTCCATGAGCAATCGTGCCAGGAATATCACAAAATTTGTCAAATGATAAATCTATATTGTAACAACAAAAAATATGCTTAGATTAACAAATCCATATTAATCTAAACATACTGAATGATCATGAATTAGTAATGCAAACTATAAAAGATGCTTTGAATAACCAATCTATATTAAAGTAATATGCTGTATACCTCTTTGAAAGGATCAAAGTTGGCTATTGTTGCAGCAGGTTCATGATCAATCGTGCCAAAAATATCACAAAATTTGTCAAATGATATATCTATATTGTCACAACAAAAAATAGGCTTAAGCATTGTACTTTCCATTCTTGAATATGCTATTCAAGTGTGCCTGAAGGGTCATCTCTTTGCTTAAGAGTATCCAATATTGCTTCATCATCAGCATTACTAAGTGTCCATAGTTGTTTTGTCTTTGGTTTGGAATGATGCTTCAACAACTTAACATTTGTTTCTATAACAAGGTGTGAATACATGAGAATGGTTTTGTGTTTCTCATAGTCTTCAAATGTAGGTATGCCATTCTTTCTAATCATGTATGTTCGCAACCAAGTTCCTGCAACCACAACTGAACCTATAGGATACACGAACCCATCATCATCTTCCATCGATTGTGTTAGCTTGTGCTTTATCCGCACTCATTGAGCCAACCAATATTCTGATCTCTCTTCATTCCCCTGTGGTGCAACAACTACAAAAACATGTCCTGGATGTAGTAGATCTAAAAGCTGATCGTAATAAAGTGAACTTCCCGTTGTGTAATTTGTCATGGATATAGTTTGAGATAAAGGAGTTAGATACTGTGGAACCCATGTATCCACCCACTCACTTGACTCGCACTAAATACAACTCTGACAAAAACAAGCCAACAGTCATGTCCAAATGGTCCATGTGCTTGCATCTGAGCTTCGAAACGAATGCATCTTTGAAGAATCTTTGATTGTATGACAATCCAATCTGCCTCCCATTGTACCCTCCTCAACCAACCAAAAGAATCTGTGCACTATTGAATCAAGTGTCCCTCCCCATGACAATGCTGAACTACACCAATCAACAATAGAATGTGCATCACTTAATTTTGCTCATGAAATCTTCAATTTCTCCTTAACTAGAGCTCTTTTTACACATGCACCTGCTCCATCATGCTCCCCTTTCCCATGCGCAACTTCAAAAAAACTCCAAATATTAGGTACACCCCTCTCTACATGCATTCTACTCAACCAATAAAACATACGAGCATTCTTGAATTGACTTGTACAATTATCTAACCAAATGAGATGTCGGCCCAATGCTATATCATGCTCCTACAAGAACTCAAAAAAATTATCGAAACAATGTTGGACATACTCGGACGAGTGAGATCTATCATAACTCATATAAAAATGATACTCTCTGATTATCTTTCGATCCTCCTCTGTACTATCAGGTGTATGTCTAAACGTTATGTGGACAAAAATAACAATCTGAATGGAATTGTAATACTGAGATTGTACCTCATTTTGTGGTTGCAATGTGAAGTTTTTAGCAAAATCAACCACTGATATAATAGTGCCAATCAGAAAAGAGTCCTTACATATCCTGAATTGTTGATCCAATCACTGAGACCTATGACTATGCCTTGCATGTTTGTAGAAAAGATTGTCCTTAAAATCTGAAATAAAACAGCAACACTGCATTCTTTTGTAACCAACTCGCATCTAGAACCTTCACCTCCACTCTGCAAAGTATATTTGACTATCTCATATCTCTTTTTCTCAACAAGATTCTTTTCAAATTCATGTTCCGGACCCTCATGAAAACATTGAACAAACTTTGACAAGCCACCACATTGTGAGCACTTCACATTTAAACAATCATTTCTATAGAAAAAGGAACCATCATCCCTAGAACATAAAAATAGATCTAGCAAGTCCCTTGATGATTTTGGAAGATGCATTGCACCACACTCTTGCAACATTTCTTTAGTATGCAAAATAGAACGGATATAGCATAATAGTTCATGGAACATTAAAAACTCCACATGGTATTTGCAACAACAAGTATTACTAATCTTAAGAGGCACACAATAAAATGGCTTCAAACCTTCAAAAGTTCTTTGCGAGATTCCCATATTTGTATGTGTTTGATTAAATTTGTTGAACATTGTTTGGCTTGATTCCAAGAAATGTTTAGGATGTGGTGTATGGTCTCGACTGCCAATTCTTAACTTTAAAACATCCTTTGCATTGGGTGATACTCTAGAGTTATCATGCCAAAATTGCTGAATTTCCTACTTTACATTATCGGTTAGCTTCTTATCAACATGTGTAAGCTTTCTGGAAAAAGCCCATGTATCATTTTGAAGATGATCATCTATTCTTTCTCTTCTTGCAAGTGCTCTATCAAAAATTTTACGATTTAAGTCAAAATCAATACAAGTTTGTCTCATAAAGCGAGCCTTTTTCAATTGATGGCTTACTAGGGCGGTGGTAATGACTCTCCGAGCAGCTCTCTTATCTTTTTCCTTGTTATTTTTTCCAATAGACTTGAGAGCATTAAAAAGATTTTTGACAATAATAGAATTTTTTTCGGTCCTCTTGTTCAGACGAATCTTCAATTTGGCTAGCAAAGGTCTCATCTTTTGCATCTTTAGCAATTGTACAAAAATTTGGCATTGCTCAGTCAATGTCTTATCGCTAAAATATTGGTTGAAAAGTATTCTAGCCCAAAATCGAATAGTTCGTGTTGACCCCTTGCCTTCAAAATTGTTTATAATGTTATCATCAATTTCAACTAACCATTTAGGGGTCCTTGAAGGCCTTGAATTTGGAATACCTCTTTCTTCCACACAAGGTTCTTCATTTCTCGTGTAATTTGGTGAAACATAATTTACACTTGCTTCAATATTATGTTCAACATCTTCATTTCCAACATTTTGACCTTGAACATTTTCAATATCAATTTGAACAATTTCATTCCCAATTTCAATATCATGTTCAACATCTTCAATTCCAACATTTTCATTATCAATTTCAATATTTTCATTCCCAATTTCAATATCATGTTCAACATCTTCAATTCCAACATTTTCACCTTGAAAATTTTCAATATCAATTTGAACATTTTCATTCCCAATTTCAATATCATGTTCTACATTTTCACCTTGAACATATTCAATTTCCTCTTCACTTGAAAGACCATAGGGCTCAGGTTCACCAATATTTAACATACCTTGTCTTTTCTTTCTATGACCTTCTCTATCTCTTTGTCTATATCCTTCAATTTGTTCTTTTGTCAGCTTTCTCTTACGTTTTTGCTTCCGACGACTGTTGCTCCCCATTATACCAAATAAAAGATGCTAAAAAACCATTATGTATGACAAATTTGAGTAAAAGAATCTCCCAAAAGTTTATCTTTGTCTCTTCCTGTCTGAAACCGCACGTTTGTCACCTGCAAAGTGTTGCAAACAGAATGCAGGGTCCGTTGGAATGCACAAAAATGACACACATGCGGTTTTTCTATGGCCCACAAATCGGATATCCGATTTGTAAAACATGTTC